>OU696534.1:1139424-1541358 GCA_916048285.2 Bellardia pandia
TGAAAATAAAAAATACTGTTGTGCTGTATTTTTGGACATACAGCAAGCGTTTGATAAAGTTTGGCACGAAGGATTACTTTACAAATTGAAAAATATTCTCCCAGCTCCATTTTATTTGTGTTTGTTATCATATTTAAAAAACAGATGTTTCTACGTTAAAATTAATAACGATATATCCAACATTCGACAAATAGAAGCTGGAATCCCGCAAGGTAGTGTGCTTGGTCCTGTCTTATATACCATATTCACCTATGACATGCCAACAAGAGATGACGTGACTGTTGCAACATATGCAGATGATACGGCATTTTTATGTTCACATCAATCTCCTTCAGAAGCTTCTAAAATCATGCAACTACAACTTGATTGTTTTTATCATTGGCTCACTAAATGGAATATTGTAGTTAACACCCAAAAGTCAAATCAAATTACATTTACAACAAGAAGAGAAAATTGTCCACCAGTATTTCTCAATGGCTCTACAATTCCTAATAGCGACATCGTAAAATATTTGGGTCTAGATCTGGACCGACGGCTTACATGGAAAGCTCATATAACCGCTAAAAGGAAGCAATTAGACAAAAAATTTAAACAAATGTACTGGCTACTTGGGCGTAAATCCCAACTCAATCTCGATAATAAAGTTTTACTACTAAAAACTGTATTAAAACCTATTTGGACTTATGGCATATAATTATGGGGAACTGACAGCAACTCGAACATAAAAATACTGCAAAGATTCCAGTCAAAAGCATTACGAGCAATAACGAATGCTCCTTTTTATATAACAAATAAGGCATTACATAATGACCTAAAAATTCCATTTGTAAAATCTGAAATAAAAAAATTTAGCTGCAATTATTTAGAAAGACTTAGTAACCACACAAATATATTGGCAATCACATTATTAGATGTGACTGATGAAGTAAAAAGACTTAAACGAAAACACGTTTTAGATCTCCCTTTTAATTAATACAATATCGTAGAATTTAAAAACAATAACAATGAAATTATATAATTGATAAAATAATATACGAGTATATTTCTCTAAATAATAATGTAATATTTTACACGTTAGATATAAATTAGCTCTATATATGCAAATACATGCATATATAATTGAAATTATTGATTCCATTTGGAATCTGTACCATATGTTATTTTTAAAATTTATAAAGTTTGCTTATTATTGTAAAAATAGATTGCAAATAAAGATATATATAACAAAAAAAAAAAAAAACATAGTTATTATATATTTATAAGCTCTCATGAATGTAAATAATAATACTCTACATTTAAGTTGAAAATAAAATAAAAGAAGATGAACAGTTAGTTAAGATTGTATGCTCGAACTAAAAGGTTGACTTTTAATCAAAGACTATAAATATATAAAGATGTTGCACTGCCATACATTGTACTGTCAGTGCCAAATTTGTCGATGGCAAAACTACTACTGCCACTTATTGTACTCAGAAAACATATTATACTCAGAGAACGTATTATTTTCCATTCAGTCGTCGTTGAACAAGCGATGTGAACACATGCGGATGATTATTGTCATTTTTTTTTCAGAAATTTATTAAGCATTGTTGTTGCTTCTTGTTGGACGAAGCATAGCAAACACACGCGATTCAATTACAATTGAACACGAAAAATAAAAAACTGCTTTAAATGAACTTATTTTTGTTTTTTCTCAAAATAACTGTTCTAAAAATATATTATAATATTGATAATTGTTATTTATGGTCCCTGATATTTTTTCTTAAGGTGTTTATATCTGGCAAAACTCTTTCTTTTTTTTTTTCTTATTTTTAGCGTTTGACAATGTGTTTGCTGGGAAAATTCTCTCACCAATACATCTTCATTTTTGAGTACCACTGATATTCATACCCTGCCAACATTTTCCATTGCGGAAGTGACTCAGAAGTGACGCTAAGAAGTTGAAACTCATCTTCTGCGATACCATTTTCTGATCGTAGAAGTGTCTTCCGTTGTACCCCCCGGAAGTAACTTCCAGAAGTTATTTTCTTCGCCTCTCTTTTGCTTTTGATTTTTGTTTGCCTTTACAGATAATACACTCATATTGATTATGGGATAACAAATATGTAAAAACTACAACAATAACAATAACAAATCGAAACCACACTTTACCACTGACCGACCAGAGCAAATGACAAAATAAAACTAATTTCGATGATGTCGAAAACTTCTTTTTTGCATTCTTTTCATTTCATTTATAACGGGACATGTCATTTTCGGCTGGTGTTGTAAACAACAATCTTCCCAACATCGTCTGGATGACTAAAAGACGACTGCAATGTAAATTGTTATTGTTATCTTCCAATTAACGTCTGGAAGTGAGTAAGACGTAACGCCTTTGACGATGAAAGAAACTTCCAATTGCTGGCAGGGTATGTACATCAGTGCCCTGCCAACATTTTCTATTGCGGAAGTGACTCAGAAGTGACGCTAAGAAGTTGAAACTCATCTTCTGCGATACCATTTTCTGATCGTAGAAGTGTCTTCCGTATTGAGAAGTTGTACCCCCCGGAAGTAACTTCAAGAAGTCACTTCAGCGTAACTTCAAGAAGTCACTTCAGCTTAACTTCAAGAAGCCGGCTCTGTTTTGTTTTTTTTTTTGCCTTTACAGATAATACACTCATATTGACTATGAGATAACAAATATGTAAAAACTACAACAATAACAAAACAAAACCACACTTTACCACTGACCGACCACAGCAAATGACAAAATAAAACTAATTTCGATGATGTCGAAAACTTCTTTTTGGCATTCTTTTCATTTATTTTATAACGGGGCATGTCATTTTCAGCTGGTGTTGTAAACAACAAACAATCTTCCAAACGTCGTCTGGATGATTGAAAGACGACTGCAATGTAAATTGTTATTGTTATCTTCCAATTAACGTCTGGAAGTGAGTAAGACGTAACGCCTTTGACGATGGACGATGAAAGAAACTTCCAATTGCTGGCAGGGTGGTGTCAATTATGATTGTGTTGGTGCGATTACTCTTGACTTTTAAATTCCCAGCGGGAGAAAACTGCGGTTGCGAGGCCTATTACGAGGCCTCATCACAGTTATTCTTGATACTACAACAAGTACACCTCGTACAAAAACCACAAGCAATTTGTTTTTTTTAATCATTGTACAATGTTAAAAACAAAAATAAAACAAAATGGCCCATAGAAAAAGCATACTTTAAGCAAAAGCATGCTTTTGTTTTAAATTCAGAACAAAATTTATATGTTTTTGTTGTTTAAAAGTCTACTTTTACTTAAAGTATGCTTTTTCTATGACTATGGTTATGAGCCAATAGAAACAAAGATAATAAATAATAAATATATTATTTCTGTTTAGAGGCCTCAAAACAAGACGTGCGATACTTCCCGCTGAATGAGAGTGTTTTGCAGTAAACAATTATATTTTACGCTCGCAAAATAAAAGAGCGTAAGCGTACATGTGAGTTTTGCTTACACAATTGTGTATGACGCTGACATCCCTGATGTACATACATATATTGCCGAATCAAAACACATACAAACTAAAAGAAGTCTTGTTTTCACAAAATGTATGTGCAAATAACATGTAGAAAATTAAATGTTACCGTTTGTGTTATTGTTATTGTTTGTGTTTTTGATTTACCGTTATTTTTACTCATCACATTTTGTGTTTATAATGCAAACAACTGAGAACAAGCGTCGGTGTGAGTTTGTTTTTGCAGCACAATTGTGCATTGAAAATGAAGATTTGGTTAGTTATGTAAACTTTACATTTAAAAGTGTTCATAAAATTGTAGTGCATCGCTCTAATAACACGTTTAATAAATATAATAAATAATTAAAATCATAATGTACGAAGAAGGACAAAAAAAAGTTCAATTCAATAGCGAAAACAAAAAAAAATATCGTCTTTATCAGGCACCAAGTGTTGTTTACCGCATTGTGGCAAATCCAAAAGAAGTGTTCCAAACTTAAAAATCTTTCGTTTCCCATATCTTAACGCCATATTGCTTAAAGCATGGTTAGAAAATTGCAATTTTGACGAATGTTTTCTAGAAAGATCACGGACTTTATACATATGTGAAAGACATTTTTCGCCAGACTGTATTGGAAAGAAATATTTGAAGCGAGGTGCCGTGCCAACCTTGAACTTAACCGACAAAAACGAGGAAACAGGTATAGAAAAAGGAAACTATTTCGAAAGTGAGGATGTTGACTTTTATTTATATAAATCTTCACCACGTAAACGTAAGAGATCGGAATCACCATCATTATGCACATTTTGTCAAAAAAGTGGTAAAAATGAAGAATTTTATCGAAAGAAATATTTTAATATGTTTAAAAAACTTAAAGCTGAGACGCCAAAAAATTAAAATTTAATGAAAAAAAAAACGAAAGTTTAAAAAGAACTGTCAGAACCTTAGAAAAAAAAGTAATGAACACAAAATCTATTGAAGCCGAAGTTGACAAATTAAACATCAATTCAAACGAAAAAACTTTATGTAAAATGCTTATAAAACAAAATAGGAAAACAACTGCGCGTTGGGATGATCATGAGATAAGTTTTGCACAAAGTATTTATTATCGATCTACTTCCACATACTTATTTTTACGAAACATATTAAAATTAAACTTTCCAAGTCCTTCGTCTCTAAGTAGATGGAGCATTATAAAAAATTTGCAGCCAGGCAACAATTTCCATCAGAAAAAATTTCACATATAATAATTGTGCAGATGTTATAGATGGAGTTGTAGATCTTGGATATGAGCGAATGAATGAAATTGGTTCCCAAGTTTGCGTGTTTATGATAAGAGGACTTATAAAAAATTGGAAGTTTGTTTTAAATTATGTTGTTACTGCTACTTCGATAAAAGCTGATATATTAAAAAAACTTGTGCTATTAAATTTGGATATTTTAAAGGAAATGGGGTTAAATGTGCGTGGACTAACGTGTGACCAAGGTCCTAACAACAGAAAATGTTACAAGATGTTGGGCGGATCCACCTTATTTCTTTACCTTATTTTCTTTACAAAAATGATAAAATATACTTAATGTACGATATTCCCCATATTTTTAAGTCGATCAGAAATGCTTTGATCAAGGGCGATTTTAAAACACCAGATGGAGTAGCGCGGTTCGATGTTGTGAGAGAAATTTTCGAGTTAGAGCATGGAAAAGCAACAAAAATGACAAAATTAACAACAGTGCACATAAATCCAAATAGTTTTCAAAAGATGCGTGTTGGCATAGCTGTCCAAACTCTTAGCAATTCAGTTGCAGCTGCAATCCAATCTGTTAATGAAAATCGACAGTTTACACGAAGTTCATCAGCGGTAGCCACTTCAACATGTGCATTTATAAAAAAGCTCGACAGTTACTTTGACTGTTTAAACAGCAGGCACTTCAAAGACACCAACCCCCTAAAACGTGGCTTAAAGTTTAATAGTACAACTTGGCAAGTACTTCAAGAGCTGATTACCTACATGAAACAGGTTGAATATGATGGTAATAAAATATTTTCAATCACCGGGCTAGTTCAAACAACGAGTGCTATTTTATCTTTGTCGAAAGAACTGTTTGAAGAAAATTCAAATTTACTTTGCATTTTAACGAGCCATTATAACCAAGATCCTATAGAAAACTTGTTTTCATATATACGTGCCAAAGGTGGACACTGCAAAAATCCATCGGTTCATGAATTTAATTTGGCAGTAGCTAAGTTATTATCTTTAAAAATGACTCAGTTTACCACCTCCTCAAATTGTGCAAACGACGATGCAATGTTTTTACCTATGGAGGTTCAAACAATTTTAGAAGATACTATAAGGACTGGAAGTTTATCAGAAAGTACCCATACCCCTGAAATATATGTCGCAGATATATACGATAAAAATAAAGAATATTTTAATGAAGACTGCGATTGTTTTACCTCCAACAATGTGCCAATAGAATTAACGTCAAGTCGATATTTTGTTGGTTACATAGCTCAACGAATATCTTGCGTTAAATGTCGTGTGGATATAATTAAACCAGCCCAAATTCTGTCATATCCTTCAGAAATGTTTGTTCATGCAAACAATTATACACAAGATTCCGACTTTGGAAGTTTGTGCGCTCCATCTGACTTATTTTTTGAAGTTTGTAAAATTCATATAAAAGTCTTCGAAAAAATATTTTTAAAAAATAAAGCAATAAAAAACATAAACACATTTGTTGTTGACCAATGCGTAAGTTGCACCAAATATACAATTTATTCCTTTTGGTTTGATGAGAATAACGAATGTTATAAACACAGAATGGAGATGCTTAATTTACTAGTTCTTATTTTACTACGGAAGCATGCCACATGGGAAACATACAAATACAAATTATCCAGTACAGAAAAAGTTAAAATTTTGAAACACTGATAAATAAATTTATTAAATACTAAACAAAAAAAACATTCCTGTTATTACAACTTCATTCTATACAGAAGTTCATAATTGAACTGTCTATAAAATTATATATGGTAAGTAGATACAAACACACATAATTGAATAGTCTAAAAAATAGCATTATACCTAATTCGGTGCGAATCGATATAGTTTTGTCTGTACAACAATAAAACACATACTCTTACCCTACAATTACACAATCGGTCACATTATTGACGAAAGTTATTTGCACAAAAATTGCAAGAAACAAAAATTCTTTTGTTAGGTTTTTATTTTATTTTTACATTTTTAATGCAATGTACAACACACACATGCATACACATGCACACAAACAATAATAAGTGAGAATTAAAAGATCTTATACTCAACAAGAGAACGACAGATTGTTACGCTCTTACTTTGTGCTTCTTTCTCTTTTGTCTTCCCTCCCGCATCATGAGGAAGCACAAAATGTTGTCAATTTTAAATACACTGCGTGCAACATCTTTATATATTTATAGTCTTTGCTTTTAATTTAACGTCCTGACTAAAGTAATATGTTCATAGCGTCTAAGATTATAAACAAAACGCACTATTAAGTTAAAAATACGAAAAATCCTTCTCAATCGAATAGAGCCAGTACCAGAGTAAACCTCAAGACCATATAAGATTTGTGAAAACATTAAAGCGTGAGCCAAATTATACCTAATTCGTAATGGTAAATTTAAATTAGTAGAATAAATTTTACGTAATGTACCACACATTTTTCCATAAACCATATCTATGTGGGGATCAAAAGAGAATTTGCTATCCAAAAGTATACCTAGACACTTAATACGATCAACTAAGGCTATTTGAACGTCACCCAAAACTATATTAATGTCGGGAAAGAAACGACTAGTTGGACCAAACATAATGGCTTTAGACTTTGCAGGGTTAATAGATAATGAATTGAAGGAAGTCCACTCACATACTCTATCCAAACAAAAATCGATATTGCTCTGTAAAACATCACTAAAGTCAATTTGGCTATTGAAAAGTAAGAAAACATCATCAGCAAAAATAAAGGTCTTACATAAGGATGAGGTAACCAAATCAGAAAGGCTATTTATATATAACGTGAAAAGTAGGGGACCTAAAACGGAACCTTGAGGAACACCAGTTGACAAAACACGCAGAGAAGAATTAGTTCCATTGTAGTCCACATATTGGGATCTACCAACCAAATACGAGAATATAAGTTTACAAGCTGATTTAGAAAAGTTGTATTCATCTTTGAGTTTCCTTATCATCATAGAATTACAAATAGAACCAAAAGCATTAGTAAGATCTAGAGAGACAAGGACACTTAGTTTGTTATCATTAATACATTTACGAATGTGATCAGTAAGATCAACAACCATCAGCGTAGAACTATAGCCTCTACGAAAAGCGTATTGACTATCACTAAAATTTAAAATTGCAGAATCCAATATTTGCTGTTTCATTATGTCTTCAAGAACCTTGGACAAAGCCGGAAGAATAGAAATAGGTCTAAGGTCTCCAGGCTGACTTATTACGCGAGATTTATGAATAGGAGTTACACGAGCAATTTTCCAAGTCTGTGGAAAAATTGAAGTGGTTAAGATAGTATTTAAAAAATGAAGAATATAATTAGACAAAAAAGGAAATACCATTTTAATCATGCGAATTGGAACATTATCAATCCCTAATGACTGTGACCGAACTTTAGCAAGAGCATCAATGACCTCTAATTCTGAAACACAATGAAAAGAGAAACGATTTGGAGATTCGACAAAGTCATCAAACGCCAAACTCTCCAAAATACCACCACCATTACTAGCAAAAAAATCATTAATGACATTCGCATCACCAAGATAATTATCAAAATCATTATTCAAACAACCATGAGCTTTTAACGTTCTCCATATATTACGAACATCCATATTATGAAATGTTTTAGAAAAATATTCTCTCTTAGCCTTTCTAATGACTGACTTAGCTTTGTTACGGTACTTACAATAGATTTTGCAGTTGGTTTCAGAGCGGTGAATCATATAGGAACGGTAAGCCAATATACTAATAGATTTTGCATATAAAATGTGTTTAGAATTCATTCAATTAGACTTATCTTTAAAAACATTTCTTTTAACTAAAGGAACAAAGGTAAGAAGAATATCAAACAAAGTTGTTAGGGAGGAGCACATTTCATCAGCATTACCCAAAGAAAAGGCAGAACAAACAAAACTAGCCAAAAAGGAATGAACTTCATCTTCAACTTCAGCTTCAAAATCCCGATATTCTATAAATTCAATTGTTTTATCACAGGTTATATCGAATGAGGCCAATATTAATGCATGGTGAGAAATTAAGGGACATTGAAATTGATAAGAATACTCAGTCCAACAACTACTACTAACCAACCAAAAATCAATTAATGAAGTATATCCATGTGTAATATCTAAGTGGGTGGGTCTAGAATTATGAACGACAGATAAATTATTTCTTAGATGTGTCGTACATGTTACAGTTAAAATCTCTAACCACGACAATATTGGAATAACCTAGAAACAAATCATAATGAGAGTTCTCAAATGAACAAAGATCACCATAAGGCAAATAAACAACTCCAAACAACAATTTATATCCATTAGAAACAACTTCAATAAAGATGGATTCACAAATACCAGGCTCAGAAGATCTAAAAACTATTTTGTATTTAAGACCAATAGATACATACATACCAACACCACCACCTCTTGAGTTTAAGCGATCATTGCGGCAGAATTTACAGCCAGGAATTTTAACAGCCCGATTATATACGTGTGGCTTTAGCCAAGTCTCCGTAACAGCAAAAATACTAAAATATGATCCAACCAATATAGATCTAAGTTCATCAACTTTAGAAAAATTTGCAGATGACCTGATGCTTTGGCAATTGAGATGGGCAATATTGAATTTATTTTCATAAGGACGCAAAATTCCGTCAATATCAGATTTGCTACTGAATACCGGACTAATATTACAATTAAGAGACATCAAAATAAATACAAAACAATGAGGTGGGGAACCAAAAAGCTAAAGGAAAAATATATATAATTATAAATATTAAAAAAAACATTAATTATTTTCAAATTCACATTAATTAATTAAACAGCTAATCATAGAATATATGAGATCGATAAAAAAAATAAAATTTGATGCTTAGGCATAATAGCTGTGTTATGTTGCTAACATTTACTTGATTTTGTCACTTCACTTATTTAATTAATTTGTTCTAATTTAAGTTATTTAAGTTTTTGGCTTTAATAATTTTCATAAATGTGATTTTATTTTCAAATTGGGAGCATATTAATATACGTAGAAGTTAACATGTATAATTTTAAATGTTAACTCTTAACGTATACTAGAATAAAATTTGTATGAATTTAATATGAGCGTTAGCAAAACAAAAACACAACTATTATAATAATAATAATAACAAAAATTCAAATAGTAATTATAATGATATATATAATAGAAAGATTATTCATTAAGAAGAGAAGTACATTCTGAAAAATTATAAACAATTTGTTTACCATCAACCATTAATAGCTTAGCTTTAACATCATCAGTATTTAAAATTCTATATTTAGTAATGATTTTTTTATGCAATAATTTCTTACAAATATAATTTAATTTGCTAGCCGCAGGAGAAAAATGATCATTTAAATATAGGCGCATATCAATCTCACCACCAATTACATCACATATTTTTAAGGACCTCTTCTTAAAGTATGCCTTCATAATATTGTCACGTACAAAAACATTATTAAATTTATATAACACAGCTTTCCGATTGTTAAAATAACATGCATAATTTATGTTATAAGGGGAAATCTCTATATTAAAGATAGAACCAATTTTGGTTATTGGCGTGATAAGGTCATCAAGTCCATCTGGTAGACCACTAACAACAATATCACCTCTATTAATTCTCCTATGCAAAATGTTATTTTCAGTCTCCAAATCAGTAATTTTCTTAGTGGTAGAGGAATCAATATAACTTATAAGTTTGTTGCAATCAACAATTTCGGTCTTCATGTCTTTGAGACAACTAGCTATTTCAGCTTTAAAGCTAGCAACAGTATCAGCTAATGTTTTAGAAATTGCTGCTTGTTCATTATTAGCTTTATCAATAAATGAATCGAGCTTCAAATTCAGCGCACTAAACTCCTGCCGTAACAAATTTATTCCAGAGGAAGAATCATTTCCACAAGATTTACAGAAAAACGATAAAGACTTGCAATCTTTTAATGATGAAATAGCTTTATCATTTAACCCAGCACAAGATACATGGAACCAATTAGCACAGGATTTGCATTGTACGCTGGATTGAGTCTTGCTAATAACATCTTGACAATTTCCACATTTATATTGTAATTTAGTGATAGGCATTTTAAGGAATTCCAAATAAACAGCAAAAAATGGCGGCAGTAATTACGCAGCAATAGCAACAGTAATTCAAGCAAATTAAACGTAAAATTTCTAATTTATTTTCAGTATTCAGGTACACACATTGATTTAATGATTATTTATGTTATTACAGAATAACAAATATTGTAATGTTGTAATTTTTAGCAGCAAATTAAGTTTAATAATTAAAAAAATGATTAGCCGTCAAATTATCATAACCACAACTTTTATTTGGTTTCAAGTTCAATATCGCATTATATGTATATATCTTCCGGTGTTGCATAGTCAAAGTAAAATCTTGTATTCATTTGAGAGGTGGTTCTTAAGGAGGTGAAAGAATCAATTAAAGCATCTGAATGTTGCGTTTTCGAATCTTTTACTGAGTTCAGAAAAAACGTATCTAGAACTTCAGCTTTTTGCATATTATTAGTGATTAGTTCACGATGAGAATCTAATAAGTCAATTTGTTTGCTCTTTGTTCTACCGAGTTTTTCATTCAAAAACTTCCAACATTTTTTCGGATCATTCTGAAACCCGTCTATATTATTTCTATAAACATTATTCAAAGAATCTTTAGTTGCTTTTTTTATAACGTTGCTTATTCTTTTTAACTTTGTCTCTATATAAACATTGCCAGGATTTTTCCTACGTTGTTTTAAAAGGTTTTTTTTTAACAATATGATTTTTAGTAGATTGCCATTTGTTCAACATTAACACAAACTAATGAACCACCCTTTGTATTATTAACGAAATTTTTAGAGGCCATTTAGACGATGCAATTTTGCATGCAATTAATTGCATGCAACTGATATTTGTTGGCGAACGGGTGAGAGAAGCAAGAGGGGTAGAAAAAGTTGCACGACTTCGTTTGTCATGCAATTTTTTGACATTTCCTTTTACCATCGTTTGTGTTTTACTTATTTTGTTTTATTCTTATTCTGACTTTGAAGTGTGCGTTATAAAAATTAATGCGCAAGAACATTTTCAATTACTTCTTCTGTATTAAAATCTTCCATTTTTTATATTTTTAAAAATTTTTGTATATTGTATTTATGTAAATGTATGTACATATGTATATTATTTTATATACATACATACATATGTACATATATTTTTTGTATATTATATTTACATATATTTTAAAAATTTGTTTTCATTGTTGCGAATGAAAAACTAAAGAGGAATGTGTAATTAAACGTCAAAAAATTGCATGATTTGTTGCACGTAAAATTGCATCGTATAAGTGCACAACATTTTACGTAGCAATTTTAAAAGAGAATAGAAAAAATTGCATGCAATTAATTGCATCATCTAAAAGGCCTCTTATTTATACATTTTGTTTTTGTTACATTCTTAAAATTCCTTTCTTTTTGATCATTGCTTACTAGCATAAAAACATTTGTTTATGACTCAGTCTAATCTCTTATCAGCAATCGACAAATAAGGTTGATCTTTTTCAAATAAACATAAGGCAAATAAAAGTGCAAAAACCAAACATTAAAACAAAACAAACAAACACATAAATTGTTTTAACCAAATCACAAATATACTAAATATAATTATTATAAAAAACAAAACAAACTTGTAAATAAAAAAAACATAAACATACATAAGTGTATAAAATAAAAACTGTGAATAACAAATAAAAATATATTGAAATTAACAAACAAAAATATAAACATATAAATAAAAAGAAACAATTTAGAATTTAAAATATTAACCAAAAGTTTTTTAATTAACAACAAAAACCCAGCGACCTAAAAAACAACAACACAAACAATAAACATTTGGCCACTTCGAACCGTATAAAGTGTAGTGAAGTGCATAAAATAGTGCAGTGTATTTTACAAAAACAATAAATTTGCTTAAAAATTGAAAAATACCAAAATACAAAAATTCATAACGGTTAACAGTTAATTTCTAAAAATAAATACAATACACAAGTGCAGTGGCAGAACGTAAGAGAACAAGAAATACAACAACATACCCAATCAACACGAAAAGACTCAAATCAAAAAGCAGCGACATAAATAAAGAAGACCCAACAACAACAACAAGTAAGTAACAAATCAAAGTTAATAAAGAGAAACATAAACCCTTTAAGGCCCAACTATAATATGCATAATCAAGCTTAAACAAATTGCAAAAGTTAACGAAAAGGCTGTCATATGCATAACTAGTTCAGAGTTAACTTTCAGGTGGCTACAATGACTTTGAAACTTTTTGTCCACAGTTGCTCATATATGTTTAAAAAAAATGTTTTTATTTTAACAAAAAGCCATTAAATGGCTATATTTTATAAATATTATTATATTATTTTATAATTAAAAGAAAACTTCGTACCCGAAACGCATAATTTTTCCTTTTTTTTTAATTTATCGGCAAAAGTACTAAAATCTACAGCTGTGGCAGCACTAAATTGTAAATAATAATAAACGTTTACATACATACATATGTTTTGTTAATTTTCGTGTTGTGTTTGCAAAAATGGAGAAAAAACTTAATTTAAATAATATAAAAATGTTAAAGTTAGCGCTTGAAGGCCTGTGCACATTAAAAGAAATAAGTGAACTACACTGTAAAAGAAGAAGACGCTCTTGATCTGTCAGAGAAATAAACCACGACAGAAAGACATTTTTGTTAAAATAAAAAGGATCTGTCCCTCTTATTATAAAGGCACTTATTTTTTTCCACATTTTCTATTAAATTTAAAATAAATGTATTTTCTTCTTTCTCCATTTTGTTAAACACACAAACAAACAACAAACAGCTGATTCCGTACGGAATATGCGATCAGTTTCGCTTTTTGCTTAAGCAAATGACAGTTGAAAAACTTAACGAAAAGTTTCGTTAAGTACATTATAGTTTGCCACATACAATTTATATGTGTTCGCACGTTTGCTTAAGCTAGCATATGCACATTATAGTTGGGCCTTTAGTGTGTGGGTTCTCTCTTAATAAATTTTTTCGCTGTAAATAAGAAGTAAATAAAACAAAAAGGGTTACCACCCATACTTCGTTTGAGAATTTTCTGGGGAAACAAAATATATTCAAATAATTAATTAATTTGGAAATTAATTATTAATTTTGATACTTCTTGTTATAAAATCGCTGGCAGGGACTTTTTTGATTCAATTTGACCCTTATTTTATTTATTATTTTGAATTTTAACCCATAAATTAAACAATGGCACTCGACAAATTAATAAATTGTATAAATGACCTTTTGGATTTTGAAATAGAGTATACACAAAGTGCGGCCGAAAACAACATTCACTCTCTTGAGGTACTTCGGGTCGAACTTGATTATCTATGGTCACAAGCCAAAAGAGCGTATGAAGAGTGTAGGGACATAAGAGAAGATTCAAAAGAAAAACCAATCGATAAAAATCAGCTTCGCGATCGTTACAAAAAAGGTCTTTCAGCATACAAGTCATGTCTAGGGTCAATCAATGCAGAAATTCAAGCCCTATCAAATACAAATATAAAAGAGCGCATTTCTACTGCTGAAAATCAACCACAAGCGAATCAGGATATCTTTTTCGTACGGCTACCACCATGTGACACAGACACATTTTATGGAGATTTTGTTTTTTTTACTTTCCGCGACCTTTTCACAGCATTATACATAAATAATTCTAGACTTAGTAAAATTGAGAAACTTTTTCATCTAATACAAAAGACCGGAGGAGACGCTAGGAAAATAATTTCAAATGCCCCATTGACCAACGAAGGTTTCGACATAGCTTGGAAGAATCTCGTAGCCCAATATGAGAACAATCGGATCCAAGTAAACGAACAATTAAAAATTTTATTTGACCTTCCAAACGTTACCGAAGACTCAGGCTCATCAATACAAAACCTTCAGCGAACAGTTAATGGATGTATTCAGGCGTTAAATGCTTTAGGTATAGAAACCACAACATTGGATCCATTTCTAGTATACCTTAGTTCAACAAAACTTCCTCGGACTCTTTTAAAGGAATTTGAAAATTCACTTCAAGAAATAACAAAAGTTCCCACTTGGAAACAATTCAACACTTTCTTGACACGCAACTCTAAGACTCTAGAATCAATAGCGGCCATCACACAGTCAAATACAAAATCAGATCAGAGAAATAACAATAATTTCAAATCTAAACCAAAACGAGTTCACACTTTTAATATACACACAACCCAAAATGAAACTGGGTCACAAAATAGAAAAACGTTAAATACAAATAGAGCACAGAAAAATGACTCAAACGACAAATGCCAAAATTGTAAGGAGTCTCACCGTCTGTGGTCTGGTCCCAAATTCTTAGAGAATAATGTTAACGACAGAATCCACATTGTTAGAGTTACAAATTCTTGTTAAAATTGTCTCTCTATTGACCACGGTGTCAAGCACTGCAAAAGTAAACACAGTTGTAGATTATGTAAACAAAGACACAACACTTTGTTACATAAGGGATCAGAAACTCAGACCTTAGTTCAGAATTGTGACGCGAACCAACCAAGCACGAGCATCGCAGCACAAAACGCAATATACAGTCCACATCAGCATCACACGTTTCCATCCCAAATATCACTTCCTTGACTCTACAAGAGAGCAAACATTTCAATCAACATCCTACCGAAAAAGAGACCTTGTTATTTACTGCAATTGTACTGATTGAGACTAGAGGTGAAAAGTATCGGGCAAGAGCAATCATCGACCCTGGTTCACAATCAACTTTCATGTCAGAAAAGTTAAAAAATAGACTAAATTTACCCACAAAACGAAATTTAGTTCATGTCACAGGTTTGAGTCAAACAGTATCAGAAACCTCAACAAAGACATGTTTATTCAATCTTTTCTCCAAAGTGGACTCACAATTTAAATTAGAAGTCTGGGCACCAGTCCTGAAGACTCTACCATCTAATTTACCACAACAGACTTTAGATTTACAACATTTCAATGAGACTGCTAAATTAGAACTTGCAGATCCTCAATTCTATCAAAAAAGACCCATCGACTTGCTTATAGGCCTCGACCTGGGCCACTCAATATATTGCATGGACACACCGATGCGGTCTATTGGATCCCTTTTGGCACAAAAAACAGTATTTGGCTGGATTGTGGGGGGACCAATTTCAACAACGGCACAACATAAAACAACAGTGTCACTACTCAACACTTCGTCCCTTGATCGAATCCTCACACGCTTTTTGGAGGTGGAGGAGACCCCAAAACAGATTTTGAGGTCAGATGAGGACACATTTTGCGAAAGCAACTTCATGTCGACAACACGAAGAAACAACACAGGAAGGTATATAGTTACCCTACCCTTTAAAAATAACGAAGAAATAGGAACTTCGAGAAACATAGCAATGGCATAGTTCTTAGCCAGAAACCCGAACTCAAAAAACAATACGACCAAGTAATTGTTGAATACCTCGAGTTAGGGCATATGAGGTGTAATATGCTATATTTTGCAAAACTGAAAAGCAGTAATTTGGTTTAACCTTTATGTCAACAGCTGAAAAATTATACTTACGTCAACAGCAAGCATACCCGGGTATGCAAGCACATTTTATATGGGAATTCACACATTTCTAAATATGTATAACGTAATGTAATGTAAAACGTATTTTTATATGTTTTATTTGGATTTTGTTTGTGTTTTTCCCCTACTTTGAATTGTTTTTATGCATGAATACTTAAATTTTGTCTTCGTCTTCATGTATGAATATTTACAATAAGGGACAAACACTTGCTAGTTGCTCAATTCTATGAACATGAAAATCCAACAAGGAATGAAAAAATGACCACATTTATGATCTGATTTGTCCAATTTTATTCAAACATCAGAATATAGTAGAAAACACTTCTAGTGAGGATATCATGAAATTTCAGATAGATATAATAGCCACTTTCAGAGATACAGCGTTTTTAAAATTCAAAACATACCCGGGTATGTAGCTGTTGACATAAAGGTTAATAGAAATCTACATCAACCCAAAGGCAACGTAGCAAACTTAATTCAGTTCTAGATAGTCATTCAGTCTCGTCTCATCGAACTGTTCGGACGTGTTACTTTTAGTGCGGCTGAATTTTCGGTGAAAAAATCGTAATAGGTGAAAAAGTGTAAAAAGTTGAAATTAAACAAAAAAGTGAAAAAAAATCGTAATAGGTTAAAATATATAAAAAAAAATAAACATTAAACATCACATAAAAACTGTATGAGTGTTCCTCTCAGATGTAATTCTGAGAAAGAGCTTAGCTCGACTAGAAAAACTAGATGCATCTCTGAGGAAGAATCCATAAAAAAATCTTTGGAGAATTTTCTCACTGCAAGAGCCGTGGAACGGCGTCGTTCCTGTTCGCCCAATATTGTGATTTCAACAGATGTAAAAACATCATCTTCATCAAATAGTGCAGTCAAACCCAAAAAACAAGTAGGTATGGATAAGTACATAACCGTTCTCAAGCGACAGAGGAGCCCGAAGTCTGCTCAAGTGTCATCAAATGCAAAAGCTCCTAAGACCGTGAGTAATGATCAAAATAGGTTTGCTCTCCTCCAGACGGATGAGCCAGAACTTCCGAAGAAGACGTTTAAGCCCCCACCAATTTATCTGAGAGAGCCGACTTCCAGTAAATTGGTACAAGGAATTGTTGCTGTAATAGGTGAAAACATGTTTAGCGTAACCTCAATGAAACATGGAAATATCTGCGAGACAAAGATTCAAGTGAATAGGGAAGATGATTTTCGAAAATTGTCCAACCAGCTGGAAAGGGAGACTAGGGATTTCTATACCTACCAGCGCAAAAGGACTCCAAGTCGTTCTAAAGGGTATAGACCCATGTGTTGATCCCGCGGAGATAAAAACCGGTTTAATGGACAAAGGGTTCAAAATCAAGAGCGTAGTGAATATTAGAAACCGTGAAAAGATCCCTCAGCCCATGTTCAGGGTAGAATTGGAACCTGGAGATGTTGTCTTAAAGAAAAATGAGTCCCATCCCATCTACAATCTGATGTACCTTCTGCATCGTAGAATCACCGTGGAAGAACCACATAAGCGTCAGGGACCCGTCCAGTGTCTCAACTGTCAAGAATTTGGTCACACGAAGGCGTATTGTAAATTGCCGACAGTTTGTGTTGCGTGTGGGGAGCTACATGCAACTGCTCAATGCGATAAGTCGAGAACTGACTCAAAAATCAAAAAATGCAGTAACTGCGGAGGTAATCATACCGCAAATTATAGAGGTTGTCCAATTTACACTCATTTGAAAGGCATAAGAACCAACAAGACGTCAGTATTGCCTAATCGCCCTCAACAGCCAAATTTAGCATCGAGTGACAATTTCCCTCAAGTATTACGGTCCACTAGTCATGTAAACGCGCCAAGTTCTAGACAAGTTTCTTACGCAAACGTCGTTAAATGTAATATGCCAGGTCTGGAGCAGGAACCTAAACCCCAATATTCTGAGCCGCATATCAACAATCTAGAGACAACATTGCAGACACTTGTCCAAACTATGAACACTTTCACGACCACCATGACATCCATGATGCAGGAAATGCTGAAAATGCAATCCACTATCTTGCAAGCCATTTTAAAGAAATGATTTATTTAAAAATTTGTTTCTGGAACGCGAACGGCCTCCGCCAACATAAAAATGAACTGGAATACTTCCTGATGGATAAGCAGATTGATGTTATGATGATTGCTGAAACTCACTTGACGTCGACAGGGTACTTCAAAATTAATGGCTACGAGTTCTACGATACTAAAGACCCCCGCGGTAGAGCTTGTGGAGGTTCGGCAATTCTTATAAAGAACAGAATAAAGCATTATCTAATGAATAACATAAGTGAGGATTACCTCCAAGCAACAAACATTTGCATTGAATTCTGTCAATACAAATTTGTTTTATCATCGATTTATTCTCCGCCTCGATTTTCAATAAAAGAACACCAATACCATAACTTCTTTAAATCCCTTGGAGCTAGATTTTTAGTTGCTGGTGACTTTAACGCCAAACACACATTTTGGGGTTCACGTCTGGTAACCCCAAAGGGTCGCGTACTCTTCAACACCATTGCTAAAATGGGCTTAGATGTACTCTCAAGTGGACATCCCACCTATTGGCCGACGGACCGACGGAAGATTCCCGATGTTATTGACTTTGGGGTAATGAAAAATATCCCTGTAGAATGGATGCAAGTGGATCCTTCACTGGACTTGTCCTCAGATCACTCTCCTACTATCATTTCAATGCATTTCCCTCAAGTGTGTGGTTCTCCATTTATGAACATGACTAAGACCCGAGTAAGTTGGATAAAATACAAAAAGTATTTAAGTTCTCATTGCACGGAAAATGTTGTGTTGAGAACTACCGACGATATTGATGAGTCGATTGGCAACTTTACCGAGGACCTTCGACGAGCTGTGCATCACGCTTCCACTTATCACGTTGAATGTAGAAATAGGACAAACAGAACTTATTTCTCTGAACTCGAACATCTCCTATCAGAAAAAAGAAGAATGAGAAGAGAGTGGCAAATTCACAGGTCTCCTGAACTGAAAGCTAGGCTACGGGAATGCAGAGATATACTAAGACATTTCTTAGAAACCCAAAGAACGGCCTCACTTAGATCTTACTTGGAAGGTCTTGATAGTACCCCACAATCTGACTACTCGTTATGGAGGGCGGCAAGAGGTTTAAAAAGACCAGTAAGAGGAAAACCTCCTTTGCGAAATCCGACTGGTGACTGGGCTAGAAATGATTCCGAGAAGGGGACTTTATTTGTTAACCATTTGAGAAATGTGTTTACTATAAACAACTCAAATAATAACGAATCTGATTTGCCACCACTTGTTATAAGGCCTCCTGTACCTCTAAGACTAAACTTTCGTGATGTCCAAAACGCTATTGGTACTCTGAACCTTAGAAAGGCTCCAGGTATGGATAAAATCAGCAATAAAATGCTTGTGGAGTTACCTCGTGTAGCAAGAAGAATTATCCTCTTTATCTTCAACGCTATTTTACGCCTAGAATACTATCCTGCAGATTGGAAGGTGTCTATGATCACTATGATTCCTAAGCCAGGGAAGGACCATACCAAAGTGGAGTCATATAGGCCAATTAGTCTACTGCCGACAATTTCAAAACTGTTTGAAAAATTGTTAATGACTAAATTGACTCCAATTCTGAATGACACTGAATGTATTCCTAATCATCAATTCGGCTTCAGAGCTAAACACAGCACCATCGAGCAAACACACAGATTGGTAAATGTGATAAGAGGGTCGTTTGAAGACAAAAAATACTGCTCCGCCCTTTTCATTGATGTGTCGCAAGCGTTCGACAAAGTTTGGCATGACGGTTTAATGCACAAAATAAAATTAACTCTGCCTGCTAACACCCATAAACTCATGGAAAGTTATTTATACGGTCGCAAATTTAAAATCAAAGAAGGTGATTTTTTAAGTACCGCTCAGCCAATTGAATCAGGTGTGCCACAGGGTAGCATACTGGGTCCAACTTTATATTTGATATATGCCTCCGACATGCCGTCAGACCCTAAAATCCATACGTCAACTTTTGCAGACGATACAGCCTTTATCAGCGTCCATCAGGACCACCAAGTTGCATCACAGAATTTGCAGAATTATGTTTATAAACTAGAGAATTGGCTAGAGCTTTGGAAAATCAGGGTTAACGAACAGAAATGTATTCATATAACTTTCACATTGCGAAAAGATACCTGCTCGTTCATCAGAATAAATAATCAAATTATCCCGCAACACAATGAAGTCAAATACCTCGGCATTCACCTCGACCGCCGTTTAACTTGGAAGTCTCATATTGAAGCGAAACTTACACAAATGAGATTAAAAGCAGTGCAACTTAATTGGCTAATCGGCAGAAACTCTACATTGAAATTGGATTGCAAACTTTTGTTGTACAATGCAATACTAAAGCCAATCTGGTGCTATGGAATTCAATTATGGGGTACTGCCTCAGCATCCAACATTGAAAAAATTCAAAGGGGTCAAAATAAAATTCTACGTATAATTACTGCAGCACCATGGTATGTTAAAAATTCTCGAATCCACAAAGATCTAGGCGTGCCATTAGTAAAAGTCGAATTTACAAAATATGCGTCAAAGTATGTCAGCAAACTTGAACACCATCCAAACCCCCTTGCACGAGACATCCTTAACTTTAGTGGCCACAATCGGTTGAGAAGGAGGGATACCCTTGCTTTAACTCAAGCGCAAAATAGATGACTGGATCAGTTGATGTGAAATTTTTTTAGTATCATAAAAATTTTTGTCTAGCACTGGCTGGGCTTATTATTTTCTTTTTAGTATTAAGATTTGAATACTTATTGTCATTTCATTTTGAAGATTCAATAAATAATTAAATGCAAAAAAAAAAAAAAAAAAAAAAAAAAAAAAAAAAAAAAAAAAAAAAAAAGTTCTAGATAGTCGATAGACGGCGGGAGCCATTTTGAGCTAGCTTCAATCGGATAGGGGGGTTCGTGTCTATCTGTATCTACTCCAGTTGTACATAAAAATATTTATTAAAGACTCCCTAGTTTAAACTAAAAACTAATTTAAAAGGCCAAAATAACCATACAAACAAAATAAAAAAAATAGCCCCTATATGGTTATCAACTGAAAATAATTAAATGGTGTTGAATATTCGCATGGGAAATTCCAGGTGTTATCTGTGCCTCTTTACCCTCCCATTCCATTATCTTGCTGGCACACAAATAATTTTACAAGATCCCACAAAAAAGATCAACCTAACCGATCATACCATGAAAGAAAACATTTGCAAAATTTACCAATTCATATTAGATATTTTCCTCCTTTATTCAACCCATAAGTTATTACAAAATAATAGAAAATAATACGTTTTAGTTTTAGAATTCAATATAAAAATAATAGCAACATTTTAAGTAAGATTATAAAGTTTAAAATTAAAATAAAGTTACTCTACTCACAACTAATCGTAGTATAGTTAAATTTAAATTCAGAAATATAAATTAAATAAGTAATAAGAACATTAATAAATCAATAAATGGATATGTAAAAACAAGCACAGAAAATAAAGAGATATTAAAGAGTCACTGAAGCATCATTAAGCTGGCAACCCTATTCGCGAGAAAGTCATTTTTTTACAAGTGCTCTGATAAAGAAAATTTAATTTGCATATTGCGGGATACTGAATCATCTTTAAATAGTCTGGTAAATTTAAAATTTTAGACATAGTTGTTTGTCATCTTAATTGCATCAAATATGCCTAAATCCAGTCGCCGTAGTATTAAAAATCCTAAGATTTTCTGTGAACAATGCAAGCTGGTGGTGAAAGAAGAAGAATCTGATAATTCCATTCAGTGTGATAGATTCTCCAAAACGTTTCACTCTCTTTGCACAAAACTAAACAAACGTCAATTTGAACAGCTGATGAACGATGAGAACATTGAATACATATGCCATCTCTGTTGCGAAAGTGGAGAAAAAAAAAACAACAACATTAACAGCGAATTGAATTTGATCAAAACAAAACTGAACAAGCTCGATCAGCTGGATGATATGCATAAGTCGATGATGTTTATGTCCAAGCAATTTGATGAGTTATTGAAAGGTGTAACAGAAAATAAGAAAAAAAATAGATGCAGTCCAGAAAGAAAATAAAATGTTAAAAGCTGAGATAAGTGAATTAAAACAGTCCGTTAAAATATTAAACGACAGCCGAGTTAAAAACGATTGTTTAGTTAATGGTGTAGAGAATGTTGGAGATGCAACCGCAGTTGATACAATAATATCCATCATGAAGAAAGTCGAAGTTCATTTAAAACCCAAAGAAGTTGATGCTGCTTATTTTTTGAAAAAGAAAAATAACGCCAAAAAACAAACGATTGTTGTAAAATGCAATTCATTTAAAACAAAACAGGCATTAATGGCTGCGAAATCTAAATTAATGGAAAAAGAAGAAACCAAATCAATTTTTGTGAATGATTTCCTCAGTAGAGAGACACTTGCACTGCTTAATCATGCCCGAACGTTTTTACAAAGAGAAGCGAATTATCAAAGCCAAAGTTAATACGATGTGCCGAAGAAGTAGATGAACTTCTCTTGGAAGCAACAACAAATAGAAGCCGTAGAAGCAAGCAAATTATTCATGCAGATTCTGGCGATGACAGTGATGTGGAACCTGGTGCGGAATATTTATCACCGGCAAATAATTAACAGCAAACACACTATTTTGTCGTTTTTATTGAATGTTTTGTAATCTCTTTTTTATTTTTTTTTATGAATTTTATTACTAACCAATACTTTAATAACTTCATGTCTTTTAAATCTCATTTAATGAATTTAAATAAAAACAAATTTATTATATTGTCAGTTAATAGCAGAAGTATTTCGTCGATAAATAAATTTAATAGATTTCGCAGTTTAATATCAAATTTTCCAATCTTACCCAGTATTATTTGCGTTCAAGAAACATGGTTTAGACAAGAGCTTACAGATCTATACAATATTCCCGGATATAAAGCTGTACACTGTTGCAGAAAAGACGATTATGGCGGTACAACAGTATATATCAATGAAGGCTTACATTTTAATGTTGATGTGTGTGAAAGCAGGGATTTTATTGATACAATTGTATTGTCTATAGTGTCCAAAAACATCAGAGGCAAAGCTTTAAAGATCGTTTCGTTTTATCGTTTGCAAAAATGTACCGTACCTATATTCTTGGACTATTTGGAAGCTTTACTTTTGCATTTCGGCCTGATGCCATGCATTTTTGTAGGTGATTCGAATCTGAATATTTTAGACAACGTATCACAGGAGTTACTGAGTTTACTTAACTGTTATGGATATATAAACTGCCATAGTATGACTACTCGTCCCTGCAGCGGTAGTTCAATAGATAATGTATATAGCAATTTGCAAATCGGTATACATATTGATTCCGTTGAATGTAATCTTACAGACCATAATCTTATTTCCTGCAGTCTAAATTTGAGCAAGGGTAGCTGTGATTTTATTGAAATAAAACGACAACACTGCAGTTATGATTGTGTTAAGGAACGGTTACGTCAAAATTTAGATAGTTTAAACCTCAACGGCGATGTTTCGTCTGACACAAGAGAAGTATTGTCGTGTATATCAAATTCAGTAAGGTGTTCTACAATTGAGTCAAGAAGAAAAAAACTAATTAAGTATGAAATAACTCCATGGATCAATGGAAATCTGCAAAAGCTCATTGAATACAAAAACACATTGCTCAAAACTAGAAGAAAGAGAAGAAACCCTGACACAGAGGCCAAGTTTTTTTTTTTTTTTTTTTTTTTTTTTAATACATTTAATTTATTTATTGGATCTTCAGAAATGAAATGACAATAAGTTTTCGAATCTTAATACTAAAAGAAAATAATAAGTCCAGCCAGTGCTAGACAAAATATTATGATACTACAAAAAATTTATATCCATTGATCCAGTCATCTGTTTTGCGCTTGAGTTAAAGCAAGAGTATCCCTCCTTCTCAACCGAACATGGCCTGTAAAGTTAAGGATGTCTCGTGCAAGTGGGTTTGGATGGTGTTCAAGTTTGCTGACATATTTTGAGGCGTGTTTTGAAAATTCGACTTTCACCAAAGGAATGCCTAGATCTTTGTGGATTCGAGAATTTTTAACATACCATGGAGCTGCAGTAATTGTACGTAGAATCTTATTTTGACCCCTTTGAATTTTTTCAATGTTGGATGCTGAGGCAGTACCCCATAATTGAATTCCATAACACCAGATTGGCTTTAGAATTGCATTGTACAACAAAAGTTTGCAATCCAACTTTAATGTAGAATTTTTGCCGATTAGCCAATTAATTTGCACTGCTTTTAATCTCATCTGGGTAAGTTTTGCGTCGATATGAGACTTCCAAGTTAAACGACGATCGAGGTGGATTCCGAGGTATTTGACTTCATTGTGTTGCGGGATAATTTGATTATTTAATCTGATGAACGAGCATGTATCTTTTCGCAATGTGAAAGTTATATGAATACATTTCTGTTCGTTAACCCTGATTTTCCAAAGCTCAAGCCAATTCTCTAGTTTATAAACATATTTCTGCAAATTCTGTGATGCTATTTGATGGTCCTTATGAACGCTAATTAAGGTTGTATCGTCTGCAAAAGTTGAAGTATGTATTATGCGGTCTAACGGCATATCGGATGCATAAATCAAATATAAAGTTGGACCCAGTATGCTACCCTGGGGTACTCCTGCTTCAATTGGCTGAGCGGGGCTTAAAAAATCGCCTTCTTTGATTGTAAATTTGCGACCATATAAATAACTTTTCATAAGTTTGTGGGTGTTAGCAGGCAGAGTTAATTTAATTTTATGCATTAAACCTTCATGCCAGACTTTGTCGAACGCTTGCGACACATCAATGAAAAGGGCGGAGCAGTATTTTTTCTCTTCAAACGACTGTCTTATCACATTTACCAATCTGTGTGTTTGTTCGATGGTACTGTGTTTAGCTCTGAACCCGAATTGGTGATTTGGGATACATTGAGTGTTGTTCAGAATTGGAATCAACTTAGCCAATAACAATTTTTCAAACAGTTTTGAAATTGTCGGCAGTAGGCTAATTGGCATATATGACTCTACTTTAGTGGGGTCCTTCCCTGGCTTAGGAATCATGGTAATCATAGATACCTTCCAATCTGCAGGATAGTATTCTATCCGTAAAATAGCATTGAAAATAAATAGGATAATTCTTTTAGCTACACGAGGTAACTCCACAAGCATTTTGTTGCTGATTTTATCCATACCTAGAGCTTTTTTATGATTCCGAGTACCAATAGCGCTTTGAACATCATTAAAGCTAAGTCTTAGAGGTACAGGAGGTCTAATAACGAGTGGAGGCAAATCAGATGCATTATTTGAGTTGTTTATAGTAAACACATTTTTCAAATGGTTAACAAATAAAATCCCTTTCTCGGAATCATTTCTAGCCCAGTCACCAGTCGGATTTCGCAGAGGAGGCTTTCCTCTAACTGGTCTTTTTAAACCTCGTGCCGCCTTCCATAACGAATAGTCAGATTGTGGGGTACTATCAAGACCCTCCAAGTAAGATTTAAGTGAAGCCATTCTTCGGGTTTCTAAGAAATTTCTTAGTATATCTCTGCATACCCGTAGCCTAGCTTTCAGTTCAGGAGACCTGTGAATTTGCCACTCTCTTCTAACTCTTCTTTTTTCTGACAGGAGATGATCGAGTTCAGCGAAATAAGTTCTATTTGTCCCACTTCTGCACTCAACGTCGTATGTGGAGGCGTGATGTACAGCTCTTCGTATGTCCTCAGTAAACTTGCCAATCGACCCATCAATATCCTCGGTAGTTCTCAACACTACATTTTCCGTGCAGTGGGAACTTAAATACTTTTTATACTTTATCCAACTTACTCTGGTTTTAGATATGTCCCGAAATGGAGAGCCATTCCCTTGAAGGAAACGCATTGAAATAATAGAAGGAGAGTGATCTGAAGACAAGTCTAATGAAGGCTTCACTTGTATCGATTCTACAGGGATATTTTTCACTACTCCGAAGTCAATAACATCGGGAATCTTCCGTCGGTCCGTCGGCCAGTAGGTGGGATGACCGCTTGAGAGTACATCTAATCCCATTTTTGCAATGGTGTTGAAGAGTTCACGACCCTTCGGGGTCACCAGACGTGAACCCCAAAATGTGTGTTTGGCGTTAAAGTCGCCAGCAACTAAAAATCTAGCTCCAAGGGATTTAAAGAAGTTATGGTATTGGTGTTCTTTTATTGAAAATCGAGGCGGAGAATAAATCGATGATAAAACAAATTTGTATTGACAGAATTCAATGCAAATGTTTGTTGCTTGTAGGTAATCCTCACATATGTTGTTCATTAAATAATGTTTTATTCTGTTCTTTATAAGAATTGCCGAACCTCCACATGCTCTTCCGCGTGGATCTTTAGTATCATATAACACATAGCCATTAATTTTGAAGTACGCTGTCGCCGTCAAGTGAGTTTCAGAAATCATCATGACATCAATCTGCTTATCCATCAGGAAGTGTTCCAGTTCGTTTTTATGTTGGCGGAGGCCGTTCGCGTTCCAAAAACAAATTTTTAAACAAATCATTTCTTTAAAATGGCTTGTAAGATAGTGGATTGCATTTTCAGCATTTCCTGCATCATGGATGTCATAGTGGTCGTAAAAGTGTTCATAGTTTGGACAAGAGTCTGCAATGTAGTCTCTAGAGAGTTAATATTGTGATTTAGGTTCCTGCTCCAAACCTGGCATATTAGATTTAACCACGTTTGCGTAAGAAACTTGTCTAGAACTAGGCACGTTTACATGACTAGTGGACCGTAACAATTGAGGGAAATTGTTACTCGAAGCAAAATTAGGCTGTTGAGGACGATCAGGTAATACTGACGTCTTGTTGGTTCTTATGCCTTTCAAATGAGTGTAAATTGGACAACCTCTATAATTTGCGGTATGATTACCTCCGCAGTTACTGCATTTTTTGATTTTTGAGTCAGTTTTCGACTTATCGCATTGAGCAGTTGCATGTAGCTCCCCACACGCAACACAAACTGCCGGCAATTTACAATACGCCTTGGTGTGACCAAATTCTTGACAGTTAACACACTGGACGGGTCCCTGACGCTTATGCGGTTCTTCCACGGTGATTCTACGATGCAGAAGGTAAATCAGATTGTAGATGGGATGGGACTCGTGTTTCTTTAATACGACATCTCCAGGTTCCAATTCCACCCTAAACATAGGCTGTGGAATCTTTTCACGGTTTCTAATATTCACAACACTCTTAATTTTGAACCCTTTGTCCATTAAGCCGGTCTTTATCTCCGCAGGATCAACACATGGGTCTATACCCTTTAGAACGACTTGGAGACCTTTTGCGCTTTTGAGCTGATAGGTGTAGAAATACCTAGCCTCCCTCTCCAACTGGTTGGACAATTTTCGAAAATCATCTTCCTTTTTCACTTGAATTTTGATTTCGCTGATATTTCTATGTTTAATTGATGTTTTTTTTTTTTTTTTTTTTTTTTTTTTTTTTTTTTTTTTTTTTTTTTTTTTTTGCATTTAATTATTTATTGAATCTTCAAAATGAAATGACAATAAGTATTCAAATCTTAATACTAAAAAGAAAATAATAAGCCCAGCCAGTGCTAGACAAAAATTTTTATGATACTAAAAAAATTTCACATCAACTGATCCAGTCATCTATTTTGCGCTTGAGTTAAAGCAAGGGTATCCCTCCTTCTCAACCGATTGTGGCCACTAAAGTTAAGGATGTCTCGTGCAAGGGGGTTTGGATGGTGTTCAAGTTTGCTGACATACTTTGACGCATATTTTGTAAATTCGACTTTTACTAATGGCACGCCTAGATCTTTGTGGATTCGAGAATTTTTAACATACCATGGTGCTGCAGTAATTATACGTAGAATTTTATTTTGACCCCTTTGAATTTTTTCAATGTTGGATGCTGAGGCAGTACCCCATAATTGAATTCCATAGCACCAGATTGGCTTTAGTATTGCATTGTACAACAAAAGTTTGCAATCCAATTTCAATGTAGAGTTTCTGCCGATTAGCCAATTAAGTTGCACTGCTTTTAATCTCATTTGTGTAAGTTTCGCTTCAATATGAGACTTCCAAGTTAAACGGCGGTCGAGGTGAATGCCGAGGTATTTGACTTCATTGTGTTGCGGGATAATTTGATTATTTATTCTGATGAACGAGCAGGTATCTTTTCGCAATGTGAAAGTTATATGAATACATTTCTGTTCGTTAACCCTGATTTTCCAAAGCTCTAGCCAATTCTCTAGTTTATAAACATAATTCTGCAAATTCTGTGATGCAACTTGGTGGTCCTGATGGACGCTGATAAAGGCTGTATCGTCTGCAAAAGTTGACGTATGGATTTTAGGGTCTGACGGCATGTCGGAGGCATATATCAAATATAAAGTAGGACCCAGTATGCTACCCTGTGGCACACCTGATTCAATTGGCTGAGCGGTACTTAAAAAATCACCTTCTTTGATTTTAAATTTGCGACCGTATAAATAACTTTCCATGAGTTTATGGGTGTTAGCAGGCAGAGTTAATTTTATTTTGTGCATTAAACCGTCATGCCAAACTTTGTCGAACGCTTGCGACACATCAATGAAAAGGGCGGAGCAGTATTTTTTGTCTTCAAACGACCCTCTTATCACATTTACCAATCTGTGTGTTTGCTCGATGGTGCTGTGTTTAGCTCTGAAGCCGAATTGATGATTAGGAATACATTCAGTGTCATTCAGAATTGGAGTCAATTTAGTCATTAACAATTTTTCAAACAGTTTTGAAATTGTCGGCAGTAGACTAATTGGCCTATATGACCCCACTTTGGTATGGTCCTTCCCTGGCTTAGGAATCATAGTGATCATAGACACCTTCCAATCTGCAGGATAGTATTCTAGGCGTAAAATAGCGTTGAAGATAAAGAGGATAATTCTTCTTGCTACACGAGGTAACTCCACAAGCATTTTATT
The DNA here is from genome assembly GCA_916048285.2 of Bellardia pandia. NCBI lineage: Eukaryota > Metazoa > Arthropoda > Insecta > Diptera > Calliphoridae > Bellardia > Bellardia pandia. The sequence continues at coordinate 1,168,892 of OU696534.1, forward strand.
GCTGATTTTATCCATACCTGGAGCCTTTCTAAGGTTCAGAGTACCAATAGCGTTTTGGACATCACGAAAGTTTAGTCTTAGAGGTACAGGAGGCCTTATAACAAGTGGTGGCAAATCAGATTCGTTATTATTTGAGTTGTTTATAGTAAACACATTTCTCAAATGGTTAACAAATAAAGTCCCCTTCTCGGAATCATTTCTAGCCCAGTCACCAGTCGGATTTCGCAAAGGAGGTTTTCCTCTTACTGGTCTTTTTAAACCTCTTGCCGCCCTCCATAACGAGTAGTCAGATTGTGGGGTACTATCAAGACCTTCCAAGTAAGATCTAAGTGAGGCCGTTCTTTGGGTTTCTAAGAAATGTCTTAGTATATCTCTGCATTCCCGTAGCCTAGCTTTCAGTTCAGGAGACCTGTGAATTTGCCACTCTCTTCTCATTCTTCTTTTTTCTGATAGGAGATGTTCGAGTTCAGAGAAATAAGTTCTGTTTGTCCTATTTCTACATTCAACGTGATAAGTGGAAGCGTGATGCACAGCTCGTCGAAGGTCCTCGGTAAAGTTGCCAATCGACTCATCAATATCGTCGGTAGTTCTCAACACAACATTTTCCGTGCAATGAGAACTTAAATACTTTTTGTATTTTATCCAACTTACTCGGGTCTTAGTCATGTTCATAAATGGAGAACCACACACTTGAGGGAAATGCATTGAAATGATAGTAGGAGAGTGATCTGAGGACAAGTCCAGTGAAGGATCCACTTGCATCCATTCTACAGGGATATTTTTCATTACCCCAAAGTCAATAACATCGGGAATCTTCCGTCGGTCCGTCGGCCAATAGGTGGGATGTCCACTTGAGAGTACATCTAAGCCCATTTTAGCAATGGTGTTGAAGAGTACGCGACCCTTTGGGGTTACCAGACGTGAACCCCAAAATGTGTGTTTGGCGTTAAAGTCACCAGCAACTAAAAATCTAGCTCCAAGGGATTTAAAGAAGTTATGGTATTGGTGTTCTTTTATTGAAAATCGAGGCGGAGAATAAATCGATGATAAAACAAATTTGTATTGACAGAATTCAATGCAAATGTTTGTTGCTTGGAGGTAATCCTCACTTATGTTATTCATTAGATAATGCTTTATTCTGTTCTTTATAAGAATTGCCGAACCTCCACAAGCTCTACCGCGGGGGTCTTTAGTATCGTAGAACTCGTAGCCATTAATTTTGAAGTACCCTGTCGACGTCAAGTGAGTTTCAGCAATCATCATAACATCAATTTGCTTATCCATCAGGAAGTATTCCAGTTCATTTTTATGTTGGCGGAGGCCGTTCGCGTTCCAGAAACAAATTTTTAAATAAATCATTTCTTTAAAATGGCTTGCAAGATAGTGGATTGCATTTTCAGCATTTCCTGCATCATGGATGTCATGGTGGTCGTGAAAGTGTTCATAGTTTGGACAAGTGTCTGCAATGTTGTCTCTAGATTGTTGATATGCGGCTCAGAATATTGGGGTTTAGGTTCCTGCTCCAGACCTGGCATATTAGATTTAACGACGTTTGCGTAAGAAACTTGTCTAGAACTTGGCGCGTTTACATGACTAGTGGACCGTAATACTTGAGGGAAATTGTCACTCGATGCTAAATTTGGCTGTTGAGGGCGATTAGGCAATACTGACGTCTTGTTGGTTCTTATGCCTTTCAAATGAGTGTAAACTGGACAACCTCTATAATTTGCGGTATGATTACCTCCGCAGTTACTGCATTTTTTGATTTTTGAGTCAGTTCTCGACTTATCGCATTGAGCAGTTGCATGTAGCTCCCCACACGCAACACAAACTGTCGGCAATTTACAATACGCCTTGGTGTGACCAAATTCTTGACAGTTGAGACACTGGACGGGTCCCTGACGCTTATGTGGTTCTTCCACGGTGATTCTACGATGCAGAAGGTACATCAGATTGTAGATGGGATGGGACTCGTTTTTCTTTAAGACAACATCTCCAGGTTCCAATTCTACCCTGAACATGGGCTGAGGGATCTTTTCACGGTTTCTAATATTCACTACGCTCTTGATTTTGAACCCTTTGTCCATTAAACCGGTTTTTATCTCCGCGGGATCAACACATGGGTCTATACCCTTTAGAACGACTTGGAGTCCTTTTGCGCTTTTGAGCTGGTAGGTATAGAAATCCCTAGTCTCCCTTTCCAGCTGGTTGGACAATTTTCGAAAATCATCTTCCCTATTCACTTGAATCTTTGTCTCGCAGATATTTCCATGTTTCATTGAGGTTACGCTAAACATGTTTTCACCTATTACAGCAACAATTCCTTGTACCAATTTACTGGAAGTCGGCTCTCTCAGATAAATTGGTGGGGGCTTAAACGTCTTCTTCGGAAGTTCTGGCTCATCCGTCTGGAGGAGAGCAAACCTATTTTGATCATTACTCACGGTCTTAGGAGCTTTTGCATTTGATGACACTTGAGCAGACTTCGGGCTCCTCTGTCGCTTGAGAACGGTTATGTACTTATCCATACCTACTTGTTTTTTGGGTTTGACTGCACTATTTGATGAAGATGATGTTTTTACATCTGTTGAAATCACAATATTGGGCGAACAGGAACGACGCCGTTCCACGGCTCTTGCAGTGAGAAAATTCTCCAAAGATTTTTTTATGGATTCTTCCTCAGAGATGCATCTAGTTTTTCTAGTCGAGCTAAGCTCTTTCTCAGAATTACATCTGAGAGGAACACTCATACAGTTTTTATGTGATGTTTAATGTTTATTTTTTTTTTTTTTATATATTTTAACCTATTACGATTTTTTTTCACTTTTTTGTTTAATTTCAACTTTTTACACTTTTTCACCTATTACGATTTTTTCACCGAAAATTCAGCCGCACTAAAAGTAACACGTCCGAACAGTTCGATGAGACGAGACTGATGTTACGCTAAACATATTTTCACCTATTACCGAAACAATTCTTTGTACCAATTTACTGGAAGTGGGCTCTCTCAGATAAATTGGTGGGGGCTTAAACGTCTTCTTAGGAAGTTCTGGCTCATCCGTCTGGAGGAGAGCAAACCTATTTTGATCATTACTCACGGTCTTAGGAGCTTTTGAATTTGATGATACTTGAGCAGATGTTGGGATCCTCTGTCGCTTAAGAACTGTGACGTATTTATCCATACCTACTTGTTTTCTAGGTTTGATTGCACTATTTGATGTAGAAGGTGTAGATGTTCCTTCATCTATTGAAATTACTATATTGGGCGAACAGGAACGACGCCGTTCCACGGCTCTTGCAGTGAGAAGATTCTCCACAGATTTTTTTTATGGATTCTTCCTCAGAATTACATCTGAGAGGAACACTCATACAGTTTTTATGTGATGTTTAATGTTTTTTTTTTTTTTTTTTTATATTTTTACCTATTACGATTTTTTCACTTTTTTGTTTAATTTCAACTTTTACACTTTTTCACCTATTACGATTTTTTCACCGAAAATTCAGCCGCACTAAAAAAACACGTCCGAACAGTTCGATGAGACGAGAGGCCAAGTTAAAAAGAATCAGCAGAATAATTAAAAACGCATGCAAGGAATCACTAAAAAACTCTATGAGGACAATTTAAGAGAATTCAAGCTACAGCCGAAAAAATGTTGGAAATTTCTGAATAAGATAATTGAAAAAAAGGTTAAATCAGAGATATTGTTGAAAAATGAGGAAGGCGAGCACATTATAAGTGATGAGATAAAAGCAGAGGCTCTTAATAAATATTTCTTGGATTCGGTTTCGGACCTCAGGCGGCAAATTGAAGTATATCAAAACGAGAACTGTAATTCACTTCGAACACTTCAATATCACAACCGTACGTTCAAATTCAAAAATACAACAACAGAAGAAATGTATGATATAATAACAAAGTTTGAGAAGAGCAAGAGTGCTGGAAGTGATGACATACTGCCATTAGTTTTCATTGAATGCGTTGAAGACTTGAGTCCATGTTTCGTAAATATTTTTAATAACATTATAAACACTTCTATATATCTTGATTCCTTAAAATATCACAAAATTGTTCCTATACCAAAGGTACCAAATGCAAACTTGTTTTAACAATACAGACCTATAGCTTTACTGTCTATTCTTGACAAAATATACGAAAAAATATAATTCACACAGCTATCCACGTACTTGGAAGATAATCATATGTTGTATGAAAATCAATACGGATTTAAAAAAGGCTGTGGTACCGAGGAAGCAGTAATCAATGTCGTGAATTATGTGTGCGATGGACTAGACAGAGGGTTTTCTGGTGTTGGAGGTATTTTTTACGATTTTTCAAAAGCATTTGATCTTGTAGACCATGTCATTTTATGTGAAAAATTACCTTTTTATGGTATTCGTGGCCAAGAGTTGGAGTTATTTAAGAGCTACCTCGAAAACAGAAAACAATATGTTAAAATAAATACAAGTCAAAGTTCAATACAAGATGTTGTGTGTGGTGTGCCTCAAGGTAGTGTTTTGGGACCGTTGTTATTCAAATTATACCTTAATGATATCAACAACCTTGGACTTACCGGGAGAATATTTTTGTACGCTGATGACCTATGTTTATTATACCCATATAAGAATGAACTAGTACTAAAAACATATGCCGAAAGAGATGCGCTGTTAATATCTGAATACGCACGACTTAACAAACTGGTACTGAATGCTACTAAAACAAAGTTCATTCGGTTTAAAGCGCAGTCAAATCGTATTGAACAAAATTGTGTAATTTTTGTTGATGGAAAAGAACTAGAAGAGGTTTCTGTCATTAAATACCTTGGGATCCATATACAGAACAACCTATCCTGGAAGTCGTATATAGATCAACTAAAACGTAAATTATCATCGGCCATTGGATATTTATATAAGATGAGAAACAAACTCGATAGACATACAAAGGTGCTTATCTATCAATCTTTAATTCAAAGCCATCTGAATTACCTTGTACTTATATATGGACATAAAAGGAACTCCGATATAAAATCTTTGCAAGTATTCCAAAATAAGGCATTGAAGCTGATATATAGCCTTCCCAGATCATACCCTACTTTGGACTTATATAAAAACATTGCTAAAGGTATTATGCCTATTTTCGGCCTTCATAGATTGCGGTTACTAATTTATGTTTATAAAGTATTGCATAACATAGGATATCACAGTATCCGATTGGAAACCGGTCATCATAATTTCAATACAAGACACCGTACTGATCTCAGTGTAGTAAGATGTCGCTTAGAAACTACAAAACAGTGAATTCAATACTTGGGTAGTGTGGAATATAACAAATTACCACAATTTGTTAAAGAGGCTGAAACAATCTCAATTTATAAAAAGAGATTAAAAGAATATTTATATGAAAATTTGGAAATGCTTCTGCTATAAATGCTATTAAGTTAGAATGATCTCATTTTTTTATATAATTTAATTAAAAATCAATGAATATGTAAAAAATTGTTTGTAAAAATAGTTGCTAGCTTGCCTCTATAATGTCCTAGTGGCGCTGAGGCACCTACTTCCAATATAAAATAAATATTTTGAATAATAAAAAAAGAAAAAAAAATTCTCTTGTTTGTGTTCTCTTGTTTGTGTTATATATTCCTTTTACTTATAATAAAATTTTAAGTATTGTTTTTAATAAATGCAAGATGTTTGATATATGCAAGAATAAGAGTATATTTATAATTAATTCACTCACCAATTCATATTGCTGTCGCAGAGGCCTCTCGATCTTATTTATGAATGATGTTCAACTAAATGATAGCTTTTATCAATGGAAAATAAAAGAATTATTGCATATTGGTAAAATAGTACATAGAAAAAGAAATCGTAGTATTTTATAGTAATTTAGTAAAGTTAAAATTTAGGGGTACCCTTTACATTTTATATATATAGAATTATTTAGGGTGTTATATAAATTTATAATTAAATAACCTGAAGGTTACATGAACTTATATTATATAATTAATGATATAAATGTGAGGTTATAAACATGTGATTTATATTGAAATATTTTAATCTAAAGTTCAATTAATATTATTCTATAAACTTTTTCGAAACTTATATACGAAAAAAAACAATGATTTAGAGCAAAAATTTAGTTTAACATATTCAAAAATAACAAAAATAAGTTGTATTATAGGAATTCGGGACTAAAGTCCAAGAATTTTTAGAAAAATTAACATGTTTAATACAAAGTCAAGAAACTGGAAATTATGTCTGGAAAATTTTGAGGTTAAAACTCGATGTGCCGGAATATGTCCGCTCGAGACAATTTTAGTTCTCGTTTAGATCATGTATGGATCATTTAGGCTTTTAATAAATGTGAAGCTTGTACTAAAATTAATTTATTTGTTAAAATATGCAAGAATACCTATTGGCTGGCTATCAGTTAGACAAATAATTGACGATGATTAACCTAATGTGTTAAACTTTATCTTTCTTTGTTATTTTTAATCAAATTTAAATTAATGAAAGTCTGTGCAAAGACTATAAATATATAAAGATGTTGCACTGCCATACATTGTACTGTCAGTGCCAAATTTGTCGATGGCAAAACTACTACTGCCACTTATTGTACTCAGAAAACATATTATACTCAGAGAACGTATTATTTTCCATTCAGTCGTCGTTGAACAAGCGATGTGAACACATGCGGATGATTATTGTCATTTTTTTTTCAGAAATTTATTAAGCATTGTTGTTGCTTCTTGTTGGACGAAGCATAGCAAACACACGCGATTCAATTACAATTGAACACGAAAAATAAAAAACTGCTTTAAATGAACTTATTTTTGTTTTTTCTCAAAATAACTGTTCTAAAAATATATTATAATATTGATAATTGTTATTTATGGTCCCTGATATTTTTTCTTAAGGTGTTTATATCTGGCAAAACTCTTTCTTTTTTTTCTTATTTTTAGCGTTTGACAATATGTTTGCTGGGAAAATTCTCTCACCAATACATCTTCATTTTTGAGTACCACTGATATTCATACATATGTATGTACATTAGTGATGCCCAATGTAGTAGTATTGGTGAGAGTGACAAAATAACACTGGAAGAAAACAATTTGCTAATCATTTTATTTAGTCGTCAGCGAGATGGCGACGAAAGCACATGTGTGGTGGGTGTTGTCATTTTTTTCTGTTTCTTTGTTTAACATAAGGGAAATAGTAAAATTAATGAATGTACATATTTTTTATGAATGTATTGTTTTTAGTAATAATCTTCAAAATGTTTTTTTAAATTATATGTCTTAGTTTTTTAAATGTCTTATGACAAATAAGACATTGCATGTTATCAAAAGCATTTTGTAACATAAAATACATCTCGGGTGACATCATTAATATATCGCAATAATTTCAATTTATGTGTTCACTGACAGCAGTCTCGATGACGATTAAAATGTAATCGTTAAATATATTTCCTTTTTGATTTCCATTGTTTGTTCCAAAAATATTTTAGTAATAGGTAGCTATTCGTTTTTTTGAATCATGGATAAGACACAGCAGTTCTGCAAGTGTATTTTGTCTCTCCCACTCAACATGCTGATTTCCTATTGGTTGATTGACGATTAAACAAAAGAGCGTAAGTACACGTGTGAGTTCAATTTGCTGATATCAGCCACTACTGGGCATCAATGATTTATAGTCTTTGGTCTGTGTCTTTTGAGCTTTGTATTAAGAGTGACGTGTATTTCATTTTATTCATTTCTTAAGGCCCAACTATAATATGCATAAGCAGGATTAAGCAAATTGCAAAAGTTAACGAAAAGGCTGTCATATGCATAACTAGTTCAGAGTTAACTTTCAGGTGGCTACAATGACTTTGAAACTTTTTGTCCACAGTTGCTCATTTATGTTTAAAAAAAATGTTTTTATTTTAACAAAACCCCATTAAATGACTATATTTTATAAATATTATTATATTATTTTATAATTAAAAGAAAACTTCGTACCAGAAACGCATAATTTTTCCTTTTTTTTTTAATTTATCGGCAAAAGTACTAAAATGTACAGCTGTGGCAGCACTACATTGTAAATAATAATAAACGTTTACATATGTTTTGTTAATTTTCGTATTGTGTTTGCAAAAATGGAGAAAAAACTTTAAAATTTTAATAATATAAAAATATTAAAGTTAGCGCTTGAAGGGTTGTGCACATTAAAAGAAATAAGTGAACTACACTGTAAAAGAAGAAGACGCTCTTGTTCTGTCAGAGAAATAACCGCGACAGAAAGACATTTTTGTTAAAATAAAAAGGGTCCCTTTTATTGTAAAGGCACTTATTTTTTTCCGCATTTTCTATTAAATTTAAAATAAATATATTTTCTTCCATTTTGTTCAAAACACAAACAAACAACAACAAACAGCTGATTCCGTACAGAATGTGCGATCAGTTTCGCTTTTTGCTTAAGCAAATGACAGTTGAAAAACTTAACGAAAAGTTTCGTTAAGTACATTATAGTTTGCCACATACATTTACATGTGTTCGCACGTTTGCTTAAGCTAGCAAATGCATATTATAGTTGGGCCTTTATACCTATTCTTATATCTAGACATAGTTGTATTTAATTCTTATACTTATTCTTATATCTAGACATAGTTGTATTAAGTTGTACTTATCAGTGATGGTACAAGTGACAGGAATGGCACTACACCTCCCTTCTTTTAAAATAAACTTATAATTAGAGTATTATTTATAATTAAATTATTAGTTTATATTTTTAATAAATTCGAAAAATAAAGTTCAGCATTGTAGGTGTTGGCCTGATTCCTACGTACCTCCCTTTTTTTTTTGAAATTGATGAATCAAGGTGATCAGTCTTTTTTTTGTTCAACAATTCTAATTTAGTTTTAAAATTAATTTATATTTTACATTAAATATGAATATACATGTACTTATTTTACATAAAAATAATAATAATAGAAGTAATAATAAATTACAATATGTGGTACTTATATATATATATATATCTATTGTAATTTTTTTTTTGTAATAATAATAGTAATAATTATTTAAATAGAATAAATATAGTAATATACAAAATTTTTTTCTTTTATGCTTTTCTAATTCGGTTTTTGTGAACAGTTTCGTATTGTTTTGTTTCATTATTAAAAATTGTTACATTTGTTCCATCTATCTTGGTTATAATAAATGGACCTTTATAGATGTTTCTATGTTTGTTATATGGTTGTTTCTGTATTAAGACTTTATCATTAATTTGTAATTTAATTGGGTTAGATGATTTATCATATAAAACTTTGTTTCTTTCTTTGTGTTTATTTATCAATTGTTTAGCAAGAATATTGGTTTTGTGTAAACTGTATTTTATTTCTTTGCTATAGTTTTCAATATTATAAATAGGATCTAAGTTTGTATTTGTTTCATGCGGCATTGTTACATTTTTTCCAAAAACTAATTCGAATGGTGTAAATTTGTTATCGAAAACTGAACTTGATGTTGTATTATGATAAAAAGTAAAGTATTTGAGATAAGTATCCCAATCATTTAAGTTTTCATTTAAGTACGCTCGAATATATTCGTTGAATACACGATGGTTACGTTCCACTGTACCTATTGTTTGGTGGTGGTAACTTGTCGAAAATTTTATTTAAATTTTTAAAAATTTCACAAAAGAGTTCATTTTTAAATTCAGTTCCTAAATCAGATTTTATTATTTACATTTTACCATAAATTAATATAAAATTTTCGAAAATTGCTCGGGCGACTGTCGCTGCTGACTTGTCAGGTATTGATATGGAAACTAAATATTTAGATAAATCACAAATTAGGGTTAATCCGTATTTATTTCCATAGTTTGATTGAGGTAATGGACCTATTGTATCTAAGACTACTACGTCGAATGCCTTGCAAGGTGTTGGAGTAAGAACTAATTTTTCTTTATTTGATGGTTTAACTTTGTTTAATTTACATTCTGTACAATTCCTTACATAATTTGCAATGTCTTTCGTCATCTTCTTCCAGTAATATTTCGTTCGAATTTTTGCATACAGTTTTTTCTGACCACAATATCCTCCTAATAAAGGGTCATTATGATATATTTGCATCAGTTTTTGTTTTTCGTCTTCTGTAAATACTATAGCGATTGGTTCTGTGAGAATAATTTCTAAATTTTTTAAAGTTTTATTGCCATAACTTTTCAAGTTTTGTATCGTAAATATAGTGAAGAATAAATCATTTTTGGGCCATTGTGCACTGCGAATGTTGCTTTTGTTGGCTTCATTATCGAGCCTCGAAAGCATTAAGTCTAAACTTGTAGTTTCGTTAACAAACTCAAATTCAACAGATAGCAGTTTTTTAAATTTTCTGTACATATTAATGCGCAATTTCTTAAAGTTTTCATCATTATTAATAATTTCTGTCTTGATTCTTGCTATATTTTTATCGAAGCTGTGAGAAAATTTGTCGTATACGTGTAATTTAATGTTATTATTGTCGGTTAAAGATTTGTTTAAATTAATTTCGTTGGTTTTCGTTTCTCTATTCATTGCACGTGTCGTCACGGCTAATACTTTGTTATTTTCCTCTTTCAAATCATCAATTGACAGTCTGGATAGTGCGTCAGCTCCAACATTATCTTTACCTTTTATATACTCAACATTAAAATTGTATTCGGAAAGTTCTAACCGAATTCGAGTTAATTTTGATGATGGGTCTTTTATATTAAAAAGGTAAACTAATGGACGGTGATCTGAACGAACTGTAAAAGATGTTCCATAAACATAAGGGCGAAATTGTGTTATTGCAAAATGTATTGCCAATAATTCCAATTCTATTATAGGTTTCTTTTGTTCCGATTTTGTAAAAGATTTTGAGGCATAATAGATTGGTAAGTCGTTACCGTTAAAGTTTTGACTTAGGATAGCTCCACAACCAAGTTTGGATGCATCAACCGTTATTAAAAAGTTTTTTGTAAGGTCTGGGTATAGTAAAATGTTTGGACTTATTAAAGCATTTTTAATCTTTTCGAAAGATTCTTGACATTGGTTACTCCAATTGAAATTAGTATTTTTTCGTGTCAAATAATTCAGAGGGGCTGCAATAGTAGCAAAATTGGGAATAAAGCGTCTATAATAGTTAGCGAATGCAACAAATCGTCTAACAGAATCTTTGTCAAAAGGAGTGGTATAATTTTTTATTGTATCAATTTTCTTGTCATCTGGCAAAAGACCTTTTGATGTACATTTATGTCCCAGAAAAGTAACTTCGGAACGGAAAAATTACACTTATGAGGGTTTATTTTCAAGTTATGTTTTCTTAAGATTTCAAAAACGTCTTTTAAGTTATTTAAATGATGGTTTTTACTACAACCGGAAATGATAATGTCATCGACATATAGGAAAGCTTTGTTTGGTGAAAGACCAGAGAATGCAATTGACATCATTCTTGAAAATGAATTAGGAGCAACGTTCAATCCAAATGGAAGAACTTTCCAATGAAAAATACCTTTGTCAGTGCTGAAAGCTGTAATATCTCTTGATTCGGGATGTATAGGGATTTGATGAAATCCGGAAAATAGATCTATGATCGAGAAATGTTTTGCACGTCCTAAGTTGTCTAATATATCATCAATACGAGGCAACGGAAATTTATCTGCAATAAGTTTTTTGTTCACAGCGCGATAATCAACACACATACGATATGATTTTTGGTTATCTGGACTCTTTTTAGGTACTAGAATTAACGGACTGTTGAAATTCGAACTACTTGGTTCAATCAAATCATTTTTCAATAAATTATTAACTTGTTTGTTGATCTCGTCTTTCTGAGTATGTGCCAGTCTATAATTCTTTTATATAAACTGGTGTTGGGTCAATTAATCTGAATTTTTGTTCGTAAAAGTTGTTTATTGACATTTTGTCTTCTTTTAAGGCAAAAATATCAGAAAATGATTCACATAAAGGCATTAAATCGCTTTGAACATCCTGTGGCATTTGATTTTGAAGTATATCCTTCAGTTTGTTTATACGCTCTGTATTTGCATCTTGATCATTTATCGAATATACATAAAAGTTTTTTAATGCTTCCATCTTAACCTTATCGTTTTGAATACATTGAAATTTTTCAGTGGTATTAACTATACTTAAAACTGGGTTATTTGAGTCAATAATTCATTTACCTATAAAAACTCCTTTTAAAATTTCTTGGGAATTGACAAACATTGGTTCTTCAATGTTGTGTAACTTAAAAATTCGGAATACCTCACACCTTGGTGGTATTATGCAAGTAAAATTGCTAGTACCGTGTAGTATGGGTATCCGCAATCTTTTATTTCACATAGAGATTGTTAAAGTCATATTTTCGTAATCGATTTGACACTTATTGTCTTTGAGAAAATCTTTACCTAAGATGCCATTAACTGGGATATTAAAATCATCATCAACGACATGAAAAACTTGTTGAATGAAATAATTGGAAATGATTAAATTTGTGCAAATTGTTCCTAATGTAGTTATTGAATTGGTCGTAATGCCGGTAATATTAATGATTTCGTTTTGATTCAGAATAATATCTGAATTTAAACTTGAAATTTTTATTAAAGAAATGTCCGCCTGCGTATCTACAAGGAAAGTACATAATTGGATTGTATCGACTGATAAAGTCTGTATAATTAAGATTTAGACTATAGACTGATTTTTGAAAAATTTGTTTGTTTGCATAATCTGGTTTAAAAGTGTATTTGTTTTGGTTTAATTATCTTCTTCCCTCAACACTGATTGTTGAGGAGCTTGCGAGTTTAAAGCCCTAACCGAAGCCCTTTGGTTGTAACCTTGAGAAGAACGATTTCTGGAATTTCCACGGTAATTGTTTTGATGGTAACTATTGTTGTTAGTTCTTTGATAGTTTTGACTATTTCCGTTTCCACGAATGTTTCCGCGATAGGAATTACCTCGATATCTATTAGAATTATTTCCTCGGAAAGAGTTGTTACAATAACGAAAATCATTGTTTCTACCTCTGGTATGTGTTCTAAATGATAAAACCTGTTGTTCCTTGCTTTCAGTTGTCTGCTCAACTACTAACTTTGCAATAACTTCCTTTGGATCGGAAAACGTAGAAGATGCTAAAATTGATTTTACTAAATCTGATTTTGCATTTAGGCGACAAACACTTACTGTTTGCTCGATTGCCATTTCGTGGGCTTTTTTTTCGTAATACCTGCGACTACTAAAGAGCGTTTTAAAGCATCAGCTAAATCCTCTGCCTGTTTTGCAAAATCTGAAAAATTGTTGTTCTTTACACTAAGTGCTGCAATTTTGCCTGCAATGACTTTTGAATTGTCATGTTTTATACCGTTTATTAGAGCTGTTTTTATCTCAGCTACAGAACTTATGTTTTCTGGTAAAACTTCACGAGCTTTCGATTCTAATTTTGATTTAATAAAAGAAAAAAATGTTGGTTCTAAATTTGTTTCGGTTAATTCTTGAATCAGTTCAACTTTATCTAGAAAAGATTCTAAGGTTAATGGATTACCATCGTAGTTTTCCCTTATAATTGTAGCGCACATGCCAATATAAGATTTTTTCGCTTCCATGGTTGCCATTTTGTTTATATCTTTCCTATCAAAACGTGATTCAGTGACATGGTCCATGACTGCATTACATTGGACCATGTTGTGAGTACTCCATATCATCTAAAATGGATCACGTAGTCCAATATTATTTGCAGGGACGTGATCCATTTTAGATGATATGGAGTACTCACAACATGGTCCAATGTAATTCAGTCATGGACCATGTCATAGTTAAACAAGATTTTGTAGTTAAACGACATGGTTTCGTGTTAATACGATTGCCTATTGAGTTGTTGTTGTTGTTTAAAACTAACCCTCGTGAGTACTCCATGGAGTAGTTTTGGGACTACTCCGATGGGTTATATGGTCCAGTCCTAGGACATCGCAATGTTAAATGGACCACCTTTTTTTCATATATTTGGAGTAGTTTTGGAGTACTCCTACTCCTCTTTGGACCAGTCTTTACATGCATGTATGGACTAGTCGCGTTATTTGCAGGGTTAATACATCTGTTGCTTGGTATATGTTGTTGTCATCTCAATTCTTCTTCCTTCTCTGATCATCGTCACTCGCATTACTGTGTTTGTTTTATTTGTTGTTATTATTTTTCCTAACTGTTGTTTGTTACATTCTTCGACTTGTCTCTTTTGTTGTTTTATTTATAAAGAGCATTATTTGTTGACTTGTTGCCATCTTCATTGTTGTTTTTATTTTGTCAAAAGTATTATGCATAAATTGAAGAGGAATTTTAAATTAACTGTGTTTTTCCAAATTCATTTTTTGTTGTAGTTTTTTTTTTAATTAACTGTTCTTTTTTTTTCAAATTCTTTTCATTATTTTTGTTGGAATTTTTTTTTTCTGAATTAACTGTTCTTTTTTCACTGGCCTTCAAGTTTTTGTCTCTTGTTTTTAAGATTCTTGTTAGGTTTTCGACTATCCTTGTTTTCTTGTCACATTTTTTTTCATAAAAAAAACCACTTAGTATTTTTTTTGAGTATTTCTTTTTTTATATTTTGTTTTACACCTTTTTTTTAGTTTAAACTACTTCCCACAAGCTTCACTTTTTTTTCAAACTTCTTTAATTACACTGTGCTAGTTGGAAAATGTGACAAACGGGGCACCTGGTGGGTTAACCTAATTCGGGTACGCTGAATCCAGTGGTGCTAACCGTTTTTTTAGGTTAGCTCGTTTTTCCGAAATATACCGTTATTTCGAAAATGGAGGAGGTTGCACAACATATATTTGCGTAACTCAAAAACAGTTTAGTTTATTGAATAAACTAAAAAAACCGAAATTCCGCAATGAAATTTTCTTTAAGCAAGGTTAAACTTTTTTTCAATATGCGCAGTCGTTGTAAAAACATAAGTTTTTTTAACCAAAAAAATGTTTTTTTTTTAGCAAAATTTCAAAAATTAAACGGCATAAAAAATTGGAAAACGCAGCTGTGCTTCTAATTCTTTGTGTAGGTATAGCAAACAAAGTTCCAAACAAAACAAGACATAAATAATTAAAATCTGTCTACAACTTTTGATTTTATTCACAAAAGATGAAATATATAATAACCAGACGAAACTTCAAAAATTAAAACATTTATTTTTGTTGTTAATTAAAGTTTAAGTTTTTATTTACAAATTTATTCTTCTTCCTCCTGCAGATTCCAACAAATATCCCGTAATATCGAATCAAGTTGTTTGCCACTATATCAGTGTTCGAGTCTGGCTGTTACTTGGTGAAATCTCTCGCCATGTTCATCAGACTCGGCATGACAATGCAAAAAATGTATTTTTAATGACATTTTGACGTTTAAGTTTTTAAATGCGGTTAGCATACCTACCTGTTCCAGGTATACCAATAGAATACCAGGCAAAAATATCTAAATATTTTGATATTTTCTGGTTGCATTGATGTTGGGTGCATGCGAATTAGGTTAACCCGCCAGGTGCCCCGTTTGTCACAAAAAAAAGTGTCAAATTCTAGCACAGTGTTATTAGTTAAATTTAATTTAATTATTTTTAAAATTCAGCGGAAAACGCTGTCACGGTCGCCATGTTAAACTTTATCTTTCTTTGTTATTTTTAATCAAATTTAAATTAATGAAAGTCTGTGTCTTTTGAGCTTTGTATTAAGAGTGACGTGTATTTCATTTTATTCATTTCTTATACCTATTCTTATATCTAGACATAGTTGTATTTAATTCTTATACTTATTCTTATATCTAGACATAGTTGTATTAAGTTGTACTTATCAGTGATGGTACAAGTGACAGGGATGGCACTACTTTATATATATTTAGTTAAAATTCCTAAATGTATATTTTCTACTGCTTACCAGCCAAGCTTGTATCGATAGGTTTGATGTGCTATAAGAAATAACTCCAGATTTTCCTTAGATTGGTAAAATTTTTTAGAACTCTTCAGAAGTGGTGTTATTTTAAGTTGAGAATTTTAAATTGAGGTTAGGGCTTTCCTCATAAAGCGTGGTCCAGATATTTTATACAAATTATTTTGCTCTTGTAAAATATATAGTATGTATATCACTTTGTTACTTAAAATGTGTTAATAGTTCAACGATTCGAATGGAAAAGATCGATCACATGCACTTTAGTAAAAAAGAAATTATTTTAGCTTAGTGCAGTACCGATTATCATGATTGATTACCATAAATGACTATTTAAATAGCTCAATATTATATACACTAAACACAGTTACTTTTTACATAACTGGGCAACACATATATATACATATGTATATAATAAATGAAATAAATTCATTCATAAATATTATATGTATATATCAATTATGATTTATAAATAATTCTCTACGAAATATATTTATTCAGTCATAAATTATATTAGTTACGGAATTGAGTGACAATGTAAGTATATGATCTTCCCACTTGACACACGACTTAAGAGATCTTCTTGAAATGTATATAAATAATTGTTGCAATGTTCTCAAAAATGTATGTATAGGAACAATATATGTATTTGCATTGAGACATTACTATACAAGCGTTTATATACAAAATCAAAAAAAAACAATGTATCTTTGTTTGTAGTAAATAATTATACGTATTTCATACTAAGTAATTATTTACAATATCTGGGAAAAATATTAAAAAAATAACTAAAGAAAACATAAAATTGGAAAATATCAATATGGTGTTAAAGATTTTGCAGTTTTTTTTTTTTTTTTTTTTAATTCAAAAGAACTACATTCAAATTTTGTTCATAAACGTATATTACAAACCAAGTAATATTGAATCGTTGAATTAACAATATTATCTGGAAAATTACGTTTATGGTTTAATGTCTTTAGCATGAAATGTGCCTATAACTTTCCCTTCCATATCTTCAAGTGTGTAGTAATGATTTCCTAGTCTTTCGCGTACTGTGGCTTTAACAAATATAGGAGCAAATTTAGCATTAAAGCGTGTTTCAAAGTTACTTTGCACAAAATTTCTCCTCCAAACCTCTTGACCACTGCTATACGTTTGGGGTCTCGTTCTCAAATTGTAGTAGTCTCTGTTATGTTCGTATGCTTTTCTAATATACTTTTGCAAATCTCTTCTAATTATCTGTAAGTTGTCATCACGTGAGAGTTTATATGAAGGTTCATCCAATAGTTTAAGTTTTTTCAATAGTGTATAAGTAGATCCATGCGTTATCATGTCAAACCCATAAAGAGCATGGTATGGAGAAACTTGAATAGAGCTATGAATTGAGTTTCGCAAGGCACAGCTTATAGCACTTAGATTTTCATCCCATTTGGTATGATCGTTTTTAAGATAAGCTCGAATGCCGCCAATCAACGAACGATTTACTCGCTCCGAGGCGTTAGATTGCGGAGAGTAAAACGCTGTATATGTGTGCGTAATACCCAAGGTGGTAAAAAAGGCATTAAGGCCATTGGCCTTAAATTGAGAGCCATTATCGCTCACAATAAACTCTGGCACCCCATATGTGTGAAAGATATTCTTTTCTAAAAAGTCTTTTATAGCTATTGAGGTGAATTTGCGTAAAGGGTGTAACCAATGAAATTTAGACATATGATCTAACACAATTAGCAATCCTATATAACCAGATTTGCTACGAGGATATGGACCTAATAAATCCACATAAAGCCTCTGAAATGGACGTTCAGAAATTATTTGCTTTCCCATTTCCGGCTTCATTATGAAATTCGGCGCTTTAGTCGCTTTACACACTTCGCAATCTCTTACAAAATCTCGTACATCTTTTGCCATACCAGGCTAGAAGAAAAATCTTTTTAATAATTCTAGTGTTTTGCACATACCTCCATGAGATGTGGTTGTGGAGCTGTGATGATTTGTAATTAATTCTTTTCTCATTCTAAGTGGAATCCAAAGTTTCCAAGAGTTTTTCTCATTCTCTTCTATTCCGTTATCATGCTGTGTTCTAATATAAACAAATTCATCCACTATTTTGATATCAGGGTACTTATTTTGATTATTACTAATTTTATTACGCAAGAATACATAATCATCGTCCTTAAAATAAGTTGAGGAAAGGTTTATTTTTGAAGGATCTAATTCTAGTTCAGAAATTTCTTCATTTGGGATACGGGAGAGGGCATCCGGCACAACATTATCGCGACCTTTGCGAAGACTTACAGTAAACTTGAATGCTTGCAACTTTAGAGCCCATCTTGCTAGTCTTCCATTTAAATTTGGTTGTCGCATCAACCAGACAAGACTTGCATGATCAGTGATCACTTCAAATTCCTGTAATTCCAGGTAACATCTAAAACGTTGGATGGCTTCTAAAGCTGCAAGACATTCGTGTTCCGTAACGCTATAGTTACGTTGTGCGGAATTAAGTTTCTTGCTCATATAAGCAATTGGCCTCTCTAATTCCTCATCATCCTTCTGTATCAAAACGGCCCCTATGCCATAATCACTGGCGTCGCAATGGACAAAAAATTTCTTACTGAAATCCGGATTAATGAGTATGGGTGCTGATGTCAGAAGGGATTTTATTTTTTCGAATGAATTATGGGCTTCTGGAGTCCAAACAAATTTCCTTTTAGACGAAAGGGTCTCGGTGATGGGAAAGACAATTGTAGAAAAGTTTTCAATAAACCTTCTGTACCATCCTGCGATTCCTAAGAATCCTCTTACTTGTCTCAGATTGGAGGGTACTGGCCAATTTACAATTGCACTAACTTTCTCTGGGTCTGTTGAAATTCCTCCGTCCCCTATTACGTAACCTAGGTATTTAACTCTAGTCACGCAGAAATTACTTTTGGTGACATTTAAAGTCAGATTTGCCTTTCTAAACTGTGCAGCAACTCGCAACAAAATTTCCAAATGTTCTTTAAAGTTTTCTGACACTACTACCAAGTCATCCAAATATCCAAAAACATTATTCTTAAGATCGGTTGGTACAATATCGTCCATAAGGCGGCACATGGTTTGTGGGGCATTACACAGCCCGAAAGGCATTACCACAAATTGATATAATGGCCTTCCAGGTACTGTGAATGCCGTTATTGCTTTGGACTGATTCGTTAAACCGATCTGCCAGTAGGCATCTTTTAGATCGAGTTTCGAAATAATATTGGCTTCGGGAAGACGAGAGAAAATGTCTTCAATGGAGGGTAAGGGATATGCATCTTTTTTTGTTACAGAATTTACCTTCCTAGCGTCTAGGCAAAGGCGTACCTTATGGGGTTTTATCACGAGTCTCATCGGAGAACTCCAGGGTGAGGTAGACGGTTCTATGACACCTAAAGACATTAAACCATAAACGTAATTTTCCAGATAATATTGTTAATTCAACGATTCAATATTACTTGGTTTGTAATATACGTTTATGAACAAAATTTGAATGTAGTTCTTTTGAATTACAAAAAAAAAAATCTTTAACACCATATTGATATTTTCCAATTTTATGTTTTCTTTAGTTATTATTTTTTAATATTTTTCCCAGATATTGTAAATAATTACTTAGTATGAAATACGTATAATTATTTACTACAAACAAAGATACATTGTTTTTTTTTTTTTAATTCAAAAGAACTACATTCAAATTTTGTTCATAACGTATATTACAGAGGAAAGTTTCTCCCCTGGAAATCAACACAAACCCAAATTATTACCTGCCGCATCATGCAGTAATAAAACCCGAAAGTTTGACAACGAAACTTAGAGTAGTTTTCAATGCTTCGAGCCCGTCTTCAAACAAAAAGAGTTTGAATGACATAATGTATCCAAGACCCATACTTCAACAGAATTTAGTGCTTCTGATATTGAAGTGGAGATTCTTCCGTTTTGTGTACAACGCAGATATCACAAAAATGTATCGACAGATACTCATTGACCCAACTCAAACCAAATATCAAAGGATATTATTTCGCCAAACAGAAAAGGATCCTTTTGAGGATTACGAACTCCTGACAGTGACTTTTGGAGTCAACTGCACCCCGTTTCTGGCCATTAGAACACTACTTCAACTAGCTGAAGATGTAAAATCAACTCACCCTTTCGCATCAAATACTCTACAACAAAAAATGTACGTAGATGATGTTTTAGCAGGTGGCCACACATTAATCGACGCCATTAAATCAAGAAAAGAACTTACAACAGTTTTAAAATCAGCTGGATTTGACCTGATGAAATGGGCATCAAATGACCCACGAGTTATACAAGACCTTCCAAATGAGACACTACTACCTCTCGATTGGTTAAATTTGTCAGAAAACACAGAAACTAAAACTCTTGGAATAAAATGGAACATTTCTTCAGACTCATTTACATTCACAGCACCAGATGTCGAATTAAAAGAAAACTACACAAAAAGAGAAGTTTTATCTACAATTGCCAAATTCTTTGACCCTTGTGGATGGATAGCCCCAATAATAGTCGAAGCAAAACTAATTATGCAACAGATTTGGTTAGATAAAGTCGACTGGGATGACATACTAAAACCCTTGACTTGTCTAAAATGGCAGAAATTCATAAAAAAAACTGTCCCACAATAAATACATTAAAAATTCCACGTTGGATCCAATTTAGCCCGAGCTGTAATGTGGAAATTCACGGTTTCAGTGACGCGTCAGAAAAAGCTTATTCAGCAGCCCTGTATGTTAGAATACAATTAGAAAATTCAGTATTGACATTTCTTCTAGCTTCAAAGACCCGTGTAGCTCCCATTAAGCAAATATCATTGCCCCGCTTAGAATTGTGTGGATCCGTATTATTGGCAGACCTTGCATGTGGACTTATACCAAATCTTCAAATTCAAAATATCAAGGCATATTATTGGATAGATTCAACAATCGTGCTACATATCTTGGTTAAAGAAACCCCCCTGTTCATGGAACACTTTCGTTGGAAATCGTGTTTCTGAAATCTTAGATAAGGTTGGAAATCAAAATTGGCAACACATCGACTCTAAAGATAACCCAGCAGATGTAGCCAGCCGAGGATGTACTCCACAAGAATTGGAAAACCACAACCTATGGTGGTATGGACCCTCCTGGCTAAAATTACCAAAAAATCAATGGCCGATACCAAAACAACCACACGACACAAACTTAGAAGTTAAAAATGTAAAAGCATTTACAACCATTACACGCGAAGACCCATTAAACCGATTCTCAGACCTATCACGCGCTTATCGAGTGCTCGCTTATGTCATACGATTTTGGAGAAATACTGGAAATAACCGAACCCATCTTTGCGAATCTTCAGCAGAAATTACCCGAGAAGATGAGCACAAACATTTAAAACTTAAACAAAAAATATCACCAAGCAGCAGCCTTTTTACCTTAAATCCCTTCATGGATCGCCATGGCATTATTAGAGCCAATGGACGACTCGCTCAATCACCTGCATTAACATATAATGAACGCTACCCAATATTGCTACCTCAGAACTCGAAGCTAACCCAACTACTAGTTGAATTTACTTCAAATGACTCGAGTCCTACGCACAGAATATTGGATATTCAGATTAAAACCCCTGGTTAAAAGCGTAATTCACAATTGTAAAACTTGTGTTTTGTACAAAAAACAGACACAAAATCAAATCATGGCTTCATTACCACCAGAACGTACATCATTATCCAGACCTTTTGCTACAACTGGAGTAGACTACGCAGGACCCTTTAATATCAAAAATTTCACAGGCCGAGCTTGCCTCATAACAAAAGGGTACATTTGCATATTTGTATGCTTCGCCACAAAAGCTGTACATTTGGAAGCCGCAAGTGATTTATCCACCCAGTCGTTCCTAGCCGCATTTTCCCGCTTCATAGGAAGACGTGGATGTCCCGCACTCATTTACTCAGACAATGGGAAAATTTTCGTCGGAGCAGCAGAACTACTCAGAAAAGATCGTCTAGAATTCATGAAGACTCTTCAAAATCAAGTAAACCATCAATTTAGTCATCAAAATCTTAATTGGAAGTTTATTCCCCCTGGAGCCCCACATATGGGCGGCCTTTGGGAAGCCGCTGTAATATCATTCAAAACTCACCTCAAAAAATTGATACCGGACATGAAATTCACATTTGAAGAACTATCTACAATTCTTACTCGTATAGAATCGTGCCTTAACTCTAAACCCTTAAGTACTGCTAGCGATGACCCAAATGACCTTAACCTATTGACCCCTGGACACTTCCTAATTGGTAGTACATTATTGACCCCAGCTGAACCAGATGTAAGCAGCGAAAATCTGACTCTCATCAACCGCTGGAAACGACTAAAGGTCATCTATCACTCATTTTGCCAAAGATGGAAGTCCGAATACCTGGCTGAACTTCATCGCAGATACAAATGGAAGATTCAGAGGGACAACGTTAAAATCAATGATCTGGTAGTCATCAAAAACACCAACTTGCCGCCTAACGAATGGCAAATGGGCCAAATCATCAAAACTCACCTAGGACCTAACCAGAACTGTCGACATCAAAACCAAGAATGGAATCATCACCAGGCCAATCACAAAAACTGTGGTTTTGTTTACAAATTAGTATAACCCCTAGTCATATACACACACTAACAATTTTCTAATTTTATACTTACAGGTATGGCATCCCAACAAACACAAAGACCCGAACATTGGCAGTTTTCGTGTGGAATTTGTCTCAAAGACCACCCCATTCGCACTTGTAGCAAGTTCTTAAGTTACAATACAACTGAACGATATGAACTCATGGTCGTCAAGAAATATTGTTTGAATTGTCTTGCCCGATCCCACAAAACTAAGGATTGCAAAAATATAAATGGATGCCATATCTGCAAAAAAAGCCATAACACATTGCTCCATGATGCAATGCAATTAAAAGACCCACAACCATCAAGAGACGTAGACCCAAAAACACCCTTTTTCAATTGGAACTTGGTTTTCATCCCAACCGCATCAGTTAAGATTCATACTGACAATCTTACTACTTGGATCAGCACACGGGCTATCATAAAGCGATCGTCACCAACATCTAGAATCTCCAAATCCCTTGTCAACAAATATAAATTAAAAACGGTTACAAAATATGCACATGAGTTTGCTGTTTTTGAGATGCGATCATACAATGACAAAAATCCCTGGTCAACCAAAGTAACAGCACTTGTAACTGATCAACTTCCAAAGAAACCATATTCTGGACCCATATCCGCTGACCCAACAGAAGATTTTTCACCTACCATATTAGCTGACATAGATCCTCGTTCCAAAATTTTTTTTTTTTTTGCATTTAATTATTTATTGAATCTTCATATTTGAAATGACAATAAGTATTCAAATCTTAATACTAAAAAGAAAATAAGAAGCCCAGCCAGTGCTAGACAAAAATTTTTATGATACTAAAAAAATTTCACATCAACTGATCCAGTCATCTATTTTGCGCTTGAGTTAAAGCAAGGGTATCCCTCCTTCTCAACCGATTGTGGCCACTAAAGTTAAGGATATCTCGTGCAAGTGGGTTTGGATGGTGTTCAAGTTTGCTGACATACTTTGACGCATATTTTGTAAATTCGACTTTTACTAATGGCACGCCTAGATCTTTGTGGATTCGAGAATTTTTAACATACCATGGAGCTGCAGTAATTATACGTAGAATTTTATTTTGACCCCTTTGAAATTTTTCAATGTTTGATGCTGAGGCAGTACCCCATAATTGAATTCCATAACACCAGATTGGCTTTAGAATTGCATTGTACAACATAAGTTTGCAATCCAATTTCAATGTAGAGTTTCTGCCGATTAACCAATTAAGTTGCACTGCTTTTAATCTCATTTGTGTAAGTTTCGCTTCAATATGAGACTTCCAAGTTAAACGGCGGTCGAGGTGAATGCCGAGGTATTTGACTTCAGTATGTTAAGGAATAATTTGATTATTTATTCTGATGGACGAGCAGGTATCTTTTCGCAATGTGAAAGTGATATGAATACATTTTTATTCATTTACCCTGATTTTCCAAAGCTCTAGCCAATTCTCTAGTTTATAAACATAATTCTGCAAATTCTGTGATGCAACTTGGTGGTCCTTATGGACGCTGACAAAGGCTGTATCGTCTGCAAAAGTTGACGTGTGGATTTTGGGGTCTGACGGCATGTCGGAGGCATAAATCAAATATAAAGTAGGGCCCAGTATGCTACCCTGTGGCACACCTGATTCAATTGGCTGAGCGGTACTTAAAAAATCACCTTCTTTGATTTTAAATTTGCGACCGTATAAATAACTTTCCATGAGTTTATGGGTGTTAGCAGGCAGAGTTAATTTAATTTTGTGCATTAAACCGTCATGCCAAACTTTGTCGAACGCTTGGGATACATCAATGAAAAGGGCGGAGCAGTATTTTTTATCTTCAAACGACCCTCTTATCACATTTACCAATCTGTGAGTTTGTTCGATGGTACTGTGTTTAGCTCTGAATCCGAATTGATGATTTGGAATACATTCAGTGTCATTCAGAATTGGAATCAACTTAGCCAATAACAATTTTTCAAACAGTTTTGAAATTGTCGGCAGTAGGCTAATTGGCATATATGACTTTACTTTAGTGGGGTCCTTCCCTGGCTTAGGAATCATGGTAATCATAGATACCTTCCAATCTGCAGGATAGTATTCTATCCGTAAAATAGCATTGAAAATAAATAGGATAATTCTTTTAGCTACACGAGGTAACTCCACAAGCATTTTGTTGCTGATTTTATCCATACCTAGAGCTTTTTTAAGATTCAGAGTACCAATAGCGCTTTGAACATCATTAAAGCTAAGTCTTAGAGGTACAGGAGGTCTCATAACGAGTGGAGGCAAATCAGATGCATTATTTGAGTTGTTTATAGTAAACACTTTTCTCAAATGGTTAACAAATAAAATCCCTTTCTCGGAATCATTTCTAGCCCAGCCACCAGTCGGATTTCGCAGAGGAGGCTTTCCTCTAACTGGTCTTTTTAAACCTCGTGCCGCCTTCCATAACGAATAGTCAGATTGTGGGGTACTATCAAGACCCTCCAAGTAAGATTTAAGTGAAGCCATTCTTTGGGTTTCTAAGAAATTTCTTAGTATATCTCTGCATACCCGTAGCCTAGCTTTCAGTTCAGGAGACCTGTGAATTTGCCACTCTTTTCTAACTCTTCTTTTTTCTGACAGGAGATGATCGAGTTCAGCGAAATAAGTTCTATTTGTCCCACTTCTGCACTCAATGTCGTATGTGGAGGCGTGATGTACAGCTCTTCGTCTGTCCTCAGTAAACTTGCCAATCGACCCATCAATATCCTCGGTAGTTCTCAACACTACATTTTCCGTGCAGTGGGAACTTAAATACTTTTTATACTTTATCCAACTTACTCTGGTTTTAGATATGTCCCGAAATAGAGAGTCATTCCCTTGAAGGAAACGCATTGAAATAATAGAAGGAGAGTGATCTGAAGACAAGTCTAATGAAGGCTCCACTTGTATCGATTCTACAGGGATATTTTTCACTACTCCGAAGTCAATAACATCGGGAATCTTCCGTCGGTCCGTCGGCCAGTAGGTGGGATGCCCGCTTGAGAGTACATCTAATCCCATTTTGGCAATGGTGTTGAAGAGTTCACGACCCTTCGGGGTCACCAGACGTGAACCCCAAAAAGTGTGTTTGGCGTTAAAGTCACCAGCAACTAAAAATCTAGCTCCAAGGGAATTGAAGAAGCTGTAGTATTGGTGTTCTTTTATTGAAAATCGAGGGGGCGAATAAATTGATGATAAAACAAAATTGTATTGACTGAATTCAATACAAATGTTTGTTGCTTGTAGGTAATCCTCACATATGTTGTTCATTAAATAATGTTTTATTCTGTTCTTTATAAGAATTGCCGATCCTCCACATGCTCTTCCGCGGGGATCTTTAGTATCATACAACACGTAGCCATTAATTTTGAAGTACGCTGTCGCCGTCAAGTGAGTTTCAGCAATCATCATGACATCAATCTGCTTATCCATCAGGAAGTGCTCCAGTTCGTTTTTATGTTGGCGGAGGCCGCTCGCATTCCAAAAACAAATTTTTAAACAAATCATTTCTTTAAAATGGCTTGTAAGATAGTGGATTGCATTTTCAGCATTTCCTGCATCATGGATGTCAAAGTGGTCGTAAAAGTGTTCATGGTTTGGACAAGTGTCTGCAATGTAGTCTCTAGAGTGTTAATATTGGGCTCGTAATATTGTGATTTAGGTGCCTGCTCCAAACCTGGCATATTAGATTTAACCACGTTAGCGTAAGAAACTTGTCTAGAACTAGGCGCGTTTACATGACTAGTGGACCGTAACAATTGCGGGGAATTGTCACTCGATGCCAAAATAGGCTGTTATTTTTTTTTTTATAATTAACAAACACAAACTGCGAAGCTTTTTGGCTTATCTGCAGAAAACACCCAGAGTCTTTGGCAAGAATCGAACCTGCAACCCTCTGACTGATAGTTCGGCAAACTTTCGCCTAGTGATCAGGTAATACTGACGTCTTGTTGGTACTTATGGCTTTCAAATGAGTGTAAATTGGACAACCTCTATAATTTGCGGTATGATTACCTCCGCAGTTACTGCATTTTTTTATTTTTACGTCAGTTTTCGACTTATTACATTGAGCAGTTGGATGTAGTTCCCCACACGCAACACAAACAGACGGCAATTTACAGTACGCTTTGGTGTGGCCAAATTCTTGACAATTAACACACTGGACGGGTCCAATGCGCTTATGCGGTTCCTCCACGGTAATTCTACGATGCAGAAGATAAATGAGATTGTAGATTGGATGGGACTCGTTTTTCTTTAAGACAACATCTCCAGGTTCCAATTCTACCCTGAACATGGGCTGAGGGATCTTTTCACGGTTTCTGATATTCACTACGCTCTTGATTTTGAACCCTTTGTCCATTAAACCGGTCTTTATCTCCGCAGGATCAACACATGGGTCTATACCCTTTAGAACGACTTGGAGTCCTTTTGCGCTTTTGAGCTGGTAGGTATAGAAGTCCCTAGTCTCCCTCTCCAACTGGTTGGACAATTTTCGAAAATCATCTTCCCTATTCACTTGGATCTTTGTCTCGCAGATATTTCCATGTTTAATTGATGTTACGCTAAACATATTTTCACCTATTACCGAAACAATTCTTTGTACCAATTTACTGGAAGTGGGCTCTCTCAGATAAATTGGTGGGGGCTTAAACGTCTTCTTAGGAAGTTCTGGCTCATCCGTCTGGAGGAGAGCAAACCTATTTTGATCATTACTCGCGGTCTTAGGAGCTTTTGAATTTGATGATACTTGAGCAGATGTTGGGCTCCTCTGTCGCTTGAGAACGGTGATGTACTTATCCATACCTACTTGTTTTAAGAAGATTCTCCACAGAATTTTTTATGGATTCTTCCTCAGAGACCCATTTAGTTTTTCTAGACGAGCTAAGCTCTTTCTCAGAATTACATCTGAGAGGAACACTCATACAATTTTTATGCGATTTTTAGTGTTTTTTTTAATTACCGATATTACCGTAGATTTTTTTTAACCTATTACGAGTTATTTTTTCACTTTTTTGTTTTATTTCAACCTATTGCACTTTTTCACCTATTACGATTTTTTCACCGAAAATTCAGCCGCACTAAAAGTAACACGTCCGAACAGTTCGATGAGACGAGACTGAATATATCCATTTAATCCAACATTAAGGCAGAAATTGAAATTGGCAGTGACACTTATGCGTTTATACGTCGAGATGGTGCCATTGAAACAGAAATCGGTCGAGTCGTAGCAGAAAAAAATGCCTTGGGATATTTATTTTCAGATTCCGGCCCCCAAGTCATGGGGGCCGGAATCTTCAACATCAACATAAAATAATGAACCACCCTTTATATTATTAACGAAAATTTTATTTATGCTTTGTTTTTGTTACATTCTTAAAATTCCTTTCTTTTTGATCATTGCTTACTATATTTGTTTCATATAACATTTGTTTATGACTCAGTCTAGTCTCTTATCAGCAATCGACAAATAAGGTTGATCTTTTTCAAATAAACATAAGGCAAATAAAAGTGCAAAAACCAAACATTAAAACAAAACAAACAAACACATAAATTGTTTTAACCAAATCACTAATATACTAAATAGGGTGGTTAAATTTCAAGGGCCGATGTTGATTTTGAATAAAACACAAACTATTTAGGAAATTATTGTAATTTTATTTTATTATGGTATATTGGTATTACTCAATTATGCATTGAACAAAATATCGGCCAAACGGGCGTCGCGACCACGGCGGCTCACCTCCATCCGATGGTCCAAATTTTCGATGACCCTGAGGCATAATGGAGGTTCTATGCCGTTAATGTGCCGAATTATCTCATCCTTTAGCTCTTGAATTGTTGCTGGCTTATCGACGTATACCTTTTCTTTCAAATAACCCCAAAGAAAAAAGTCCAACGGTGTCAACTCACATTATCTTGGCGGCCAATTGACATCGCCATTACGTGAGATAACACGGCCATTGAATTTGTTGTGCAAAAGAGCCATTGTTTCGTTAGCTGTGTGGCAAGTGGCACCGTCCTGCTGAAACCACATATCGTCCACATCCATATCTTCCAATTCGGGCCATAAAAAGTTCGTTATCATCTCACGATAGCGAACACCATTGACAGTAACTGCCTGACCGGCCTCATTTTGGAAAAAATACGGCCCGATGATGCCGCCAGCCCATAAACCGCACCAAACAGTCACTCTTTGTGGGTGCATTGGTTTTTCGACAATCACTCTTGGATTCTCATTCGCCCAAATTTTCAAATATGAAGATTCAATAAATAATTAAATGCAAAAAAAAAAAAAAAAAAAAATTTGCCCAAATGCGGCAATTCTGTTTATTGACGAATCCACTGAGGTGAAAATGTGCCTCATCACTGAAGATGATTTTCTTTGAAAATTGATCATCCACTGTTGCCATTTCTTGCCACCATTCTGCCTATTCACGACGTTTGGAATGGTCAAGAGGCTTTAGTTCTTGAGCCAATTGCACCTTGTAAGCGTGTAAATGCAAGTCTTTATGCATAATGTTCATCAACGACGAGCGTGAGAGGTGCAATTGTTGGGCACGACGACGAGTTGAAGTGGACGGCTCTTCAGCCACACTATCGCGAACAGCAGCAATATTTTCTGCAGTACGAGCTGTACGAGCATGCACTGGTGTTCTCACATCTTATACAGACCCGGTTTGCTCGAATTTTTCCACGATTTTTGCGATTGTACGCACATTTGGACGATCAAATTGACCAAAAAAATCACGAAGTGCACGATATGCATTTTGATTTGAACGCCCATTTTCATAATAAGTCTGGATAACTTTAACACGTTGTTGGATTGTGTATCTCTCCATGGTTCAAATTGAGTAAGTCTGAAATAGAGAAATGTCAAAAAAATTCGGAAAAAAGCTTGGCGTGTAGGTGTGGTTCACATTCAACATCGGCCCTTAACCACCCTTTATAACGACCTAAAAAACAACAACACAAACAATAAACAGTTACAATAATTTTATTATGTAATTAATATAAAATAAATAAATACATTTTTGGATTCCTCACCCATTATGTCCTGAATTTTTCCTTGTGTTATCTTTCTTTTAGGAGACAATTCAGGTGTTGCCAAAAGAGGCATTGGCGAGGATGCCACTGGAGGATAGTCCAAAACAATCTCAGGTACAATATTTATTTCTTCTGTGCTTCCTACCACATTTATTTGTTTCTATTATTTTTTCAACACATTTGTTTTTTTTTCTATTGCTGCTCCAAACGGCTTCGCCTTTGATATGCCCTCAACTGCATGGAATATATCACATGTAACTGCTAAATTTTCCTCTATTGGCGACAAATAATGTTGCTGAAAATCGCCTCCACCTGTTTTTTGTAGGGAGCTTTTATTTTCAGCCAGTCTGGTCTTTATGCTCCTCTTCCAATCGCACCAAGTCTAACACATTACATTTACATTACATATTAAAATTTGTTTAAAGTAAAATATTTAAAATGCATACCTTTTTCCAACCACCAACATCTCTTGTAGGTGGTCCACAAACATTAAGCTATCTGGTCAAACCACTCCTTAGCTGGTCTTGCTTCACTCTATCCCCTATGGAGAAACCCTTTGCCAAATCGGGGTGCCCTTTAATGAAGCTAAGGAAAATTTTGGACTGTTCGGCAGATCTCATTGTTACTTTCACACCGAGCTGTTAATGACGTGTTTTATACTAGTGATTAAAAGTGAATTTGTGAAAGTGTTTTTAAGTGGTTGAATCAAGGTGAATTTAAATACTAGGTGATAGCGTAGCGCCAGCTGATTATTCATGGTGAATTTGAAAATGCCAAAAAGTTATATAAAAAAAAAACTTTTTGACAGTGACGAAAGTTTTTCATATAGAAAAATGCCTGTTGTTCTTGCCTTGTTGTAATTGTTGTAGCAATGCGGTCACCTGGTATTTAATTTCACCATGGGTTGAATCTTCGAAAGAAAATTCAATTTGTGTGTGCGCGTGTTCCTGGGAGACGTAGCTATCCAGTGGTGGTTGCGGTTTTTGGATCTGTGGTCGGATTCCAAAGATATAGGTGGATATCAATCAACCTGTATTTTTGTTCATAGAGTACGTACATATATACACGTACTCGTGGTGAGTTTTTGTTGTTTTTTGCAAATTTTTTGGTGCGATTTTTGGTCATATTTGGGAGCCGGTAGGGGCCTGGTTTCTGTTGCCGGGGCCGCGATTCTAGTTGGGATCGTTCCTGCTGGGTATTCTGTGGCCATTGGTCTTGGTTTCATTAGAATCGCCCAGTGGATGCCTAAGATATAGGCGGATAACTTTTTGGCCTTGATTGGAAAATTTCCTGCATTTTTTCTAATTTCTGCCATTTTGGATTTTTTTTGTATTTTTTCGTGGGTACTGATTACACTGTGCTAGTTGGAAAATGTGACAAACGGGGCACCTGGGGGGTTAAACTAATTCGGGTTAGCTCGATTTTTCGAAATATACCGTTATTTCGAAAATGGAGGAGGTTGCACAACATATATTCGCGTAACTCAAAAACGGTTGAGTTTATTGAATAAACTAAAAAAACCGAAATTCCGCATTTTTCTTTAAGTAAGGTTAAACTTTTTTCCAATATTCGCAGTCGTTGTAGAAACATAATTTTTTTTTTGACCAAAAAAATAGTTTTTTTTAGCAAAAAACCAAAAATTTTGTTTTTTAAAACGGCATAAAAAATTGGAAAACGCAGCTGGGCTTCTAATTTTTTCTGCAGGTATAGCAAACAAAGTTCCAAACAAAACAAGACATAAATAATTAAAATCTGTCTACAACTTTTGATTTTATTCACAAAAGATGAAATATGTAATAACCAGACGAAACTTCAAAAATTAAAACATTTATTTTTGTTGCTAATTAAAGTTTAAGTTTTTATTTACAAATTTATTCTTCTTCCTCCTGCAGATTCCAACAAATATCCCCTAATAGCGAATCAAGTTGTTTGCCACTATACCAGTGTTCGAGTCTGGCTGTTACTTGGTGAAATCTCTCGCCATGTTCATCAGACTCGGCTGGTGATTGTTCATTAAATTTTTCTGCATGACAATGCAAAAAATGTATTTTCAATGACATTTTGACGTTTAAGTTTTTAAATGCGGTTAGCATATCTCCAATTAAAATTCGCCAATTTTCAGACCGATGATTTCCTAATACATTTTCTATGCAATTCCATCTGGGTTCAATGCTTTTATAAAATTTTTCACAATACCCAGTTTATTGTGGAGTGGAGGCAGCAAAATCTTTTCCATATGACATTGAAGGGGTTGAGGAACTCTTATTTATACTGTAATTTTTTTTATCAAAGTACCTGTCAAGACCTTCATGAACATAATTTGTAAAAAACCCAAAGCCGGGACGATATCTGTTTCTACCTGTTCCAGGTATACCAATAGAATACCAGGCAAAAATATCTAAATATTTTGATATTTTCTGGTTGCATTGATGTTGGGTGCATAGTGTGTAGTCGTGTTTTATGGCATGGTAATGCAGAAACGAGTTGCGTTTTTTTTACATATTTGTATTTTCTTGTACGGACAAAAACCGCACAAATCGGTCTTGTAAAAAACTTAAGTAACGTATTCTATTGTTATACCTGGAACGGGTAGAAACAGAAATCGTCCCGGCTTTGGGTTTTTTACAAATTATGTTCATGAAGGTCTTGACAGGTACTTTGATAAAAAAAATTACAGTATAAATAAGAGTTCCTCAACCCCTTCAATGTCATATGGAAAAGATTTTGCTGCCTCCACTCCACAATAAACTGGGTATTGTAAAAAATTTTATAAAAGCACTAGCTGACCGCCCCGGCTTCGCTCGGTATTTACTATTGATTTGTATTTCATAGAATAAGATGTATTCACAACCTGCCTGCTCTTATTTATTTGCAAATTTGTACAGCAAACTTTTGGGGACTTTTTTTTCAAATGTTGAAATTTTTCAGGAAAAAATCATAACTGGAGAATGGCTAGACCGATTTTGGATTTCAAAATCAACTAACCATCATCACTCCTCCCTGTACCTTCCCTAAAAATTTTATGGCAATCGGTCGAGCCGTTCTCGAGTTATGGAGTGACAATCAAAATGTACACTTATTTTTATATATATAGATTGAACCCAGATGGAATTAAGCGGCATGAAAGTAAAAGAAGGTATGAACTCTAGCTACTTTATTAAATTAGATTTATATTTCATATCATAATGTTTTTATTTTACAGGAATTCTTAATGGACCGGACATTCGTCGTCTAATGAAGGATCAACAATTTGAACTTGCATTGAATGATATGGAGCTATTGGGCTGGAATTCTGTGAAATCAGTAATAGAAAATGTATTAGGAAATCATCGGTCTGAAAATTGGCGAATTTTAATTGGAGATATGCTAACCGCATTTAAAAACTTAAACGTCAAAATGTCATTGAAAATACATTTTTTGCATTGTCATGCAGAAAAATTTAATGAACAATCACCAGCCGAGTCTGATGAACATGGCGAGAGAGTTCACCAAGTAACAGCCAGACTCGAACACTGGTATAGTGGCGAACAACTTGATTCGCTATTAGGGGATATTTGTTGGAATCTGCAGGAGGAAGAAGAATAAATTTGTAAATAAAAACTTAAACTTTAATTAACAACGAAAATAAATGTTTTAATTTTTGAAGTTTCGTCTGGTTATTACATATTTCATCTTTTGTGAATAAAATCAAAAGTTGTAGACAGATTTTAATTATTTATGTCTTGTTTTGTTTGGAACTTTGTTTGCTATACCTGCAGAAAAAATTAGAAGCCCAGCTGCGTTTTCCAATTTTTTATGCCGTTTTAAAAAACAAAATTTTTGAAATTTTGCTAAAAAAAACTATTTTTTTTGGTCAAAAAAAAAAATTATGTTTCTACAACGACTGCGCATATTGGAAAAAAGTTTAACCTTACTTAAAGAAAATTTCATTGCGGAATTTCGGTTTTTTTTAGTTTATTCAATAAACTCAACCGTTTTTGAGTTACGCGAATATATGTTGTGCAACCTCCTCCATTTTCGAAATAACGGTATATTTCGAAAAAAACGAGCTAACCTAAAAAAACGGTTAGCACCACTGGATTCAGCGTACCCGAATTAGTTTAACCCGCCAGGTGCCCCGTTTGTCACAAAAAAAAAGTGTCAAATTCTAGCACAGTGTTATTATTTGCAGCTGGGATTAAGTTTGGAAATTTTTAGTTGATTTCTGGGCTTTTTCTGGTATTTTGGTTTTACACGTAGGAAATTTTCTAATATATCGTAACATTTCTGTCTGCGATTTGTGTAGGTGGTTTTATTTAGTTTTTCATTTTTTGTTATTGGAAGTTGCTGTAAGGGCTTTACAGCATTGTGGAGATGCCTCCTGCTGGCAGGCAGAAGGGCGAGCGGCCTAGGGCAAAGGGGGACGCGTCTGACGTCACCTCTGATGGTGTAGGGGCTGGGGCTACCAGCTCGCGAAAGGTGCGTCACACCGACAGCGAGCTTTCTGAAAATGAGGCGGATGACGGTAGGAAGCGATTTAAGCCAGGGTCACCGAAGGCCAAGCGGGCAGCTGCCGCTGCAATTGCTGCTACTGCTGCAGCGATTGATGCTGTTATTGTCATTGATGGTGCTGATGGTGTTGTTGAGGTAGAGCCGACGAAAGTGGAGATGGAGTTGTCCGAAACGACTACTGCTGGAGTTGGGCAGAGGTCTAGGACACGCAGGAGGGCGAAACCCTTGAGTGAGATGGGTGTCATCGGGAGGATGAAGGCGGTGACCAATTCACTGACCACCGTGGTGATGGCTGACGGCGTACCGGCTGGTGTGCCTGCTGCTGTTCTGGAGCATGCTGGCAGGTATGAAATGCTGCTGTTTGAGGCGATTGCCGAGAACGAGCGCCTCAAGGGGCACTTGGAGGCATAAGGGCGGGCAAGGCTGCTGCTCAGCAGCCGGTGCTTGCTGCACCACTGCCGCCCGCGCCTCGGGCAGCTGTTGTTCCTGTTGAGGTGCCTGTTGCGAGGAAACCGGTCGAAACGTGGTCGGTAGTTGTTAAAGGGAAGAAGGGGGTACCCCTAAGAAAGTGGTTGACAAGGTGGTGGGCGAAGTGGCGCCTAAGCTTGGTGTTCGGATTCATGAAATCCGTCCAATTTAGGACGGGGCCGTGGTCCGTACGCCCTCAGTTGCGGAAAGGAGAAAAATCGCTGACAGTGAGCGTTTTTCAGAGGTAGGCCTCGAGTTCTCAGTTGTTGAGAAACTGGGGCTAAAGGTGGTGGTGCAGAAGGTTCACGCGGAGAATTTAAAGGAGATGTTGTCGCGCGATGCTTTTGGCAGGAGCGTTCGCTTGGCCACTGCCCCCTGGAAAACAGGTGACAGTGGAAATGTGAACGTCGTGCTGGAATGCACCCAGTCCGTGGCGAATCACCTGAGGGTAACTGGGGTGTATATTAATTGGTTCCGGTTCCAGGTGAGGGTACGAGACGTTGTTTCAACGTGCTTCCGCTGCCGTGGCTATGGTCACATGGTCCGGGAGTGTAAGTACAAGGAGAACGTCTGCCTTAGGTGCGGTACCCCGGGTCATTGGGCATCTGAATGCCCTAATGAGTTAAGGTGCCGCGACTGCGCATTTAAGGGGTGTCCAGCATCGCATCTCATGATGTTTGCTGCCTGTCCCATGTAAACGGCTATGGCTGCGAGGGTGAACGCAAGACATTAAAATGGAATGGACAACGATCCTTCAGTTTAACTGTCAGAGGAGTTACGCGGTTGTTTGCGAGTTGGGTCAGGCGATGCGGCGACTCGGTGCTCGAATTGCATTATTGCAGGAGCCTTACACATCGAATGGTCGTTTAGACGGACTGCCGGGTGGTATGCGGGTCTTTGTGGACGCGAACAAAGATGCTGCTATAGTCGTTGACGGAGATGACATTGCTTGCACTGTCATTAGCTCAGGGCCTTGGGGCGTCTGCATTTCGGCTGAGGGTGAGTTTGGGAGGATTTTGCTCGCGAGCATATATTGTAGGTTTAGCGCTGCTTTGGAGCCGTACATGGGATATATGGATACGGTACTACTCCACGCGGGTAGTATTCCGCTTATCCTAGGCCTAGACGCAAACGCATGCTCTCCTGTGTGGTTCAGCAAAATGGCTAGGGTTATTCCTGGTCGCTCGAACCACACACGAGGCATTATGCTTAGTGAATGGCTGGTCACAAAAGGTGCTTCGGTGTTAAACGAGGCTAGTGATTTGTACACATTTGATGGTCCAAACGGTGCTAGTGACACTGATGTCACTATCGCGAATAATGCGGCAATGGCCAATCTCACCTTCAGGTGTAATGTGCAGGACGTTTGGGGGGTAAGTGATCATAATCTCATCGAGATTAGGGTCACTTATGGCGCCCGCGTAGGAACCACGTTACCTCCTCGGAGGTGGCGTCTGGGCGGGGTTGACTGGGGTCGCTATGGCGAGGCTATTAGAACTCGGGCGTCCGATCAGGATTTCCTTAGGCTGATTCCTTTAGATGACGTGGCTGTGCGGATAGACTCGTGGATATGCGATGTCAATGACGAATTGCTTGGTCGGTGTCGCACGACGAGGCCGAGCAAAGTCAAGTGGTGGACACGTGAGCTAGATGGGGAGCGGAGGAGGGTCAGGCGTCTCAGGAAGCGTTTCCAGAGGGCTCGGCACGACGATTCTCCAGATCTACCTCAGCGTAGAGCTAATTTCCTTGCTGGCCAAAGATTCTTAGAGTGAAGGAGGATGAGTGGAAGGAGTTTCTTAGTAATAACAGGGACGACCCCTGGGGGCGAGTGTACAGGATTTGCAGGGGCAGAAACAGGAGTACGGACATTGCGGGGCTGCAGGTTGGCGATGAGACATTGTCAACCTGGGGTTAATGTGCTGGCGTACTATTGGCTGCCTTCTTTCCGGAAGCGGAGTCTGCTTTTGCTCCTATGAAGGAGGTTGTGGCGGCTCCGGTTTGGGAGAGAATTGAATTGGTGTACAGTGTTGGGCGCATCAAGAGTAGGAAATCGCCGGGTGTTGATGGTATGACTGGCGAGATGTGTAAAAGCATCTGGCAGGCCATACCGGAATGTCTGGAGCTGGTCTTTGAGAGGTGTCTGAGTGAGGGCTATTTCCCTAGGACTTGGAAAACTGCTCGCGTTGTAGTTCTCCTGAAGTCGCCTGATAGAGTGACGAGTGATCCTCGCTCTTATCGGGGCATCAGTCTTCTACCAGTACTTGGAAAAGTGCTGGAGAGAATTATGGTGACAAGACTGAAGGAGGTCTACTTGGGTGGGTGGCCCATGCACGAGGTAAATGGGTGGGGCGATCGCGTCGGTGTCCAGGTTGCTCTGGACAAAACGACGACAATGCTGCTGAAAGGCAGATTGTCAATCGGTCGTCCCCCACTCATTCGGGCTGGTATCGGCGTTAGGCTCAGATATGTGACGCAAGTCAAGTATCTGGGCATAATGGTTGGTGAGAGAATGAACTTTTTAGTTCATTTTCCTTACATCAGGAATAAGCTTTCTGCCGTTGTAGGTAAAATCAGGCGTGTTCTGAGAACAGACTGGGGCCTCAGCAGGCGTTCTGTTCGTACCATTTATGGTGGGCTATACGTCGCTTGTGCGACGTTTGGTGCTCCTGTGTGGTACGAAACGGCAATGTCTGTTGTTGGCAGAAACAAGGTCTTGTCGTGTCAGAGGATAGCCATGCTCGCTTGCATGCCGGTTTGTCGGACTGTTTCTACGGATGCTCTTCAGGTCTTGCTGGGTGCTGCTCCTCTTGACTTGGAGGCAATACGTCGCAGTATTGCTTTCAAGATCAGGAAGGGGTTGCCACTTCTTGCACATGACTGGGTTGCTGATAGTGATGTGTCGGATGGGTGGTGTCGGCGTACCAGGGCACTTTTGAGCGAGGGACTTTCGGCCAGATGGAGGAGTAGGTGGAATGACAGCCACAAGGGAAGGGTCACGTATCGCTTCATATGTGATGCCACTTTCGTCCAGGAGCGCCCTGATTTTGGCATCGGCCTTGGTCTGGGGTTCTTGCTGATCCATAGATCGGAAGGAGTTTTAGATGGGCTTCGCTCTTTGCCAAAGGGGAAGATGTGTCCAAATACACAAATTCAAATTGGCACTCGTGCACGGCATTTTGTCGCGTGCGGGGGCGCTGGTAGACGCATTGTATTCACCCGGTGTCAAGAGCACCGTGAGTTTGGGCCCTCTGGGCAGGTACTCACGTAAAACCACTGGACTCTGTTCGGCAGATCTCTCACTGATTCGCTGTGTAATCGTTGGATTGAACGGACGTGTTTTTTAAAGTGCGTAAGTTAATTTAAATCGAAGTGTGAATTTGTAAAGTGAGGTTATTGATAGTGACAATTTGTGAATTTTTTGAGACTGATTTGTTTTGCTGCTCCGCAGGACATTTTTGGTGTCTCAAGGTTGTCGAAAGTCAATCTCCGGCTTAAAGTGTGGTTAGAGGTGATCTCTAAGTGTTTTTATACCCTTCACCTTCATGAGAAGGGTATATATAAGTTTGTCATTCCGTGTGAAATTTCCACAATATAATTTTCCGACCCTATAAAGTATATATATTCTGGATCCTTATAGATAGCGGAGTCGATTAAGCCATGCCCGTCTGTCTGTCTGTCTGGATGTTGAAATCAGTTTGTTGAAGTCCCCAGATATATTCGGGATCCAAATCTTCAATAATTCTGTCAGATGTGCTTTCGAGAAGTTTGCTATTTAAAATCAGCAAAATCGGTTTAGGTCAACCAGAGTTATGGACCAATATGTGAGACAACCTCCATAAAAATTTGATATTTTTTGTCGATTTTATTGCAATAATAATTTTATTGCAGATAATACCATTAAATTTTGTATACATTGTTTGCATGATAAAAGAAGAAAGTGTGCGGAAAATAGTAAGAATCGGTTCATGATTTCTCATAGCCCCCATACAAATATATATATTCACGACATATGGCTTAATGATAAATAAATGCATATAAAATTGGAATATCAAGACAAAATTCAGCAAAAATAAGTTTTGTGCAAAAAGAAATCGCAAAACGAAATTTTTTTTAGTTCGGTTTATGTTTGACCATAAACCCCATATAAAGTCCACTTCCAAAATTCATTTAAATACGTTGGCGAGGACGGAGCTTTTTCCTGTCCACAAAACTATTAATTGTTAATCAAAAACGAACTAATTTATTTTTTGTTCATAAAAATTCACTTTATTTCCTTTTATTTTAAATATTTCTTTTTAATTAACAATTTGTTGGACTGTATTTCAAGTTTTTACTTTGAGACTCTCTAGCGAACTCTTTTGTCAAAAAAAATGTAAGTAGAAGTCTATGCTTCAAAAAAGACCGAAGAAGATAACTGTTTGTCAAAACTACATATGAAGTGCATCTGATTATCATGGTAATTGTTGGTTGTCGCTTGAAATTTACAACAACCACACATAGCAATATTTACTACATTGTGATAAACAACAGACTGAATATGAATGCCTTGTTTTGTTGGTGGCACAAAATATGCGATTTGACAAACAACTAGTTCCCTGTAGGAAATTTACATTAATACAAATTCTTAACATTTTGCCCCCTCTTGAAAGTTTGACTTTCAACATTAATTCTACTGTTCAAGAGGAAGTTTACATAATTTCGTAATTGCTCTTTTAAATACACCTTCACTTGATTTAACGGTTGCAACACGTACAAGTCCATCATCACCTGGGTTCACCGCGATAACTCGAGCAAGTGGCCATCTAAGGGGTGGAATGTTGTCGTCCTTCAGTAACACCAGATCATTGACTTCAAGGTTCGGATGCATGGTATGCCATTTTGTTTTCTGTTGCAAACAATTCAAATATTCTTTGCGCCAACGCTCCCAAAAGTGCTGTTGTATCCATTGTGTTAGTTTATAGCTTTTCAAGGATGAGGAATTGACGATGCACAAATTTGGTTCTGGCAATGCCGTCAAGGGACGGCCAATTAAGAAATGTGCTGGCGTTAAAGGTCGTAAATCATTTGGATCGCTTGAGAGTGGAGTCAGTGGTCGACTGTTTAATATGGCTTCAGTTTGACAAATTATTGTGTTTAATTCATCGTATGTTAATACATTGTTCCCAATGACACGTCGTAAATAATGCTTGGCTTGTTTCACCCCGCTTTCCCATAAACCACCAAAGTGTGGTGATCGGGGTGGGATAAAGGTCCAAGTAATTCCTTCATCCCGACAGGCTTCACGTACAACTGAACCGTGTTCTTCGGATAAAAAATTTGCTAACATGGCTTTGAGTTCGTTGTTTGCTCCAACAAAATTGGTAGCGTTGTCGGAATATATCGTGGTACATCTACCTCTTCTTGAGATAAATCTCCTAAGGGCTGCGATGAATGCATTTGTTGTTAGATCTGGTACCAATTCCATGTGAATAGCCTTTGTTGAAAAACATATAAATAACGAAATATATCCCTTTATAGGAGGGCGACCGCGAACCTTCTGAGTTATGTGGAATGGTCCGCAATAGTCAACACCACTGACTTGGAACGGACATGCTGCTTGTACTCGATTAGCTGGTAGTGCTGCCATAACTTGTTGTTGTAATTTTGGTCGATATCTAAAGCATAGTACACACGAGTGGATGATTTTCTTGATGGTGTTTCTAGCATTTATTATCCAGAATTGTTCCCTTAGTATATTATGAAGCGAGAGTACTCCAGCATGGAAATATTTTCTGTGGTAGTGTGTAATTAAAGTTTTTACAAATGGATGGCTGCTGGGCAACAATATTGGGTGTTTTGCAAAAAATGACAGCGACGAATTTTTTAACCTTCCTCCGACGCAAATTAGACCATCCTTTAAAAATGGTGACAATTGAATAATCTTGTGATTTTTAAGTGATTTTCCATCTTTAAGCTGTTTGTATTCATCACCAAAGTGTGATCTCTGTACAATTCCACAACAGGTTTGCATGGCGATGAAAGTTTCTTCTGTTGTTATCGTTGTGGGGAATTTTTTCCCGCTACTGGAAAATGTTATAAAGCGTTTTACATACGCCATCATTCGCAAGAGCTTTTGAAACGAATTTATAAATTTGTGAGATTCTAGAAAGTCTTCGTATGTAATACTTGTGTTATTAATTTTAGCGATTAAAGACGTTTGTTTTAGTTCAACAACGTCTTGTACTAATGAAGAAGGTTGTGGCGGCCATTTCGACTCATTTTCCCTTAAAAATGCAGGGCCTTTAAACCAAAATTCATTTTCTGTGATACCTTTAATCGTAGCACCTCTGGAGAGTAAATCTGCCGGATTTTGCTCTGAAGCAACATGCTTCCACACGACGTCTTTAGACAGTTGTTGAATTTTAGTGATTCTATTTGCCACGAATGTTGGGCGACCATGTGACTCTCCCGCTATCCATGCTAACGTAATAGTTGAGTCCGACCAACAGAATATGTTACATGGTTGATGAGGTAAGCATTTCCTTATTGAGTCCAACAGTTTAACGCTCAATAGTGCTGCACAGAGTTCTAGTCTGGGGAGGGAAACTTCCTTTATAGGTGCTACTCGAGATTTAGCACAGACTAATGATGCTACGATGCTGTCATCACATTTCGTTACAACATAAATGCACGCTCCGTAAGCCTTTTTGCTAGCATCTGCAAATGCATGTATATTAGTAGATGAATTAAAAGACACAAACCTGGGTATTTTAATGTTGTTTAAACATTTAAGTTGAGACCGGATATGCTCCCATTCGCTAAAAATATCTTGAGGCACACTCTCGTCCCAATTAAGTTTAAGTTTCCATAGCCTTTGTAGCAAAATTTTTGCTTTCACTATGATTGGATTAATCAATCCCAGGGGGTCAAAAAAGGAGGCAGTATGAGCTAGTATAGATCTTTTTGTAGTTTTTAAATTGTTATTTTGTGGTGTGTAGGAAAAACTGAAGAAATCTTCTCTGGGTGACCATTTCCGCCCTAGCGTTTTTATATAATTCATGTTGTCGAGTTGTACAATTTCTTCCATTTCATCATCAGGAACATCGGATAATATATTTAGAGAATTTGATGCGAATTTGCGCAACGGAAAACCACCGCTCTGTAACAGCTGTACGACCTGTCGTTTTATTTCGATAACTTCATCTTCACTTTCTCCACCAGTCATTAAGTTGTCAACGTAAAAATCTCCGAGAGTCACTTTAGAACCAATGGGAAATGTTTCGGACATTTCACGAGCTAGCTGCTGTAGACATTTAACTGCCAAGAATGGTGCGCTGCTTGTGCCGTATGTTAAAGTTTGTAGTCTATAAGCTATGAGGGATGACGTTGGTTCTGGTCGCCATAAAATACCTTGCCATTGCGTATCTTCACTATGTACTAACACCTGCCGGTACATTTTGGCTATGTCTGCAACCAGTACGTATTTGTGATATCTAAACCGATTCAACATTGTATAAATATCATCTTGCAACGTTGGCCCTACACATAGGACGTCATTAAGAGATTTTCCACTAGTTGTGCAGCAAGATGCGTCAAAAACTACCCTTAAACGTGTGGTTGAACTATCGGGTTTAATAATACAGTGGTGCGGTATGAAATACTTCACTTCTTGAGCTGACTTGGCCGGTTGCATGTGATGCAAAGTCAAATATTCGTCCATGAATTTGGTATAGTCTTTATGAATATTAACATCACGTGAAAACTTAGATTCCAAATACGAAAATCTAATATTTGCAGTATGAAATGACTCGCCAAGTACTGATGTATCAACTTTGAAAGGTAACCGTACAATAAATTTATTTGTTTGCGGACACCTTTTTGTAGTTTCATGAAAGTATTTTTCACATTGAAGTTCTTCAGGAGATAATTTATCTTTGTTTGCTACTGGCAATTCATGTATTGTCCAAAATTTTTCTAGCAAACTTTCTAATAATGGTTCATTTGAAATTGTAATGAACGATTTATATTTTATTTTCACTGATTTAATGTGATTTGATGGAGCTTTTTGTAAAGCATTATTTAATTTGAATTGTGACGTCATTTTATTGAGTGACACCATCAGGTTGCTTGATGTTGACGAACACATATCAGCTGTTGTGCTTTCAGGCGAATTTGATAACTTTGACATAAGAGCTTTTCTATTTGCCGTGAGAGGCAATTTAGATGACACATTATATGAAGACGATTGCGGCGAATTACAAGTAACAGCTGATCCCGTGACAACCCATCCTAGCTTAGTTTTAATAAAATTTGGTTGATTATCTATTTTTATTCTACCAATCATTAGTAAGTCCCAAAAGAAATCAGCACCGATTAGTAGGTCTACTGCTCCTGGACAATTAAAATGTTTATCAGCCAGTTTTATATTTGACGGAATCTGCCAATTTGAAATATCAATCTGCTGTTGCGGATGACTTGAGGATATACAGGGGATGATTACGACTTCGATTGGTGCAAAAAATTCATTTGTCGTTGATTTTACTTGAATGGAACATATGTAGTTCGCAGCCATTGAATTATTACCAAGACCAGAAATCTCCATATTAACCTTTCTAACTGATGGTTTTAAAAATTGTGCGATCCGTTTTGTGATGAAATTTAATTGCGAACAAGAATCAAGTAAAGCTCGTGCCACTATAGACACACCTTTTTCATTACACAATTCCACCATAGCTGTGGCCAGAATGACTTGACTTCTTTCTTTTACAACTTGTAATGTTGTTGTGTGTGTTGGTTCGTTAGAGTTGTTTTTATTGATTTCTGGCTGCTTTGAACTACTAGCTTGGCTCGTACCTGCTGATGTATCAATAATTGATGGCCGTTTATCTATTATTGAGAATGGTGAGTCTGCTCTATGTAGGAGTGAATGGTGAGCAGCCTTACAATAACGGCAGCGGTTTGACGATGGGCAAGATGTGGCAATGTGATTATATCCAAGACAATTTAAACAAAGTTTATGCCGCTTTACCACAGCAAAGCGATCTTTCTCACTCATTTCTACAAATTTTACGCAACGACATGCGTTGTGAGTTGGTGATAGGTTGCAAATTATACAAGTTGATTGTTGATTTGATGCGATTAGAGAAGATGCTCGATTTGTTTTAATAAATGTGTGGTTTGGTGATTGGAATTTGCTTGAGTATGACTTATTGTTGTTGATAATATTCAAGGCCTTGCAACGCCTTTCTAAGAAGTTAGCTAGATTTTCCCACGTTGGGAGTTTAAGTGTAGATGATGGTTGGGTTAAATTTGTTGACAATTCCTCTTCCCATTTAGCTTGTGTATCGGTATCCAATTTTGATACAACCATATGTAATATGATACCGTCCGCTATTTGAGTTTTTGTTGCGATGGATTCTAAAGCTCGTAGGTCAGCAGTGATACTATCGATAAAATCACGAAGTGTCGATACACTAGGTTGCTTCATGTTCTGAATTTTAAACATGTGTTGTAAGTGCGACTGAAATATTTCAAACTTGTTCTCATATCTTGAAATAAGAATACCCAATGCCTTCTCATAGTTTTCTTCAGTAACTTCTAGGGATTGGACAAGCTTCGCAGCAGAGTCGATTAAACAGGAACGTATGTACTGAAATTTGGAAATTGCCGATAAGTCTGGATTATTGTGTACAAGAACACCAAAC
The DNA here is from genome assembly GCA_916048285.2 of Bellardia pandia. NCBI lineage: Eukaryota > Metazoa > Arthropoda > Insecta > Diptera > Calliphoridae > Bellardia > Bellardia pandia. The sequence continues at coordinate 1,213,178 of OU696534.1, forward strand.
ATATTATAAAAATCTAACCACTCCCTTTGATTTCCGCTGAACTTTGTTAACTGCAACGTTGGTAGATGAATTTTATGGGTTTGAGCCACTGTTTGATGAATGCGAGTACTAGAAAGAAGTGTATCTGGCTGGTTTAAACTTGACCGCGAGATTGCCATACGCTCCAATAATACCGACTTTACTGAAAAATATGCTTCTTCAAATATGTTGCGATGATTTTGACCAAACTGCGACTCATCCAACGTTTCTAGCTGCATTTGAATTTTTTCGAAAGAATCACATGCTCTTTCTAAAAGAGTTAACTTTACTTCCAGTTGATGATGATTCATTTGTTCAAATTGGGCAATACTACGTTTATCAGATGATAATCGCGACATTATTTGATTACGTTGTAATTCCTTTAACCGTATACTACTCGTACTATTAACTGGAGGAGTTTGTACTCCCGGTAACGATAAATCTTCTTGAGACATTGGTCTTGACTAGGAAACGAAACTTTTAATTTAATCCGGCTCGAAGGACCTTGGCGAGGACGGAGCTTTTTCCTGTCCACAAAACTATTAATTGTTAATCAAAAACGAACTAATTTATTTTTTGTTCATAAAAATTCACTTTATTTCCTTTTATTTTAAATATTTCTTTTTAATTAACAATTTGTTGGACTGTATTTCAAGTTTTTTCTTTGAGACTCTCTAGCGAACTCTTTTGTCAAAAAAAATGTAAGTAGAAGTCTATGCTTCAAAAAAGACAGAAGAAGATAACTGTTTGTCAAAACTACATATGAAGTGCATCTGATTATCATGGTAATTGTTGGTTGTCGCTTGAAATTTACAACAACCACACATAGCAATATTTACTACATTGTGATAAACAACAGACTGAATATGAATGCCTTGTTTTGTTGGTGGCACAAAATATGCGATTTGACAAACAACTAGTTCCCTGTAGGAAATTTACATTAATACAAATTCTTAACATACGTATAAAACAGATATAAATAATGGTAAACGGCTAAAATTTGACATAAATACTCCTTATAGGCAAATAAATTGTTGTACTAAATTTTATGGTGGTCGGCCCAGAACTGGTCATAGCTTCCATACAAGGACCACATCTGAAAAAGACATTTATCCCTATATATATTGTATAAATATCGGTATCGACTCAAATTTTTGCACAGATCATTTGAATATATACAAAAATCATCCCGCAAAATTTTGTGCATTTTGGTCTATTTTTAACCGTATGCCCCATATAAAGCCCTCTTCCGAAAATCACTTTAATACTCATAAATCTCTTATAAATAAGGGTACCAATCCAAAATTTTTCATGGATCATTTACATACATGCCTCAATCAAACTGCTAGATTTTGAGAATATCGGTCCATATTTGACTATATCCCCCACATAAGGTCCACTCTCGAAATCCACGTTAATGCTAATATATATCGTGTATATAGCGTTATTATGTTGAAATTCGACGTGAAGTATCCTCATATGCATTAAAATAACTGTTCCAAAATTTAAGAAGATCGACCCATAATTTCCAAAAAACAAAAATTCGGGTCAAAAAATATTCTTTTCGGATTTAACCTATATTCGGTCCATATTTTATAATCATGATATATATCGTTGGAAAGGTATTCTTTCCTTTTATTTAATGTATTAGAAATTATCAAGCACCCAGTAGTTCCCGAGATATAGGCCTATAGATTTTCAACTTTACGGGCCCACCCCCTCGAAAATAGGCGTGACCGCCAATAAATTTTTTTTGCTGGCATCTCCTCTAAAATCCCTATTTGATGAAGTTTTTTATGAGCAAAATCACTAAAACCGAATTGTTCCCCTTTTTATACTCTGTTTGTTAAGTTACACTCAAGATTATTATGAACACCAGACAAACTCTATAAATTATGGTAAGAATTGGTAATTAAATCGATTAAAAATAGTGAAAATTAGACAAAATGTCAAAATATTTAACATAAATTATATTGGTCGTAAAATTGTCTTTCAAACAATATATAAAATACTAATAAAAATTGCACTAAGACTGAATAGAAAACACAGAATTAGGATATGCTAGTCCTATAACCGTGCACAGCAATTGGAGCTTTGTCCATCAACTTTATGAAAGATTTTGCGCAAAGATCTTGGCTTACAACCTTACAAGATCCAGCTTGTGCAAGAATTAAAGCCGCGAGACCATGCAATGCGTCGTGATTTTGGTGTATGGGCCGAAAATGAGATTGATCTCGATGCTGATTTTCATCGCAAAATTTTGTTCAGTGATGAGGCTTGTTGGATCGTATTAATCCTTTAAATACTTGTATATTTTAATAATACTAATAATAATAATAATAAATGAATTTTATAATACTTACTACCCTAATATTAAGAACTAATATAAGTTGTAAACCCTTACAGCTTACAATGTTAAGTGTAACGGGTTTGCTGAAAAATAGCTTTAAGGAAAAGTAGGCTTTTCTTGTACATAAAGGATAAATAAATACTTGCAATTTTGAATCTAAATCCTTCGGTTGTGTTTTTATTTTAAGTTTTCACCAGTGCCCACTTAAACATTTTAAATTATAAATTAATTAATTTAAAACCAAATCCAAAAAATATTGGATAAACATTTTGGCGCCCGAGCAGGGACTAGTGAAATTAATAAAAATACAGTGATTTAATAAGTTAATTTAAATCAAAAAACAATTAAAAGGGTGAAGTGTTGTTTTACATATAATAAAACACACTAAACAAACAATAAAAACAAGTGAAGTGTTGTTTAAAAGAAGTTTAGTACAAACTAATAAATAAAACAAAACACACAAAAAACACTAAAGTAATAAATAAACAAACAAACAATAACAACAACAACATCTACCACCACTGGACATATTCATCAATTCTCCTAAATATTACTGATGCCTCGTCGTTGCCGCTGTATCATTTGTAGAGCTGAGAGAAACCAGGGGAGTAATTCCGAAACTGAACCAGAGGTAACAAGTGTAAAAAATATTTGTGTTATATACCTATAACCTCAAATTTTTAATTTAATAAAATTTAAGAGATTTTTGTAATTTAATCAAAAATTATTAATTCGCTTTGCAAGTCGAACACAATAAATATTTTTTACACTTTTAAAGTTTGTGAAACAATTTATTTATTTAATATTTTTATAAAAAATAAACCACCCTTAAAAGTGAAAGTTTTAATTGTGTTAATAAACATATATACACACACACGTACATATAATTTAGTCTCTTTTGTTATTCAGAGACAAATAAATAATTTATTTATAATTCGTAGTGCCGCCGGTATTATTATCGTTGTAATAATTTTAATTTTATTAAAATTACACAAAAAATATTCGCGAGTGTTAATTTCATTTATTGTAAATAAATTAATTAATATTTTCTTAAATTTTTCTTTGTTTTTTCATTCGTTGTTTTTCAATTTACTTAGATCAGTGTTCCATTCCATACGTTCTTATACCACTTGTATTAATTTATATACAACAGCTGTTAACAGTGTAGTGCATTCACACTAGCATCGAAAAGTTATATTTCGTACAAATTTAGAAAATCGATTGATTTGTATGTTCACACTAGCATCGAAAAATTTAATTGTATATTATTATAAAATAATTACTGACTAGTGTGCTAACGATAACTTTAAACATTGTATTATAACTTTTATTAAATAATAAACGATTTTTCTTGGTAAAATCAATAAATTAAAATATTTTTATTTTTACCAAAGGCTGAATTAAGTGGAACTTAAGAGAAATTAAATAAAATAATTTTAATTTGAAAATTTGGAATTGATCTAGCTTAAATTGTGAATAATAAAGAAATATTAGAAAAATTATAAAAAAAATAGTCCGAATATTGTGTAACCGGTGAGATATTTATTAAATTAAATATTTCTTAAAGGAAATAAAATTTTATTATCCAAAGCAAGAATTTAAATTATTTTTCATATATTTTATTTGCCAATAAATTAATTTGGTAAATTTACTTAGTTTTCTGCTTCGAGAAATTAGTTGAGAATTATATTCATTATGACTAGCAAAACACGCCAAGATTCTCCTTCCAGAACGGAAATTTTAGGAAAAATAATAACAAAGAAAGCAAAGGTTGTACAAAATATTGTAAGAATTCGTCAGTCTATTACGGAAAAGACTATTTCTTTTAATCCAATTGAATTAGAATGTAGACTTGACATTTTAAAGACATATATAGACCAAGCAATGACGTTTCAGTCAGAAGTGGATAATTTAGATCCCGATAATGACGATAGAGCTGAGCTTGAGTACATTTGTGTGACCACCAAATCAATGTTTTTGAGTCTTTTATCTAAAAATAGAAGGACAAGCGTGCCTGAAACTTCTTTCAGTTTTCAGTCACATCAATCAAGACTACCAAATATGAAGCTCCCTAAATTCAGCGGAAAATATTCCGATTACAAAAACTTTATGAGCTTATTTGAGAACCTGGTCCACAATGATCCGACGTTGACAGACATTGAAAAATTTAACCATTTGATATCATGCTTGTCCGAAGAAGCTTTAGGAACAGTGAAAGCATTTCAGATTTCAGAACAAAATTACCCCAAAGCATTGGCCAGTTTGAAGAAGGTTTATGATAATGAATGTTTGATATTTTTTGATAATATCTCTAAACTTTTCGATCTACCAGAGATCGCAAAACCTTCGGCTTCTGCTTTGCGAAGCATGATCGATACAGTTTCTGCTATCTATGATTCTTTGTTGTCTATAGGTGATGATAAGAAAATAACAAATGCTATTTTAATACATTTAGTGATGTCTAAAGTAGATCCAGTGACCAAATCTAAGTGGGAAGAACAGCTTGACTTCGAAAGGCTGCCACTATGGTCAGACTGTGAATCCGCTTTGAACAAACGGTATCAACATATTGCAGCTGATGAATCTTCAAGTTCAAGGCCGAGGTTGAATAAAACTAAAACAGAAGATTCTATTAAGAAAAATAATAAAACATCACTAAATTGTACAAAATCAAAGCAATCTGCTGACAAATGTTTATTTTGCAAATCTAATCAGCATTTAATAAATAATTGCCCTTCCTTTACTGCTGAACCTGTACTTCAAAGATTTGATTTTATCAAATCTGTACCAGCATGTATAAATTGTCTGAAAAAAGGACATACAGTAGCAAAATGTACTTCATCGAAGTGTAGAATTTGCAGTGGTTCTCATAACTCACTACTACACAGATACAGTACGAATTCAAGTTCAAATAATAGTATGACAAATAACTACTCCGAACAGCCTTCAACTTCTAATGCTTCTGTAAATTATTCATCATCAGATGATAGAATTGTTCTAGCAACAGCTGTGGTAAGAGTAAGAAATAGTTCTGGTCAATTTATACCAGCAAGAGCTCTTTTAGACTCCGGTTCTCAACCTAACTTGATAACTGAGGAACTTGCACAGCTACTTCGAATAAAACGAGAAGGAGGCAGATTGAATCTAAGTGGTATTAGCGAAACAAATTCATTTTCAAAATCTTGTTTAAATTTAACTGTCGCGTCGAGGGTTAACTCTACTCAATTTACTTCAAAGTTCTGGGTATTGAGTTCAATAACGAATATGCAACCGGATCACAAATTAAATACAACTAGCTCAAATATTCCTAGGAATATCGAATTAGCTGATCCTTGCTTTCAAAAACCGCAAAAGATTGATTTATTAATTGGCGCAGAAGTTTTCTTTGACTTAATGAGTGTTGGTCAAATAAAATGTGGCCCGAGCCTACCAATTCTTCAAAAAACATCGCTTGGTTGGATTGTTACTGGAAAGTATAATCAATCAAAGGGCTCTAGCGTCAATAATAAAGTATTTCATTTAAGTACATCGATAGAAAATGAGAGCAATGTTGATTCAATTGTTAAACAATTTTGGGAATTGGAAGAAATTCCGAAAGAATCAACGAAAATATATTCTGAGGAACAGCAAGAATGTGAGGAAATATTTAAAAGTTCAATTCGGCGTTTATCGTCAGGACGATTTGAAGTCTCTTTGCCTTTCAAATCTGATACTAAATTGTTAGGATCCTCTTTCGAAACCGCTAAAAAGCGATTTCTTTCGCTGGAACGAAAACTTTCAAAAGATACCAGTATGAGACAAATGTATCACGAATTAATGAAAGAGTATTTCGACTTAGGCCACATGTCAATTGTAGATAATATACCAGATTTTCCTCATTACTTCATTCCACATCAATGTGTTTTGCGACCTCAGAGTACAACTACTAAACTTCGAGTAGTTTTTGATGCTTCATGTCGAACTTCTTCACATGTATCACTTAACGATTTGTTAATGGTTGGTCCCACAGTTCAAGAAGAATTATATTCGACATTGATCCGTTTTCGATTCCATAAATACGCAATCACTGCAGATATTGAGAAAATGTATCGTCAAGTAGTAGTTGGCGAAAATGATAGAAATTATCAATTGATCCTTTGGAGGCAGAATCCATCTGATAATTTAAATGTATTTCGACTAAACACTGTGACATATGGCACAGCGTCTGCACCATTTCTAGCTATCAGATGTTTGATTCATTTAAGCGACTTAAACAAAGAGACTTTTCCTGTCGGTTCAAAAGTTATTCGCAGTGATTTCTATGTTGATGATTTGTTAACTGGTGGTGAAAGCTACCAAGAGCTTAATACTATTCGTAGCCAGGTTACTGACATTTTAAGTTCAGCTGGTTTTAAACTCACGAAATGGTTTTCAAATCATCCCGAATTCATAAGTTCGTTAAAAAATGAAAAATTATTGCATAGTGATTCCGATTCAGCTAAGGCTCTCGGCATTCATTGGGTTCCGAAGAATGATTCATTTAAGTTTCATTTGGAAGATAATTTTCAAAATCTGAAAGCAACAAAAAGAAACATTTTATCGGTTTCTTCTAGATTATTCGATCCTCTCGGACTTTTATGCCCAATTATAACTAAATCCAAAATGTTATTACAAGAACTTTGGATTCAAAAACTTGACTGGGATGAATCTATTCCCATGAGACTAAATACTTCATGGGAAAATTTCAAATCTAATTTAATGGAAATTGATTCAATTACAATCCCAAGATTCGTACATACAACTTCAACAGCAAAAATACAAATTCATGGATTTGCTGATGCTTCAATTCGAGCATATGGGTGTTGCTTATACATTAGAAGTTCTGATGCTAACAAAACCGTATCAAGGCTGCTAACAGCTAAATCTAAAGTTGCTGCACTCAAGACCAAATCTCTTCCGAGACTTGAGTTGTGTGCTGCACACTTATTAGCTAAGTTGTGGACTCGAATTAAGTTAATGATGAGCTTTGAAATCGATAGTGTTAATTTCTGGACTGATTCAGAAATTACACTACACTGGATAAAGACACATCCGTCCTCACTCACAACATTTGTATCGAATCGAGTTGCTGAGATCCAGGAATGTTCAGACGAAGTTTCATGGCGCCATGTGCCAACTAAACAAAATCCGGCTGACATTGTATCAAGAGGATGTGATGTCAATGAACTAAAAAATTCCATTTGGTTTGAAGGACCTTCGGTTTTGCTAAGCGATAGTTCGAAATGGCCTGTTAACAAACATTTTACTTTAACAGAGAACCAAAAAATGTTAGAAAAGAAGAAAATGAATGTATTTCTAGCAGTAGAGGATTCACAAAACTATTTGTTGGATCTAACGGAAAAATATTCCTCATACAAAAAGTTGCTCCGAATAACTTCCTTTGTATTCAGATTTGTTGATATTCTGAAAAAACGCAAAATATGTAAAGATTCTGTACCTACTGCAAAAGAGTTAAAATGGTCATTTTTACGACTTGTAGAGACAATCCAGAAATGTAATTTTTCCGAGGAGATTATTAAGATGCAAAAATCTCTTGTCTTGCCTTCAAATATTCAAAAATTGACCCCATTTATACATACATTCGAAGATGAAAAGAGAAAGTTTTCACTAATAAGGGTAGGTGGGAGATTGCTAAATGCAAATTTGGAATATAATACCAAATTCCCACTATTATTACCGAAAAGAAACAGCTTTGTCACACTCTACTTGCGAAATCTTCATTTCGACAATTGTCATGCTGGAACAAAAGCTCTTATATCTCTTTCAAGAGAAAACATTTGGCTCATAAACGCCAAAGAAGAGTGTAGTAGAATAGTTCGAAAATGTGTACATTGCTTCCGCTATAAACCAAAACTCATGTCCCAAGTAATGGGAAACTTACCCACTAATAGAGTGAGAGCTACTCGACCATTTTTAACGGTTGGAGTAGACTTTTGTGGTCCTATCAACGTTTCATTGAGAATTCGTGGTAGAACCCCTTTAAAAATGTATATAGCGGTCGCCCAATAACACCGCTGTCTCCAGACCCGAGCGACGGAGAAGCGCTGACACCAGCACACTTACTAATCGGCGAGGGTCTGCGTTCGCAGCCGCTAGAATCCGCAGAAGACGTGAGAGGCAGCGCGGGGAAATTATGCAAGCGATGGCGTCAGCTATGCGCTCTCAAGCAGACATTCTGGCAGGCTTGGTCTCACGATTATATTCTGGGGCTTCAAGGCAAGGCGAAATGGAGCCACGAGATGCCCAACCTCGAAGTCGGTCAAGTGGTTATAATCCACGAAGACAATTACCCGCCACAGCAATGGTTGACCGGGAGAGTCGTCAAGGTCATCGAAGGCGAAGACGGCAAGGTCAGGGTGGCGGAGGTCAAGACAAGAAACGGCGTATATAGACGCCCAATCCATAAATTGGCTCCACTACCACTTTTTTGAAGACTTCCAGTCCTTCAATGGGGCCGGAATGTTGGATCGTATTGATCCTTTAAATACTTGTATATTTTAATAATACTAATAATAATAATAATAATAATAATAATAATAATAAATGAATTTTATAATACTTACTACCCTAATATTAAGAACTAATATAAGTTGTAAACCCTTACAGCTTACAATGTTAAGTGTAACGGGTTTGCTGAAAAATAGCTTTAAGGAAAAGTAGGCTTTTCTTGTACATAAAGGATAAATAAATACTTGCAATTTTGAATCTAAATCCTTCGGTTGTGTTTTTATTTTAAGTTTTCACCAGTGCCCACTTAAACATTTTAAATTATAAATTAATTAATTTAAAACCAAATCCAAAAAATATTGGATAAACAAGGCTCATTTTGAATGGCTACGTCAACAAGCAAAATTGCCGCATTTGGAGTGAAGAGAATCCACATGAGACCCTTGAGACGCCATTACATCCACAAAAACTGACTGTTTGGTGTGCTCTATGGGCTGGTGGAGTCATTGGGCCATACTTCTTCCGAAATAATGCTCGAGAGGCAGTTACCGTTAATGGAGACCGGTATACCGACTATTTTGTTCCCGAATTGGATGGCATGAATGTGGATGAGTTGTGGTTCCAACAAGACGGCGCTACATGCCACACAGCGCACGCCACAATCGATTTATTGAAGGAAACATTCGATGAGCGCATATTTTCGCGGAATGGACCTGTCAATTGGCCACCAAGATCGTGTGATTTGACACCATTGGATTATTTTCTTTGGGGATATGTGAAGTCGCTCGTCTACGCCAACAAACCAGAAACGTTAGGGGAATTGGAAGCCAACATTCGTGGCGTTTGTGATAAATGAAAGTCAGTTTTTATTATTAGAGCAACTAGTTGTCGCTTTGACTTTATTATCAGAATTGATCTTTATTACTAAATACATACTACTTATATACTACTTATGAAAATATACTAGACGACTAATTCTTAAACTAATGTATGGGAATATTTTGGGTAATTTGATTTGACTTAAAGTATTCCCATACATATGGTCGTAGCTGAATGCGTGTGTCCATTTCAAGTGCATTGCAACCCAGACGTTTACTACAGTGTCTATTTACACCAAGCCGCTAATGGGCATGCACCTTATGTATATCTGTTTGTTTTGTTTACTGTAAGAGGACACTTGTGTTGTTCAGTTACTTAAAACAATGCATTCATGTAATAATGCTACACCTCCTTTCTTAATAAGAATGTTCATATAACATTTTTTTTTTTTTGTATGGACATTCTTTTACAAACTATTTATATTTAGATAATATTATTGTGAGTGTATAATGGTATATGAATTTGTAATGGGGTATTTGAATTAGTAATGGGGTATTTGAATAAGTAATGGGGTATTTGAATAAGTAATGGGGTATTTGAATAAGTAATGGCGCCTTTACAATTCTTTTACTTATCGTGATAAATTTTAAGTCTATTCTTATGTACTATTTGCTCTTTATTTGTTTTCTTATCCACTATGGTTATATTATTTCTTAGATCTATATTTACAATTTGAAAAGGACCTTTGTAGTTTGGTTCTATTTTATGTCCTGATTCATTTCTTAATAAAACTAAATCACCTATTTTTAAATTACAATTTATAGTGTTCTTATCATAAATCTCTTTTGAATTAAATTTATTTTTATTTAATAATAATTGGGCTCTCTTATGAGCTACTTCTATTCTAAATTTTGCTTCTTTGGCATAATCATCTATATTATACAATGGAGAGATTCTATCTATAGTATCAAATTGTGTAAATGAATTTGGAAGTTTGGAGAAAACTAGTTCATATGGACAGTAATTATGCACTGTTGAAGGGGTGGTATTGAAACAGTAAGTAAAATATTTTATCCATATGTCCCAGTCCGTCTTGTCTACTGAAATATAAGAACGTACGTATTCGTTAAAAGTTCTATGGCTTCTTTCGATCGTTCCTAATGTTTGATGGTGGTGGGCGGTTGAGATTAGTTTTTCAATTTTTAATAATTTACATATTTCTGATAAGATAGAATTTTTATACTCTGTTCCCATGTCTGATATGAACGTCTTCATTGGACCATAGGTAAGTATAAAGTTCTCAAATATAGCTTTTGCTATTGTTTTAGCGCTCTTGTCTTGTATTGGTATTGTTACTAAGTACTTAGTTAAGTCGCATATTAGCGTTATTGCATACTCATTTCCTTGAATTGATCTCGGAAATGGTCCTACTGTATCAACATATACTATGTCAAATGGTTTATCCGGTGTTTCTGTTATGGTCATAGGACATTTTATATGCTTCGTTGTTTTTGCTATCTGGCATTTGTGACATGCTTTTACATAATTAGATATATCTTTTGACATATTTTTCCAATAATAATATCTTCGTATCTTTTGTGTAGTTCTATATATTCCACAATGTCCTCCTTCTATTGGATCATCGTGATATTCCTGCAGTATATCAAGAATTGCCTTGGCATTCTTATTATTGATTTGGGTCACCTGTTTTAGTAGCGCTACTTTAATTTTCTTTAATACATTATTGCCCATTATTTTAAAATCATTAAAAGAGATAAATTCAAAAATTTTCTCACTAGGTGCCACTTGTAAATTATAAATATTATGTTCACCGGCCACTTTTTCGAGCCTAGGGAAAAATTGTCCTAAGTCAAGATTCCCGTTAGCAAACAAATCATTTATTTGTATATATGTTACTATAGATTTTCCTCGTTTGATGTAGCATCTTCCAGGGGAAATCTTTAGTTTATAGTATTTCCTGACGTCAGTGTTATTTAAAGGTTCATATATACTGGGCTTATTATTTTTATTTTCATCAATTTTCTGCTGTTGAACTACTGTATTATTATCATTATTTGCATGTTTATTGGTCATAGATCTGGTTGTGACTTTTAGTATAGAATTATTCATTTCTTTTAAGTCGTTAATGGTTATCTTTGATAACGCGTCCGCAACGTAATTATCTTTTCCCCTAAGATATTCAATAGTAAAGTCATATTCCTCTAAGTCGAGTCTCATTCTTATTAGTTTGGAACTTGGATTCTTCATAGAAAATAAATAAGATAATGGTTTATGATCAGATCGTACTAAGAAATGTTTTCCATATATGTATGGTCTAAAATGTGTAATAGCCCAATGGATGGCAGTTAATTCTTGTTCAATAATAGCTTTATTGCTTTCACCCTTACTGAATACTTTAGAGGCATATGCTATAGGTAGATGTTTTCCTTCATATTCTTGTGTTAATACTGCCCCACAAGCTTTTTTGCTTGCGTCTGTTGTTATGCAAAATTGTTTATTGAAATCGGGGTATTGAAGCAATGTTGGCTTCATTAAGGCCTTTTTAAGATATTCAAATGCGAAATTGCAATCATCTGTCCATTCGAATTTTGTATTCTTTTTAGTTAGTTGTGTTAAATGTCTTGAATATTCTGAAAAATTTTTAATGAATCTTCGATAGTAGTTGCAAAAGGCGACAAATCTTTTTGCACTATCTGCATCTGTTGGTTTAGGGTAGTTTTCAATTATTGCATATTTAGTGTCATCCGGCAGTATTCCTTTGTCAGTACATTTGTGACCAAGGTATGTAACTTCCTTCATGAAAAAAGAACATTTTTCTGGGTGTAGTTTTAGATTGTGTTTTCTACATAACTCGAAAACTTCTCTTAGATTTGAAAGCATATGTTTCTCTGAACATCCTAATACAACTAAATCATCCATATACAGGAAGGCTTGGTTGGGTTTTAATCCACTAAAAGCTAGTGTCATCATTCTTTGAAAAGAATTAGGGGCTATTTTTAGACCGTATGGTAATCTCGTAAATCTATATGAACCGTTGTTTGTCGAAAACGATGTTAAATCCCTAGATTTGTTTTCTAAACTAATTTGATGAAATCCAGACATTAAGTCTAAACAAGAAAAGTATTTTGCTCTACCTAGTTGTTCTAATATGTCATCTATCCTAGGTAGTGGGAACTTATCTGCAATTAGTTTTTTATTTATTTGTCTATAATCTACGACAAGTCTCCATCTTTTATTTTCAGTATTTGGGAGTGATTTCTTGGGTACTAATAAGATTGGACTGTTGTATTCGGAGTAAGATGGTTCCACTATTTTGTCAGTTATTAATTTGTTAACTTGTCTGTCTATTTCTTCTTTATGTGAATGCGGTATTCTGTAATTCTTTATATATATCGGTGTTGGATCTTTTACTCTTAACTTTTGTTCATAAAAATTGTTAGTGCTAATTGGTTCTGTTTCTAATCCAAAAATATCGCTGTATTCAGAGCATATGTTAGTTAGTGTTGTGTTAAAAGGTATTGGAAAATTTTTCTGTAATATTTGTAATATTTTTGATTTTTTATTGGTGTTACTATTATTAGTTTTTTTTCTGATTATATCATAGTTTGATATTTGTTCGTTTAATATATTGTTTGGATTTAGTGTTGTATTAGTGTTATTAGTATTTAAGAAACGAATATAAGCAAACTTAGTGTTTATTAGTGTATTTGCAATAAATACGCCTGGTATTGGTTCTTGATTTGGTATCAATAATTCAGTTTCTGTGGAGCATATATTTATTTTACGTATTACTTCTGACCTTGCTGGTAAGACAATGTTATTATTATTATTTGTAAGTGGTATTTTTATATCTTGTGCTATATTAAAAGGTCTAAGGATAAGATAATCAAAATCCTCATTAAAATCTAAAACGCAGTTGTATTTTTTCATAAAATCCATACCAATTATACCATCGCATGGTATCGGAAATTCATCATTTACTATATGAAAGTTGTGTGGTATCTGGAAGTTTTGGGCTCTTAGCTCAAAAAATTTAGTTCCTAAGGAATTTATTTCACCTTTTCCTATCCCACTTAATGTTGTTATTTTGTTTTTATTGATTTCCTCTAATTTAAAATATTTTGATTTAACTATCGAAATATCTGCTCCAGTATCTACTAACAATGTTATTTGAATATTTGTGTTATTAATGTAAGCATTTATGAAAAAACAAAAGTTAAGATTAAGATTATATAATTTTGTTTTTATTGGTTTGATCCTAGGGGAAGATTCGAGTTTTCCGAATCTCTTTCATTGCTTGCCGTCGTATGTACGTAATTTCGGTTTCTATTGTAATTAGTTCGTCTTTGATGGTAAGTATTATTTTTATTTCTGTTGTTATTGTGGTTTCTATTATTATTGTTTCGAGAGTAGTTGTTTCGTCCACGAAATCTATAGGAATTATTATTTGGTCGTTGTTGAAAATGTAATATTGTATTTTGTTGTCCAGTTGCTTCTGTACAACTGTTGACAAACTTTGCTGATTGCTTCATTCATATTACTAAACTGTCCGGCTTCCATAATAAGTTTTACTTTATCATTGGTACAGTTCTTTGTCATTGCTTTTACTGCTGTCTGTGTTGCATATTTATTTGCGATTTCGTTTGTTACTCCATCAGCTATGTACGCATTTTCTAATGACTTAGTAATAGCTTCTATTTCACTACAATATGTATTAGCAGTTTTATTATTTTGTCTAATATTCATTGCTTTTGCTGTCAAGACCTCGACTGACTCGCCTTTAATTGTATTTTCTAATTTGTTTACTATATCTGCTATGGTATTTTCATTATTTATAATATTTCTGGTATTTCCTTTTAATTTTGTTTTTATTAAAGATACTGCTATGATTTCATGTGAACCTTTGATTGAGTCTACTAAGGCTATTGCATCTAAAAATGATCGTAAATTTTCTGCCTTTCCGTCAAACTCAGGAATTAATTTAGAGGCGGTGTTAAGAAATTCTACCACTGTTTGAGACATTGTTGCTTCTATTTTATTTATTATTGGAAAAATTTTTTCGATTTGTATCCTTTCATGGATATTATTTGATATATTTATATCGAAATTCTTTTTTGCTGTTATTCTTAATACTTTGTCTCTTGTGTCTTGGTAAAATGCTTCAGCAGCTATCTTATGATTTTTTGTAAGTCTTTCGTAATTTACATTTAAAAGGGTTCTAATTTCTTCTAAACTATTAATTAGTATTTTCAAATGTTTATGTAAAGTATCGTCTTTTATTGGTCTGTCCAAATTCAGACATTTATAGGATTTCTCTATTTCTACTTTAATGTTTCTGCATCTTTCAAGAATGCTTTTCCAATCCATATACAAATTTTCTTCTTCCTTCCTTTTATTTATATTGTATTTGATTCATTATTTCTATTTTGATATCTTTTCTTTAAATTTTTATGATGCATTTGATATATGCGACAAAAGAAATTTATGATTAATATTAAAGTTATTATAACTAAGAATATTTCTATTTTAAAAGTATTAATATTTTCTTCTCTTATATCTACTTCAGTTACTACGTTTGCTCGTGGATGATCAAAGGTAGTCTTCGAATTACACATTGTTTAAAAAAAATTTGTTGAAAGAAAAAAAAAATTAGTGTTTGTCAACGGCGGTTAACGCCTACCGACCTATACGTGCATCTAGTGCACTGTAGTTTTTTTTTGTATTAGTTCATCGAGTTGGTTGATTCTCAACCAAATTATTGTCGACCGCTCCCAAGTTAGTGGTTCCTTGCTGTTGACTTCTCTTAGTAACTGGGATCTCTCTCTCTTCCATCTGCAGAGTAATCCACCTCTGCGTTTTGGTCTTGTCACTTGTGGTTTTTTATTTATTGGAGTATCATCCTTCTTTTTAGGCTGCTTCTGCCTTGCTCTATACTCCTCTAGAGTTAATGGTTTTGGGCCTGCTTTGGAATCCATGCACCTTTTGGCCAGGTGTTTTCTTCCTTCTCTTTTGTCAGGCCGTTATTGGCTGGACTGACAGTATTTTAAAAAAATTTTATTTATTCCATCCTTTTTTATGGGTGCTCTATTTGTTAAAGCACTCCAAGGAATTTTGAATTTCTTTGGGTGCTCTGTATTTTTAAAGCACTCCAAGGACTTTGGATTTCTTTGGGTGCTCTGTATTTTTAAAGCACTCCAAAGGACTTTGGATTTCTTTGGGTGCTCTGTATTTTTAAAGCACTCCAAAGAAGTTTGGCAGGATCGCCATGTGATAAATGAAAGTCAGTTTTTATTATTAGAGCAACTAGTTGTCGCTTTGACTTTATTATCAGAATTGATCTTTATTACTAAATACATACTACTTATATACTACTTATGAAAATATACTAGACGACTAATTCTTAAACTAATGTATGGGAATATTTTGGGTAATTTGATTTGACTTAAAGTATTCCCATACATATGGTCGTAGCTGAATGCGTGTGTCCATTTCAAGTGCATTGCAACCCAGACGTTTACTACAGTGTCTATTTACACCAAGCCGCTAATGGGCACGCACCTTATGTATATCTGTTTGTTTTGTTTACTGTAAGAGGACACTTGTGTTGTTCAGTTACTTAAAACAATGCATTCATGTAATAATGCTACACGTTATTGCCGACATACGGCCCCATATGCTCGAAAAAGTGGTTGAAAATTGGACCTGTAGAATTGGCTTTATTCGAGCCAGCCGCGGCGGCCACATGCCTGAAATCATATTTAAACATTAATGGCATAAAATTATCTCTCCAATAAAGCCAAATTGATGGTCATTAAAACGATTTTCTTGTGTTTTATTTCAATTCGAAGTTGTCTACCTCTAAAAAAACACCCTGTACCTATAACCAGTGTAGTTTATGTATTTCTTATTACGTTTAGGTGGAGGGTATTTAAGACTTGGCACAGCCGAATATAGCACTCTTGTTAAATTTTTTTATTCAAATGGGTTTCGAACTCACAAATTTCGGTTTGTTGGTGTGGAGAGACACCTGCTGATTTTGTTCAGTTTAGTGATCGGTTTGTGTAGAAACTACTGGTTTTTGATCGGGTGCGTGACATGAGTGGACGGTTTGTGTTTGAACTAATTTTTTTTTAGTAAGGTTGCGGTACTTATTGATACGGTTGGTATTTTGGCTGGGTGGTGAGTTTGCGGATATTCAACTCAACTGTTGGTGTGGAGTTTTTGCTAAGTGGTAGCTGTCTTAGCTTTTGAATTTTTCCCTCTTTGCTGTTGCCGGCTGGTGGTAATACAGTGGACTTATTCTGTATTGCGAGGCGAAAATAAATATTACTTGAAAAGCGAACAGTTGCTATTCTCTATTGCGAAAAGTACTTTTTTAATCGCATTTGAAATACGAAAAAGCAGCAAGTTGGAATTCTTAATTGCGAAAACAATGTCAAAAATAGCAAAATTCATTCGATGGCAAAACAGCATTCGCAAAGCACATATTGTTGTGGTGCCTAATAGATTATTTGCTTTTAACAATTAAATTTCATCCAGGGAGACGAACAATAAGACCACAAGACGCGCAAATTTGAAATATTTAACCTAAAATTTTTTATAAAGCTGAAAAATAAATTCTTCCGCCGCTTGTGCGACTGTTCATTTGTACACTTTATTATTGATTAAATTATTAATTAAAAATCTACTTAAGACGAACTTACAACATACACTTATACATACATAATACATAACGTGGGAATATGCTGAGACAGCATAACACACGCTGTCCCGCATTTATGCAGTGTGGACAATAATATCAACAAAGTGTTGATATTAAGTCACATACAGAAGGTATGGTAACTTCGACTAGTCAAACACACTACACTCCAAATGAATGGCCTTCGTGCTAAAACAAACAAACACACTGGCATAGTTTAACGGTGAAAGATTTTCGCAGGAGCGAAGTTTTCATTTCAAAAGAGCCTGCGAAGGCAATACCTGTAATCTGAAAAGGGAGAGACAGATTGCATCTTTCTGGGGGTAAGGGGGCCATTATCTGAGAACTCGGTCGCTGTTTGTAAATAATGCACGTTTTGCATTGATGTATTTATTATCTTTTTGACTTGTGGTTTAATTCTGAAAACGTAATATTCGGTTTGTATCATGCGGCACATTTGAGTGCATTCAGCATGATGGAGAAATTTATGTAAATATATGAGATATATTAAATGAGAATTATTCCTCTTGCGAGTATTAATAAGAAAATTTTTATAAAAAAAAATTTAATCACTTCAAGTTAAATATACAATTTATTTGAAAATAAATTGTATACACTACATTTATTTTTGTATATTTCTGTTATATGTTTTACGTAGCCTTCAGTTGGAAAGCATAAATGCAAAATCATACAAAAATATTCAAAGAGACACTAGCAAAATGTAATGCATTTTCTGACCTGAGATATAGTAGAAAAATTCGAGCGTTTCCAGGTAATATAATGGGGTACCGCTCGTTATATGGAAAAGCTGACTGAGATTATCTCCCATTTACTCTAAGAATTGAGTTTGAGTCGAGAAATGGGTTTAGAGTTTTTAATGAACTTTTATTGGGTACAATTTGGGAGCTTAACAAACACTGATATTTTTCCCAATAGTAGGATTTTTGGGCTAAAATAATGAGTCTTTACTTAACATAATTCATCTCATTTTGAGTTAACTCATCTTGTGTAATGTGATGAACATTTGGTCTGATTTTTCTTATAATTTTCTTGAAGAATCGGAAAACATAGCATAGAACACGCAAGGCTTTGTTGTACGTTGAAAACCTATTGAGAAAGTCTTCTTCTTGCACTTCTGTATGCAATGTGTGGATTTCATTAGATCTGTGGCAGCAACGCTGCACGAAATCAGTCCTGCATTACACGTGAAATATTTGAATCTGGTAACCCTTAGAATTCAGCTAAAAAAGCTGAAACAAAAAGTGGCACCACTGACAGCGTTATTTTCTAGATCATTCATCGAACAGTTCGGACGTGTTACTTTTAGTGCGGCTGAATTTTCGGTGAAAAAATCGTAATAGGTGAAAAAGTATAAAAAGTTAAATTAAATAAAAAAGTGGAAAAAAAACTCGTAATAGGTGAAAAACTTTACAAAGTCAAATAATTGCACTAGGTGCAATAAAAAATTAATAATTTGTAATAATTTATTTTTAATTATTTGAAAACTACAAAATTAAATACAGTGAGACAGTGAATGAGTAGCAATTCTAACAGTGCGAGTGGGCCCCAGAGCCGAAATGCTTATTTCGTGTTGAGCTCGGCAAGTGTTAGTAATGAGAACATTAAAAATCCCGAATTTAATAAAAACTACTTAACTGTGAAACCAAAAATAAGCACAAATCTGAATTTAAGTGCAAGTGCACCAAACTTGAATAAATGTGTTGAACAGGGCACAAACTTAGCCCAAAGCATATTTAATTTAAATAGAAAAATCACTGAAGGACCGTCTTCTTCACGGTCCTCGTTATCAAATATTGGAGAGACGTCAACAGCTGCAAAAGGCACATTAAGTCCTACAAATAAGACCGCTCCTATAGTTGCTGTTGAAGAAAAACAAAAAACACAGGTAGGAATGGACCGTTATATAACAGTATCGAAGAGAGGCAGAAGCCCAAAATCTGCCGAAATTACACCAGCCGCAAAATTATCAAAGAATGCTGAAGAGCCACGCTCGCAAAATCGTTTTGCCATCCTCCAAGAGAAAAATGATGTCCCTAACGCTGTGAATAAGCCAGTAAAACCACCTCCAATATATTTAAGAGAAAAAAATTCAAACGAACTTATAAAATTATTAGTTTCATTAATTGGTGAAAATTCTTTTTATGTGACTCCAATTAAGCGTGGAAATATTAATGAAACAAAGATTCAGGTTAATAATGAAAACGACTATCGGAGAATAGTTTCGGAATTTGAAAAACGCAAAAAGAATTTTTACACGTATCAACTTAAAAGCGCAAAAGGTCTACAAGTCGTAATTAAGGGAATTGATTCTTTTGTTGATCCTGAGGAGATTAAGAGCAGTTTGGCCGACAAAGGCTTTAAAATCAAGGCCGTATCAAATATAAGAAACAGAGATAGGATCCCTCAACCATTATTTAGAGTGGAGTTAGAACCTGGTGATGTTAAGCTGAAGAAAAATGAAACACATCCTATATATGACTTGAAATTCATAATGCACCGAAGAGTTACAGTGGAAGAACCTCATAAGCGATCTGGCCCAGTACAGTGTTCGAACTGCCAAGAATATAGTCACACTAAATCTTATTGTAAGTTGCCTACTGTTTGTGTTGTTTGTGGGGATCTTCATGACGCCTCAAAGTGCGATAAACCTAAGGATGATTCCAGGGTAAAAAGATGCAGCAATTGCGGTGGAAACCACACTGCCAACTACAGGGGTTGCCCTGTTTTCGGGGTCGTTAAACGCTCCTTGATCAACAAACCCGCTTCTACCCCTACTCAGACGACAAAAGTACCTATTACAATTATTCCCCCCGTAGCACAAGCATCCACTAGCCAATTTTCATATGCCAACGTGCTAAGATCTAACCAACCAACAGTGCAAAATGAATCACCAATAAATGATACAAACAGCCATAATTTTAGCCGTCTTGAAGGTATAATGGAGAATCTGGCGCAATCCATGAATCATTTCATGACAAGCATGACAAGTATGATGCAGGAGATGCAAAAAATGCAGTCCACGCTACTGCAGGCCATACTTAATAGACCATGAACTGTCTCAAAATATGTTTCTGGAACGCAAACGGCATACGCCAACACAAAAATGAACTTGAATATTTTCTTTTTAATAAGAAAATTGATGTAATGCTGATTTCCGAGACTCATATGACGTCGAGAAGCATTTTTAAAATAAGTGGTTATACATTCTACGACACCAAGGACCCCAGAGATAGATCATGTGGTGGCTCGGCAATATTGGTCAAATCGCGAATCAAACACCATTCATTGGGTGGTCTTTCAGAGTGCTACCTTCAAGCAACAAACATCTGTATTGAGAACTTTTGTCAAAACCTCGTGATTTCGTCAGTTTACTGTCCGCCCAGATTTTCAATAACAAAAGATCAGTATAGAGATTTTTACAAATCACTAGGTAGCCGTTTCATAGCGGCTGGCGACTACAATGCTAAGCATACATTCTGGGGCTCACGACTCGTTAGCCCTAAAGGTCGTATCTTGTACGACTCCCTGTCTGAAATGGGACTGAATGTGATTTCAACTGGTCAACCAACTTATTGGCCAACTGACCAGCAAAAAATTCCTGACGTTATCGATTTCGGCGTGGCGAAAGGGGTATCCCCGGAACTCATTGAAGTCGAGGCTTCACTGGATCTTTCTTCAGATCACTCACCCACTGTAATCACCATCAGAAGTCCTCAGCAAAGCGTAACTGATGCCTTACTTCTTGTCAAACGTCTGAATTGGTTAAAATACAAAAAATACATCAGCACTCACTGCACAGAGAAACTCCCGTTAAAAACTGCTGAAGACATCGATGCCTGTATAAAAAGTCTTAATGAACATGTCGAGAAAGCCGCAGAACATGCTTCTTCCACTTACCGCCCGCTTAGGTACAACAGAGTTTTTTCTGCAGATGTTGAGCAACTATTGTCTGAAAAAAGGAGAGTCCGAAGAGAGTGGCAACAATACAGATCGCCCCAACTTAAAACTAGGTTGAGAGAATGTACCAAAAACCTTAGGATCTTGCTAGAAGCGCAAAAAGCAGCGTCTCTCAAACAACATCTGGAAGGTCTAGACGCAACTTCCCAGTCAAATTATTCATTATGGCGTGCAGTCCGAAATCTGAGAAAACCCGTAATCGCAAAACCTCCACTGCGTACTTTGAACGGATCTTGGGCACGAAATAACGAAGAAAAAGGCAACCTTTTCGTAAGTCATTTAAAAAATGTATTCACTCCCAATACGGATACTGACATTAGCGAACTACCGCCTGTTGTTGCCAGACCACCTGTACAAATAAGATTTCAATATCTGGAGGTTGTTGAGGCTATTGATAATTTAAATGTTAAAAAAGCACCTGGGTTTGATAAAATCAGCAATAAAATGATTTTTGAGCTGCCTCGCATTGCAAAAAGATTAATCCTCTTTCTTTTTAATGCCATCTTACGGCTTGAGTACTACCCTCCGGTTTGGAAAATTGCACTAGTAAAGATGATTCCTAAGCCGGGAAAAGATCCTTGCAAAGTTGAGTCGTATAGGCCAATAAGTCTATTACCAACTATGTCCAAATTATTCGAGAAATTGCTTATAACCAAGCTGACTCCGATTTTGAATGAAAACAACTGCATTCCCAATCACCAGTTTGGCTTCAGACGTCAACACAGTACAATAGAACAAACACATAGATTGGTACAAGTCATAAGAAAAACCTTTGAGGAAAAGAGATACTGTTCGGCACTCTTTATTGACGTCTCTCAAGCTTTCGACAAAGTATGGCATGAAGGCCTGATATCTAAATTAAAGCAGAACTTGCCGGTGAATCTTCAACACCTACTATGGAAATACTTAATCGACCGTCAGTTTATGATTAAAGAAGGTGATTATTTAAGCCGTCCTCAACCTATAGGTGCTGGCGTCCCTCAAGGTAGTATCTTAGGACCAATTCTATACTTGCTGTACACAGCAGACATGCCAACAAACAATGAAATTCACACGTCAACATTTGCTGATGATACGGCATTTCTCAGTACTCACAAAGATCCAAAAGATGCCTCGATTCAATTACAGCACCACGTAACGCAAGTGGAGAAATGGGCAAGACAATGGGGAATAAAAATAAATGAACAGAAATGCACCCACGTAACATTTACTCTACGTAGGGAATCATGTCCCCCTATTCGTATTAATGACCATATAGTGCCTCAAAACTCACACGTGAAATATCTTGGTATTCATCTGGACCGTCGCCTCACATGGAAACCACATATAGATGCTAAGCTGACTCAATTGAAACTGAAAGCAGCCCAAATTCATTGGCTCATCGGCAGAAACTCCGTCCTTCGGCTCGATTGTAAGCTTCTACTCTACAACTCAATCTTAAAGCCAATTTGGTGCTATGGTATCCAGTTATGGGGCACTGCCTCCAACTCCAATATTGAGAAAATTCAACGCCGTCAAAACAAAATTCTACGAATGATAACTACCGCTCCTTGGTATATTAAAAACAACAACATACACAACGATCTTGATGTTCCACTTGTCAAATGGGAAATAACTAAACACGTGGCCCTTTATTTGGGTAAGCTGGAAACTCATCCAAATCCCCTCGCTCGAGACATCTTACAACATCCCGGTCATAGCCGTTTGAGAAGGAGGGACACCACCGCTCTCAGATGAATAAATACAAGTTGCTCATTATATCCTATCGAATTTGAAAACTAGATTTTGCCTAGCATTGGCTGGACTTATCTTAATTAACTTTAGTTTTAAGATTTGAATACCTATTGTTAGTTCATTTAAAATGAAGATACAATAAAAAAGAATATGCAAAAAAAAAAAAAAAAAAAATTCTTGGCTATGGTAACAGACGCTAAGGAGTTTTTTCTAAGTCTTTATTTGGTTAAATAAAAATTATTAAAAATACATAAAATACGTTTAATTATTTATTGGTTACACCGAAGAGCAGTAACCACATTGGTGACCCCGAGTATTATGGATAGAAAAGAAAAATCTGACGAAGATTTTCATGATTCTCTGAACAACATGAGCGAGACAAAAGAAAATGCAGCATCAAGTGCACATGGTGTTCGTGAAGTTTTTAGGGTGGGCGTCAAGCCACCGACATTTTGTAAAGAGCAACCGGACATTTATTTCATACAAATGGAATCACAGTTTGCCCTTGCCGGAATCAAGGTCGATGATACAATGTACCACCATGTAATTTCATCATTGGAACCACAATATTTAATTCAAGTGGCAGACATTATACGCAACCCACCACCCGATGCAAAATATGATGCCATAAAGAAATCTTTGATTGCTGAATATACCGATTCAGACCATCGCAAATTAAGAAAACTGATTAAGGAAATTGAACTGGGTGATCTTAAACCTTCTCAGCTTTTGAAAAGAATGAAGGACTTAGCTGGCGACAAAATATCTAAATACGCATTAAAATCGTTGTGGATGGAACGTTTGCCAGAGACGGTTCGCTCTGTTGTGACCATTGTTGATGGTAATTCTTCACAAATGGCTCTACAAGCCGATAAGCTAATGGAGGTACAAAACTACCCTAGTATTTTTTTTACAATATTTTATTGGTATTTTTTAGTTTTAAATCTCAATGACAAAGATTTGAAAAAGACTTAGATTAAAGTTTGAAATTAATACTTAAAAATTGATTTTTGTTTCTTGTTTAATTGAAAAAATGCAAGTAAACGATAATTTATGGGCTTCCTAATAAAGATTTTATAAGTGTTTTTGTGTTAAATATAATTAAGATTGATTTAAATAATGGAATAGAGATTCAACTAAATTTCGCTTAAACAAAATCAAAAATTTACGTGATATGAGGCATCTCTTTTACAATAAATAACTTTTTCTCTTCTAAAGATCAATAAATTTTTCATTGGATGCAGTTGTTAATGTAAGACGATAGATGATTTAGGATTAAGAATAATAAAACTAAAAATTCCAATAGACACACAAACATTTACTAAAATCAATAAAAAGGATGGCAGTGAACATATGTATCTTGATGTTTCTCATAAAACGCATCAAGATATTTTTTGTACTCTGTCTGATCGGCCCACATCATCGCTGCCTGTGCGTTCAAGGGACTGTCGTTGTTGGGCTCACCCAGCAGAGATTGTATAGACAATAAAATGGTACGAACATCGTATAGAGCCGACCATTTATCCTTTAATATGTCCAAGCAAATAGCACCTTGTAAGTCCACATTGGGATGAAAGCAGGGCGTTAAAAACTTTACTACAGGGGGTGCATAAGGATATGAGTTGGGAAATTCCAATGACAATCGATATTACTGTGTAGCATAAACTGTATTAATAGGTCCCGCTATGGTGCCAGTCCACTTGAAAATATTTTCACCGTCAGGAAAAGCCGATATACCTTTCTCGGTGGTCATCATTAGACTCATTAATTCTTTTTGCAGTCTTTTACTAACAGCGTGATTATCCTTTATAGGTACTGAATCATCATTATGCTTAACACCCTGAGAACCGCCTGAGAGTCCACTATCTTCAGGACTTATATTTTGTGCCATTATTTTTCTACTTATTTATTGCGTTTCTAATGAAAGTAATCGAAATATATTTTCTTTTATATTCGATTGAATTTTTCTTGTTTGTATACTTTTCTGTTTTGTGCAATTTTATAGATTTTTTGCAAGCAAATTCCGTATCGTTTTCTCTATGTTGTCTATTCGTCAACTATTTATCAACTGTTTAACATGATTCAACGTTAAGAGCAGAAATAGAGGAACTTCGTAATCAAATTAAAGACATGCGTGCAAATCAAAATGACAGAGGCCGTTCAATTGAGCGTAGTTATCAGCACAACCGCGGTAATTCAAGAACAAAGGTAGGCTTTCCTTTTTGCAGATTTCATTACAGGTTTGGCGACAAGGCCCGTAGATGTGAGGAACCTTGCCAATTTAAAAATCTCAAGCCGGAAAACTAACTCCTGCTCTGTCATCGGCGGCAAACAGAGTGGAAGCTGCAGAAAGCCGTCGCTTATTCGTAACGGACCAAAAAACAAAACTTAATCGACACCGGCGCTGATTTCTCGGTTTTGCCACCCACAAATCGCGACGTACCACATTTATACAATTTATACGCAGCAAATTGTACGCCAATAAAAACATACGGTACGAAAATCATTTCAGTCGACTTTGGCCTACGAAGAAAAATGGACTGGGAATTTCTCATTGCCGACGTTACCAAACCCATATAGGCGTTGATTTTTTACATGAATTTGATCTTTTAGTGGACGTTCGGAAGAAAAAGTTAATTGATAACAAGACAAAATTCATGGTAAATATAATTTTTAACAAAAGCTGCCATGAGCAGATTCACACAATTTCGCCAGCTGAGAATGGCTGGGTGAAACAACTATTAGATGAATACCAGGATTTAACACAACCATTTAAGTACACAGCAAATTCTGAAAATTCTAAAGTTAACCACCATATCGTAACTGAGGGACCGCCAATATTTTCAAAGCCTAGGCGACTCAATCCCGAGAAACTGGCTCTCGCAAAGAGGGAATTTGAATATATGCTAAAGCAAGGCATATGCAGTCCGAGCAGCAGCCAGTGGTCAAGTCCACTACACATGGCACCGAAGAAAACACCAGGTGAGTGGCGACCATGCGGCGACTACAGGCGATTGAATACGGTGACCAAACCAGACAGGTACCCCATCCCTCATGTCCATTACATTTCACAAATGTTGCACAACAAGTCTATTTTACGTATTTTACATGGGTACCTGATGACCCATTGCACCGGAAGATCGTGAAAAGACAGCCATAGTTACACCGTTTGGTTTATACCAATTTAACGTTATGACATTTGGTCTTCGGAATGCCAGCCAAACTTTTCAACGATATATGGATCAAATTTTTCGTGATTTGGATTTAGTGATCGTATACATTGACGATATATGCGTAGCATCATCGGGTGAAGAAGAACATGTCCAACATCTGAAGATCGTTTTTGGTCGTCTGCGGCAGCAAGGTCTAAAAATAAAAGTTTCAAAATGTGTCTTCGGGCAAAATGAAATAAATTTTTTGGGCCACCATATAACAAAAGATGGCGTATCACCGACTAGAGAAAAAGTTTAAGCAATTTTAAATTTTAATAAACCAACACTCACATGTGATTTAAGACGATTTATAGCACTGTTGAATTTTTACAGACGTTTTCTACCAAATGCGGCATATAAACAAGGTAAGCTACAAAAACTTATAAAAACCAATAAGAAAAATGATAAAACACCAGTTAAGTGGGATGATGATGCAACAATGACCTTTGAATAATGTAGAAACGGCCTCGCTGAAGCAGCTCTATTAGTGCATCCCTCCTTAAATGCAAAATTGGTTCTCCATGTTGATGCCAGAAACTTCTTTGTTGGTGCAGCAATTCATGAGGTAGTAGATGGTACTCTTCGACCCCTTGGTTTTTTCTCGAAGAGAATGTCTGATACTCAAAAAGGGTACAGCACGTTTGATAGAGAGCTACTGGCAGTCTACCAAGCAGTAAAATATTTTAAACACATGATTGATGGTCGTGATTGCACGATTTTAGCGGATCACAAACCACTTACG
Organism: Bellardia pandia; assembly: GCA_916048285.2. NCBI lineage: Eukaryota > Metazoa > Arthropoda > Insecta > Diptera > Calliphoridae > Bellardia > Bellardia pandia. The sequence continues at coordinate 1,240,237 of OU696534.1, forward strand.
TTCGCTTTTCAACAAAATCCGGAAAAGGCTACCCCTAAACAAATACGCCAACTTAGCTTCATTAGTGAATATACAACCAACATTCAACACATTTCTGGCAGGGACAACGTCGTTGCCGACACGTTGTCGCGGCTTGAGGCCATGTTTAACGCCGACCAGGTAAATTTTGAGGAGCTTGCATTAAGCCAACAAAATGATGATGAATTAAGAGATGCCGAACAAAACTCGTCACTACAGTTAAAACAAATACAGCTGCCAAATTCCCAAGTGTCGTTATGGTGCGATGTTTCAACAGCAAAAGTTCGTCCTTATATTACTCCATCATTCAGAAGACAAATATTTAATTCAATCCACAGTGTATCACATTCTGGAAAACGTTCAACAGTAAAGCTGATCACCGAACGGTTCGTTTGGAAAAATATGAAAAATGACATCACCAAAATGGTTAATTCCTGCCTTGAATGCCAAAAAACTAAAGTAAATAAACATAATCGAAGCGCTTTACAACAATTTAATGTTCCAGATCAACGGTTTCGACATGTAAATATTGACTTAGTGGGACCATTGCCGATATCAGATGACTTCAGATACGTGTTGACCTGTATAGACCGATTTAGTCGGTGGCCAGTCGCTATCCCTATTAAGGACATAACAGCAGAAACTGTAGCACGAGCATTTTTAAGCGGATGGATATCGCAATATGGTATGCCAAGCGCCATAACCACAGACCAGGGTAGACAATTCGAGTCGAAGTTATTCAAGGAGCTAACTCAACTGACTGGTTCCAAACATCTTCGTACAACCACTTACCACCCACAGGCAAATGGCCTGGTGGAGCGCATGCACCGTACTCTTAAAGCTGCTATTAAGTGTCATACATCTACAAATTGGACTGATAGCTTGCCAATAGTATTGTTGGGCCTGAGAACAACTTTCAAACCAGATTTAAATGCATCAGCACCTGAAATGGTATACGGATCCACAATCAGATTACCGGGCGAATTTTTTGAAAAACCAACAGAAGAATATGTTGAAAGTGATTTTGTAAAAAATCTTCGTAACGTTATTGGTAATCTAAAACCAGTTACAACTTCAAACCACTCATCGCAAAAATTTTTTATACAAAAGGAACTTGCAACCTGCACTCATGTTTTCATACGGGACGATACAGTTCGCGCACCATTGAAAGCACCCTATGACGGTTCTTATGAAGTCATAAATCGGAATGATAAAAATTTTGACATCAAAATAGGTGCTAAAATCGTAAAAGTCAGCATAGACAGAGTTAAGGCGGCATTTATACTTAACGAAAACCAACAAAATCTTTCGGAAAACATTCCAGTTCAACAACAATCATCACCAGTTACTGATGTTCAAATTGTTCCGGTAAATCAAACACAAATCAAAACACCAGTACAGCAGCAACCTACGGAAAATGTATATATACCTCCGGAAGCATCACGTTCTGGCAGAACAATTAACATACCGAAAAGATTCGTACAATTTGTTGCATAGCAACCATATTGAAAGGGGAGTGATGTGGCAGCAACGCTGCACGAAATCAGTCCTGCATTACACGTGAAATATTTGAATCTGGTAACCCTTAGAATGCAGCTAAAAAAGCTGAAACAAAAAGTGGCACCACTGACAGAGTTATTTTCTAGATCATTCTTGGCTATGGTAACAGACGCTAAGGAGTTTTTTCTAAGTCTTAATTTGGTTAAATAAAAATCATTAAAAATACATAAAATACGTTTAATTATTTATTGGCTACACCGAAGAGCAGTAACCACAGATCTTTCAACAGTTTTCAAGGGATTTCGATTAGGGCACTCAGACGCTGGTTTATGTAACCATGATGGTCCGTGCCACCACTGGTCGTGATTTACAAGTTCATGAGATTTACAACCACGTGTTCCGAGATCTGCAGGATTATGATGAGTAGGGACATGTCGCCAAATTGCATTCGGAACAAGACGATGGATTTGAGCTATTCGATTTGCAACGTAGGTGATGAAGAGGTTTTAGAGAGCCAACCAAGAACTATTGAAGAATCTGTTTATAGGAAAACTTCAGTGTTCGGGAAATTTAAATATGTTTAAACATATTTGACGAGATTTTCTAATAATACTGCGCCATTAAGTTCCAATCGTGGGAGACACACAGTTTGAATAGGTGCGACTTTACTTTTCGCGAGAAACAAGTTTGAGGGATTCTTATGTGTTTTGGTTTGAGATATTATATATACAGTTGCGCAATATGCTGCTTTAGAAGCATCACAGAAGCCATGAATTTGAACTGTATCTGAAGGCATATATTGAATCCAACGAGGGAGGGATATTGATTCTATATTTGAGAGATCTGAGACATTTTTATAGAGAATCTGCTGAAATGACCTCATCCCATTCTAAACCTTCTAACTATAAGTTTTGCATGAGTATTTTTGCTTTAATGATGATGGGTGAAAGCCATCCCGCAGGATCAAATAGTTTCGCAACCGATGAAAGAATTTGATGTTTGGTTATCTTTGTAGATGGTTCAACTTGGGAAAAGCTATACTTGAATGTATCTGTGATTGCATTCCGCTTGATGCCAAGAGTTTTAGTTTAATTTGTTTCTTGAAAGCGGAGAAATTCTACATCATATAAATCTTCCTTGGGAATATCGGATAGCAATTTGGGATTATTTGCGGTAATCTTTTTAAAGGGTAAACTTGCGGATTTCAGGGCACTAATGAGTTGTGTTTGAGCAGATATAGTTTTTTCTATGGTATAACCTCCAGAGAGAATGTCGTCTACATATGTTTCTGAGCGAAGAGCTGATGCAGCTTTTGGGTATTTTGATTCGCAATCTGACGCGAGTTGCAGAAGTGTACGAGTTGCTAGGTACGGGGCATAATTTACACCGACTGTTACGGTTTTGAGCTGGTAATCTTTGATTGGGCTATTGGGTTCATTTTTGAATAGTATTCTTTGAAAAGGTCTATCGTCAGGGTGTACTAAAATTTGATGATACATCTTTTGTATGTCGCCACTAAAAACGTATTTATAATTTCTCCAATTGAGAATAATGGTTATCAAATCATTCTGAAGAGTAGCGCCTGTGTACAGGATATCATTAAGGGAATATTGAGACTTTGTTTTTCTGGATGCATTAAATACGACTCTGATATTTGTGGTTTTGTGCTCTGGTCGCACTACAGCATGATGAGGTAAATGAAATGAGCCTTATTTACCCTGAGATATTATTTCGTGAGATGTGATATCTTCCATGCGGTCGAGGGTTAAATATTCGTTAAGAACTGCGTTGTACTAAGACTGAAGTTCAGGATCTTTAGATAGTGTTTTTTCCATTCTCGCATATTGAGCTAGAGCTATAAATCGGGATGATCCAAGAAATATATTTTCAGGAAATTCTTTTTTGAATGGTAATCTTACCATGTATCAACCAGTCTCATCACGAGAAGTGCATATAAGTTTTCGCAAAAGTCATCTTCAGTTATGTTTGGACGACTTGAGGGTATTTCCTCTTCTTCCCAAAACTTTTTTAAGAGATTGTTGAGGTCAGGAGTTTCTGACATAACGACTGAAGTTGTGAATGATTGAATTGTTTTAGTTTTCATTGGACCACTAAGTATCCATCCGAATATGGTGTTATAAGCAGATGTCTGTCCGCAAATATTCTTTTTTATACCATGAATGTTAATAAAATGCTCATAATCGTTGCATAGGATCAGATCTATTTGAGAAGATTTATTGAATGTTGGGTCAGCTAGATCTAATTCTTGAAGTTCTTTTGAGAAAGGAATTTCAAAGGTTTTGTCACCTTAGGCAAGACTATTGCCTTTATAGGGATTCTACTATTAGTTCTTTTAGCACACAGAATGAGTTCACATTCTTTACTAGCCGTTTGAATTTGGCCACCCATACCTATAATTTCAAAATGGGGCAAAAAGGCGACTTCTAACTTTTTCAGCTAAAAACAATTTTCAAATTAATTCAATAAATATTTGAAACAAAAACAATTTTCAAATTAATTCAATAAATATTTGAAACAAAAACGAAATTCTTAACTTGGTGAGTTTTTTTGTAAATGTTGCGCTTTTTTCTCCATTTTGGTGCGTTTTGAAATTTCAAAGTTGATAACCCTGATTATTACATAGGAGGTTGGAATGGACACACGTAAGTATGGGGAAAAACTTGGCGCAATTTAACTAAATACGTTTATATTAAAGACTCGCCACGGCTCGTTTATGAGGAAGATGTGCCTATTATGCCAGAAGAAACGTTCATAGAAAATTTTCGAATGAGCCGGCAAACATTTCAATTGCTGTGTTAGAAGTTGACGTCAATGACAAAAACAAACAAAACAAGGAAATGTTTATTTATTTATTTAATATACGGCGTAGTTTGCCGCAAATTATTTTATATCCCGCTCCTTTTATTATTTTTTTTTTAAATTTATTTTTGTGCAACTGTCAAATTTTTCTTGTTCAGTGCTGTATTTTTTAGTACTTTAGTATCAAATTCAGAGTTGTATTGCAAGATTTTGTGAGATTTTGCCAAAATCTCGTGACGAACTAGATTTTGTCTTGTAAGGGAAATCTAGTAGAAATGAACAAGATTTCGCTCAAAATCTCTTAAGTACTATATTTTTCGTAGGTGTAGATGTAGTATTAGTTAGTATCTTCGTTTTTTCAATAACTTAACTTATTCGGAATTTGTGGCGAGTGAGTACTAAATAGTGTTTACAATTCATTATTTTTTTATATTTTAGCGATTATTAATTAATCTATTACATTTTACTTATAATTTTCAATATATTGTATATTTTGTGTCCAAAGCTTCTTTGGACACTATGGTGAAAAAAATGCAAATCAATTATTAAATAGTTGGTATAAATACAAAAATTGTGTTGGCGAAATAACGAGTGAGGCAGGCGTACAAAATTTGGAAACTGTTCTAGCTGGTCTGCTGACGTTTGACCCTTTTTTAATCTGCTGAAGTTACTTCCATCGACTGCAGCTGGACGAGATACAAAAAGAGTTAAGGCTGGAACAGAATAGACGCTGTAGTAGTAGTAGATGCAGCTGACGACGTAATGAGTAGTGTAGCTTGAAAAAATGCGAACAGAATATTGAAGCTTTCTATATGGTTGCCAAATAACCTGTTTTAAAACACTTATTTTATTTATTTTAAAAGTTGTATAATAAATGCATATTCAACTACATATTGCTCTACATCAACATTAAATTCGACATTTCATATATTTGATGTAATCCTTTATTAAAACCATGGTAACCCTAGTTGTCATAGTTATGTACAAACGTAAACACATATTTTGTGTTTTTAAAATGGATAAAAAGAAAAAGTTTGTTTTTTTTATCAACTGCGCTAAAGTTTAGCTATTTGGCAAATAAATATATAAAAAAAAATAAAAACAAAAGACGATGGTGGGTACGACCACTCTATGCTCAGAGACCACGATTAGGGTTTTTTGAAACAATGTTCCAAAGTATTAAAACCGAGGATGAGGAGCTTTTTTTTTAAATATACGCGGATGAGCTTCCCACAATATAAATTGCTTTTATCTTTGGTTGAAAAAGATTTACAAAAACATTCCAAAAGAAAGCCCATTAGCGCTGAGTGCCGTTTAGCTGTGACGTTGGTGTAAGTAGGAGAACTAAAATGGAGTTACAGTAAAGTTCTTATACATACTATGTTGTATTTTTTAAGTACCTATCGCAAGGTGTCTCACGACATTATCTGGCTTGGACCTTTCGTATGGGCGTTTCGACAGTGCGCGAAATTATCTGTGAGGTATGTGGTATTCTGTGGAAACTGTTGTCACCAGTATATATGCCACCATTCAATACAACTAATTGGCTTACAACAGCTGCGGATTTTGAAAACAAATGGCAAATGCCTAATTGTATTGGCAGTGTGGATGGCAAATACGTACACATAAAGTGTCCACCGAATAGTGGATCTCAATACTTCAATTATAAAGGCCTGCTGTTGACGTAGGGGCATATGGCAGCCAAAGTGACGGCGGAGTGTTTCGATTATCTAAAATTGGAAAAAAAAACTGTTGGATAACGATTTACCTATACCTCCTGGAAGGCGTTTGGAAAATTCACACTTAAAAACACCGTTTTATTTTGTTGGAGACAACGCCTTTCCACTAACAACAAATTTAATGCGCCCTTACCCTGAACTTCTACTTGAAACTAAGAAGAACAATTTCAATAGACGTTTGTCCAGAGCCAGACGTGTCATCGAGAACACTTTTGGTATTTTATGTACTCGTTGGCGTATTTTGCTCTCCACTATTGAATTCCTCCCTCACAATGCGGATAAAGTAATATTGGCGTGTACAGTTTTACATAATTTTGTTAGTATTACTGCCACTTCGTACAATTCTTCTGCTTATAATCCCACAAATTACACTGACAGATTTGATGAGCAAAACAATCTTATACTTGGCCAATGGAGAGAAAAAGGCGCAAGCCTAGAAAGTGCTAAAAATATTGGTAGCAGTCGCAATAGTACACGAGAAGCTCTTGCTGTTCGAGAGAAATTAGCAGACTTCTTTTGGAACACAAACAATATTTGGACTTCTTAATTTTATTCTGTCTACAATGAAATTTGTACAATAAAATAATTTTTTTTAGGAAAAGTGTTTGGTATTCATTTGTTGTGATTTAGTTTTTTTCGTAGCCTCAGCAAGATGTTAAATCGTCTATCTTTCACGGCAAATCCCATCAAAATCGGTTAAGCCGTTTCAGAGATTAACCCGGACATACAGAAATACAAAAATTTTAAAAACGGTGGATTATGTTTTAATATCATGTAAATAACTGTTAAGAAAACACAGTTATTTTGAAATCACAGATAGACATTTAAATTTTATTTATTAGTATAGATAAAAACAAAATTTGATTGATTGATTACAGTTGTAAAATATAAATTTTATTTCAAAAAAAAATAATTCCAAAAGTAAAACATTAAAAAAATTAAAACTCACAAATTCAGTTTTTTGGCAAAAGGGGAAAAATATAACAATAAACAAATAACTAATACTATTCATTTTTGAATTTTGTTGAGGCACACACTTAAAATAAATATTTTCAAAATTATTATTCCAAAAAGAGCTCTTCCTCTTTATTATTTAAAATTTGTAAAAGCTCCACTTTCAATGCATTTTTTTCCTTTAACGGAAATTTTTTTAACTTTTGTAAAAGCGATGCACAAAAAAGTTCATCTTCATCTTGCTCGCAATCATTAGCCACAAAATTTTTTTATGGAGTCCATCATCAATCAGTTCTTTCTCCACAGCATTAAATTCTGTTTTCCGTTTTTTAGCAGGTTGAAAACTAAATGAGGAACTTGCTGACGGTAACAAATCATCCATTGAGGAATCCATATCGTCAAGAGTTTCACTTTGCGTGGTTTCCTCGTCGTAGTTGCCGGTAGATCTGTAGAGAAAAAATAATTAGATTTCTGCATACATATTCAGTAATAAATATTTGCTCACAATCTCGGTTTCAGGTGCTCCTTCAAAAATAAAAGTTGGTCAAAAAATTTCCAGAGTTCCGCCGGCTCCATTGCGTTTTTTCCTGATTTAGGTTTTTTATTGTTTTCGCGGCTAAAACAATCTCGCAGGGACTTCAATTTTTTCTTGCAAGTTTCCACTGCAAAAAAAAATTCATTAGAAATTCTCTATGTATTTCTTTGCTTACAACTAATCTTACCACTCATTCCGGTCTCATCCGCAATTTTTTCCCATGCTTTTAACTTTTTTTTTACATTTTTGTACTCACAATGCTTTAAATTAAACAAAATCTCATTTTTTTAAACTAATTCAATCAATAATTCTGTTTTTTCGCTTTCCATTTTGATAAAAATTTATATTTGACAATCAGCTGTCAAAGCACTGTCACGCAACAAAGTTTAAAAATTTAAAAACTGCGCTTCAACCTCAACTACAACTACACATTCTGTTGAGACTACTTTGAAACTGCTGTTATTAACTTTTGACAGCTTGCAGCGCTACTCGTTACGTTGTACTACAGCGTCTATTCTGTTCCAGCCTTTAAGATTCAACAATCTGTGAAAAGCTTTATAACTTTTGAAGAAGTAATTTTGAAAGAAAATATCTGTAGTATTATCTATTCTTTTTATTGAAGCTACACACACCGATAGCAGATTATAAATTTGCATCTCAGCAGACAACAATTGTTGCAGTTGGAGAAAACAAATGTTTCATATCCCAATACTTTATAAGTTTGGATGGAAAATGCATTAGCTTACTTCTTGATTTTAACTTCACTCAGGTATTCGATCTGTACTTTAAGTCTTTTTATATATTTTATGTATCTTTGGCAAATTTTTTGCGCTTTTTCGCAAAATTTATATACGGTATTGATAACAGAAAAGCGACAAGCACAAGACTAGTTGAGGTTTATTCTAAATTTCAAAATAAATTTAAAACTTTGGAGTAACATTTATACCTTAATTGTATTTACTTAATTTTCCAAACGTGACAGTGAACATCATAGTGATAATGAGATAGAGAAGCCAACTTGCTCTTCATCAAAAAAAGGAAGACGGCTGCTGACGAACAGTTGTCACTAATTCGTCGTCAACTGCGGGTGGCAGAAAAAAATGCATCAACAGCACAGGACCAGGCTTATGCCATTAAAATATTGGCAGAATCGGCAAGAAGAACAGCTGAAGCCACTGAAGCTCAAGCGAGTTATATGAAAACTATAATGGAAACCATGCTGCGTTTGGAGAAAATTATTGAACTAAATATGAAATAAAATGGTGATGTTTTTATTTTTTTAAATATTTTTTTTTATTTTTACCCAGTACATAAATACATATGTGATAAATTGAAGTCATAATTTTAATTTTTTTTTTTTTTTTTTTTTTTTTTTTTTTAATACATTTAATTTATTTATTGGATCTTCAGAAATGAAATGACAATAAGTTTTCGAATCTTAATACCAAAAGAAAATAATAAGTCCAGCCAGTGCTAGACAAAATATTATGATACTACAAAAAATTTATATCCACTGATCCAGTCATCTGTTTTGGGCTTGAGTTAAAGCAAGGGTATCCCTCCTTCTCAACCGACTGTGGCCACTAAAGTTAAGGATGTCTCGTGCAAGTGGGTTTGGATGGTGTTCAAGTTTGCTGACGTACTTTGACGCATATTTTGTAAATTCGACGTTTACTAATGGCACGCCTAGATCTTTGTGGATTCGAGAATTTTTAACATACCATGGAGCTGCAGTAATTGTACGTAGAATCTTATTTTGACCCCTTTGAATTTTTTCAATGTTGGATGCTGAGGCAGTACCCCATAATTGAATTCCATAACACCAGATTGGCTTTAGAATTGCATTGTACAACAAAAGTTTGCAATCCAACTTTAATGTAGAATTTCTGCCGATTAGCCAATTAATTTGCACTGCTTTTAATCTCATCTGGGTAAGTTTTGCGTCGATATGAGACTTCCAAGTTAAACGACGATCGAGGTGGATTCCGAGGTATTTGACTTCATTGTGCTGCGGGATAATTTGATTATTTATTCTGATGAACGAGCATGTATCTTTTCGCAATGTGAAAGTTATATGAATACATTTCTGTTCGTTAACCCTGATTTTCCAAAGCTCAAGCCAATTCTCTAGTTTATAAACATATTTCTGCAAGTTCTGTGATGCTATTTGATGGTCCTTATGAACGCTAATAAAGGCTGTATCGTCTGCAAAAGTTGAAGTATGTATTATGGGGTCTAACGGCATATCGGATGCATAAATCAAATATAAAGTTGGACCCAGTATGCTACCCTGGGGTACTCCTGCTTCAATTGGCTGAGCGGGGCTTAAAAAATCGCCTTCTTTGATTGTAAATTTGCGACCATATAAATAACTTTTCATAAGTTTGTGGGTGTTAGCAGGCAGAGTTAATTTAATTTTATGCATTAAACCTTCATGCCAGACTTTGTCGAACGCTTGCGACACATCAATGAAAAGGGCCGAGCAGTATTTTTTCTCTTCAAACGACTGTCTTATCACATTTACCAATCTGTGTGTTTGTTCGATGGTACTGTGTTTAGCTCTGAACCCGAATTGGTGATTTGGGATACATTGAGTGTCGTTCAGAATTGGAATCAACTTAGCCAATAACAATTTTTCAAACAGTTTTGAAATTGTCGGCAGTAGACTAATTGGCCTATATGACTCTACTTTAGTGGGGTCCTTCCCTGGCTTAGGAATCATGGTAATCATAGATACCTTCCAATCTGCAGGATAGTATTCTAGGCGTAAAATAGCATTAAAAATAAATAGGATAATTCTTTTAGCTACACGAGGTAACTCCACAAGCATTTTGTTGCTGATTTTATCCATACCTGGAGCTTTTTTAAGATTCAGAGTACCAATAGCGCTTTGAACATCATTAAGGCTAAGTCTTAGAGGTACAGGAGGTCTAATAACGAGTGGAGGCAAATCAGATGCATTATTTGAGTTGTTTATAGTAAACACTTTTCTCAAATGATTAACAAATAAAGTCCCCTTCTCGGAATCATTTCTAGCCCAGTCACCAGTCGGATTTCGCAGAGGAGGTTTTCCTCTAACTGGTCTTTTTAAACCTCGTGCCGCCTTCCATAACGAATATTCAGATTGTGGGGTACTATCAAGACCCTCCAAATAAGATTTAAGTGAAGCCATTCTTTGGGTTTCTAAGAAATTTCTTAGTATATCTCTGCATACCCGTAGCCTAGCTTTCAGTTCAGGAGACCTGTGGATTTGCCACTCTCTTCTAACTCTTCTTTTTTCTGACAGGAGATGATCGAGTTCAGCGAAATAAGTTCTATTTGTCCCACTTCTGCACTCAACGTCGTATGTGGAGGCGTGATGTACAGCTCTTCGTATGTCCTCAGTAAACTTGCCAATCGACCCATCAATATCCTCGGTAGTTCTCAACACTACATTTTCCGTGCAGTGGGAACTTAAATACTTTTTATACTTTATCCAACTTACTCTGGTTGTAGATATGTCCCGAAATGGAGAGCCATTCCCTTGAAGGAAACGTATTGAAATAATAGAAGGAGAGTGATCTGAAGACAAGTCTAATGAAGGCTCCACTTGTATCGATTCTACAGGGATATTTTTTACTACTCCGAAGTCAATAACATCGGGAATCTTCCGTCGGTCCGTCGGCCAGTAGGTGGGATGCCCGCTTGAGAGTACATCTAATCCCATTTTGGCAATGGTGTTGAAGAGTTCACGACCCTTCGGGGTCACCAGACGTGAACCCCAAAAAGTGTGTAATTTTAATTTAAAACCTAATTTTATTGAAAATTACTATGTTCATTCAGTAGTTTCATAATTTTAATTAAGCAAGCATTTATTACAATATTATAAAAAATATTATTAGTATTAAGGCCCAACTATAATATGCATAAGCAAGCTTAAGCAAATTGCAAAAGTTAACGAAAAGGCTGTCAAATGCATAACCAGTTCAGAGTTAACTTTTAGGTGGCTACAATGACTTTGAAACTTTTTGTCCACAGTTGCTCATTTATGTTTAAAAAAATGTTTTTATTTTAACAAAAAGCCATTAAATGACTATATTTTATAAATATTATTATATTATTTTATAATTAAAAGAAAACTTCGTACCAGAAACGCATAATTTTTCCTTTTTTTTTAATTTATCGGCAAAAGTACTAAAATGTACAGCTGTGGCAGCACTACATTGTAAATAATAATAAACGTTTACATATGTTTTGTTAATTTTCGTATTGTGTTTGCAAAAATTGAGAAAAAATTTAAATAATATAAAAATTTTAAAGTTAGCGCTTGAAGGCCTGTGCACATTAAGAGAAATAATTGAACTACACTGTAAAAGAAGAAGACGCTCTTGTTCTGTCAGAGAAATAAACCACGACAGAAAGACATTTTTGTGAAAATAAAAAGGGTCTGTCCCTCTTATTATAAAGGCACTTATTTTTTCCACATTTTCTATTAAATTTAAAATAAATGTATTTTCTTCTTTCTCCATTTTGTTAAAAACACAAACAAATAACAAACAGCTGATTCCGTACGGAATATGCGATCAGTTTCGCTTTTTGCTTAAGCAAATGACAGTTGAAAAACTTAACGAAAAGTTTCGTTAAGTACATTATAGTTTGCCACATACAATTTATATGTATTCGCAGGGTTGCTTAAGCTAGCATATGCACATTATAGTTGGGCCTTTAGTTATACCCATTATAAAAAATTTTAACAAACATTTTCCCTAATAATGCTACACAAAGAAGTAGCGAAATATTGGAAAATAAAAATATTGTTATTTTTATAAAAAAATAAAATCTCAAACTTACCTAATTAAAATTATGAAATTTAATAATAATCTTTCACTTTTTTATTTTAAAATAATAACGATTTGGAATTTTATATTTTTTTGTTACCTAACTATTTTTTATTGTATTTGTTTTTTTGTTTTAGTAAAAGTTTATTTTTATAATGAGTTAAAAAGAAAAAATAAAAACATCTACAAATTTAATGCAATGGCATGTCTTATTATATCTGCTCCAGTTTCCTCCTCTTGCACCTCTTCGATGTCATTTATTTTCCAAGACATCTACTGGCTCCTCGCATTTGTAAAATATACACATGTTATGAAGTGCACAACATGTGTTTATAATTTGGGTGACTTTTTTAGGTTCGTAGTGAAGTCCTCGAGAACCTATAATGCAGCGAAACCTATTTTTTAAAATTCCAAAGCAACGCTCAACAACATTACGTGCACTAGTGTGTTTGCTAATTTATTTCCTTTCTTCTATGTTGCTTGTGCTTCTATAGGGCGTCATAACCTTTATACATAAACTAGCTAAAACCCGGTGTGCTTCGCTACCCGTATCGCAATGAAATAAAAATCTTATTACATTATCTTTTTATGATTTACAATATACAAACAAACACACAAACACACATTCACTTTTATATATAGATAAGAGTTTAAAATGTATACAAATTTTAACATTTACTTAATATTGTTGCTAGTCAGCGCATTGGTGTCCTAAATATTAATATTGATAGCTGATATAGCTTGCCCTATATATAATTTGTCATCATATCTATGGGAGGTGTCACGCCCACTATTGATAGTCCGCCCATTCTTGTCCTAAATATTAATATTGATATTGGTAGAATAATTGTACCATATATCTTATTGTATACCATATATTTGATATTATTTTTAATTATCATCATATGGGAGTTACCACGCCCCCTGTCGCTACTACTCCCATTTTTTCCGCAAATATTTAAACAAACAATGGAATTGCTCATGCAAAATTTGAGTACTATAGCTATTATAGTTTCCCAAGTATTTGATTTTTAAAATTAACTTTGTATGAGAGGTACCACGCCCACTTAAAATTTCAAAAAAAGTAGCCTATAGGTCCTTCCAGACATACAGAAATATACTGTGTAAATTTCAAGCAAATCGGTTCAGCCGTTTGACTAGGGTTGTCATACGTCCTCTTTTCCCCGGACACCGTCCTCTTTTTTAGGGCGTCCGGGGTAGTTCTACTTCTTTTTTTGCAAGTATTCTGGGTTTGTCCTACTTTTAAAACTTTAATCTATAATTTCCTTTTATTGCATTGAAAGTATTGTTGGCATTGATATATTATTATTTTGAAATACACACGATATCATGACTCATGACATGCTTTCTTTTATAAACACATCGTGTTTGATGCTTTTTGGCCGCCATATGCGCCGTCAGAATTTTAAACGGCTTTGGCTTTTGGTCTTTGTCTACCTGTCTTATGCTCGTAATATTAATAAATAGATAACTACTAGAGTTCATACCTATTAGTTTTCCTTGCCTAACCGGTAAAAAGAATTTGGTAATTTTAACATTTTTTTTACCTACGTGTAACTACCGACTGCATTCGGTGAAAAATGTGGTAACATTGGTGTTTGACGTTTAGAGTTACATCAATTAATTGCCAAATTTAATTGTTTGCAACGACTTTTTTAGTTTTGTCCAGAAATGTTTGGAAAAGGTTCAAAAGAAGTGCTAGTTTATTGGAGGGGGAAAAAACAGCTGATGCACTTTTCTTTGAAAGACGAAATCTTCTTATAAATTCCAAATCATTCAATTCTTTTCCTGAATGTGTGTGTTAACCTTCGGGAATTTTGTTTTATGATATTTCTCAAAGTTCTTAGTTCTAGAAGTTCTGAATTCAGTGAACACCAGAAAGAAACAGATATAAATTGTCAAGTGTTTTATTTTTTTTTTCTTTTTTTTTTTAGCTTTTAGTTATTTATTGAATCTTCATATATTGAAATAACAATAAGTTTTCAAATCTTAATACTAAAAAGAAAATAAAAAGCCCAGCCAGTGCTAGACAAAAATTTTTATGATACTACAAAAATTGCATATCAACTGATCAAGTCATCTGTTTTGCGCTTGAGTTAAAGCAAGGGTACCCTCCTTCTCAACCGATTGTGGCCACTAAAGTTAATGATGTCTCGTGCAAGTGGGTTTGGATGGTGTTCAAGTTTGCTGACGTACTTTGACGCATATTTTGTAAATTCGACGTTTACTAATGGCACGCCTAGATCTTTGTGGATTCGAGAATTTTTAACATACCATGGTGCTGCAGTAATTATACGTAGAATTTTATTTTGACCCCTTTGAATTTTTTCAATGTTTGATGCTGAGGCCGTACCCCATAATTGAATTCCATAGCACCAGATTGGCTTTAGTATTGCATTGTACAACAAAAGTTTGCAATCCAACTTTAATGTAGAATTTCTGCCGATTAGCCAATTAAGTTGCACTGCATTTAATCTCATCTGAGTAAGTTTTGCGTCGATATGAGACTTCCAAGTTAAACGACGATCGAGGTGGATTCCGAGGTATTTGACTTCATTGTGTTGCGGGATAATTTGATTATTTATTCTGATGAACGAGCAGGTATCTTTTCGCAATGTGAAAGTTATATGAATACATTTCTGTTCGTTAACCCTGATTTTCCAAAGCTCAAGCCAATTCTCTAGTTTATAAACATATTTCTGCAAGTTCTGTGATGCTATTTGATGGTCCTTATGAACGCTAATAAAGGCTGTATCGTCTGCAAAAGTTGAAGTATGTATTATGGGGTCTAACGGCATATCGGATGCATAAACCAAATATAAAGTTGGACCCAGTATGCTACCCTGGGGTACTCCTGCTTCAATTGGCTGAGCGGGGCTTAAAAAATCGCCTTCTTTGATTGTAAATTTGCGACCATATAAATAACTTTTCATAAGTTTGTGGGTGTTAGCAGGCAGAGCTAATTTTATTTTATGCATTAAACCTTCATGCCAGACTTTGTCGAACGCTTGGGAAACATCAATAAAAAGCGGAACAGTATTTTTTCTCTTCAAACGAACGTCTTATCACATTTACCAATCTGTGTGTTTGTTCGATGGTACTGTGTTTAGCTCTGAACCCGAATTGGTGATTTGGGATACATTGAGTGTCGTTCAGAATTGGAGTCAACTTAGTCATTAACAATTTTTCCAACAGTTTTGAAATTGTCGGCAGTAGACTAATTGGCCTATATGACTCCACTTTGGTGTGGTCCTTCCCTGGCTTAGGAATCATAGTGATCATAGACACCTTCCAATCTGCAGGATAGTATTCTAGGCGTAAAATAGCGTTGAAGATAAAGAGAATAATTCTTCTTGCTACACGAGGTAACTCCACAAGCATTTTATTGTTGATTTTATCCATACCTGGAGCCTTTCTAAGGTTCAGAGTACCAATAGCGTTTTGGACATCACGAAAGTTTAGTCTTAGAGGTACAGGAGGCCTTATAACAAGTGGTGGCAAATCAGATTCGTTATTATTTGAGTTGTTTATAGTAAACACATTTCTCAAATGGTTAACAAATAATGTCCCTTTCTCGGAATCATTTCTAGCCCAGTCACCAGTCGGA
This sequence comes from Bellardia pandia, assembly GCA_916048285.2. Lineage (NCBI taxonomy): Eukaryota > Metazoa > Arthropoda > Insecta > Diptera > Calliphoridae > Bellardia > Bellardia pandia. The sequence goes on from OU696534.1 coordinate 1,256,248, forward strand.
TTTCGCAAAGGAGGTTTTCCTCTTACTGGTCTTTTTAAACCTCTTGCCGCCCTCCATAACGAGTAGTCAGATTGTGGGGTACTATCAAGACCTTCCAAGTAAGATCTAAGTGAGGCCGTTCTTTGGGTTTCTAAGAAATGTCTTAGTATATCTCTGCATTCCCGTAGCCTAGCTTTCAGTTCAGGAGACCTGTGAATTTGCCACTCTCTTCTTTTTTCTAATATGAGATGTTCGAGTTCAGAGAAATAAGTTCTGTTTGTCCTATTTCTACATTCAACGTGATAAGTGGAAGCGTGATGCACAGCTCGTCGAAGGTCCTCGGTAAAGTTGCCAAGCGACTCATCAATATCGTCGGTTGTTCTCAACACAACATTTTCCGTGCAATGAGAACTTAAATACTTTTTGTATTTTATCCAACTTACTCGGGTCTTAGTCATGTTCATAAATGGAGAACCACACACTTGAGGGAAATGCATTGAAATGATAGTAGGAGAGTGCTCTGAGGACAAGTCCAGTCAAGGATCCACTTGCATCCATTCTACAGGGATATTTTTCACTACCCCAAAGTCAATAACATCGGGAATCTTCCGTCGGTCCGTCGGCCAATAGGTGGGATGTCCACTTGAGAGTACATCTAAGCCCACTTTAGCAATGGTGTTGAAGAGTACGCGACCCTTTGGGGTTACCAGACGTGAACCCCAAAATGTGTGTTTGGTGTTAAAGTCGCCAGCAACTAAAAATCTAGCTCCAAGGGATTTAAAGAAGTTATGGTATCGGTGTTCTTTTATTGAAAATCGAGGCGGAGAATAAATCGATGATAAAACAAATTTGTATTGACAGAATTCAATGCAAATGTTTGTTGCTTGGAGGTAATCCTCACTTATGTTATTCATTAGATAATGCTTTATTCTGTTCTTTATAAGAATTGCCGAACCTCCACAAGCTCTTCCGCGGGGGTCTTTAGTATCGTAGAACTCGTAGCCATTAATTTTGAAGTACCCTGTCGACGTCAAGTGAGTTTCAGCAATCATCATTACATCAATCTGCTTATCCATCAGGAAGTATTCCAGTTCATTTTTATGTTGGCGGAGGCCGTTCGCGTTCCAGAAACAAATTTTTAAATAAATCATTTCTTTAAAATGGCTGGTAAGATAGTGGATTGCATTTTCAGCATTTCCTGCATCATGGATGTCATGGTGGTCGTAAAGGTGTTCATAGTTCGGACAAGTGTCTGCAATGTAGTCTCTAGAGTGTTAATATTAGGCTCGTAATATTGTGATTTAGGTTCCTGCTCCAAACCTGGCTGTAGCTTAATTGGTTAGCGCATTTGATCATTAAGCATGAGTTGGTATTTGTAGCCCGGGTTCGATTCCCAGCCGCTGCCACTCAAACAAAATCAGTTTCTGAGAATTATTAGTTTTCTTTCTATCCATTATAACTAATATTTATCACAGCGCCCTCCTTCGGTGGTATAGCATTCAAACGCCACCGAAGTAAAATAAATAAATAAAGGCTACAAAATCAAGCTTTAACATTAATGCGCCTACACACCACCAGAGGCGCTGCAATTCTGTATTGCATCGTAAGTGGGCCGATCTTCTAAAATTTCGGATCAGAGAATTTTATGCATATGAGTATTAACGTGAATTCCGGTAGCGGACCTTATATGGGAGATATGGGCCGATATTTTAAAATTCAGCAGTTTTATTTTGACATACTATATGTAAATGTTCCATGTAAAATTTTGGATCCGTATCATTATTTATACGACATTTATGAGTGTTGAAGTGATTTTCGGAAGAGCGCTTCATATGGTCAATATGGACCGAAATACACAAATTTCTGTATTATGATTTTTGTGTATATGTAAATGATCTGTGTAAAGTTTTGAGTCGATACCAATATTTATAAAATAAATATAAAGATAAATTACTTTTTCGGATGTGGTCCTTATATGGGAGCTATGACCAATTATGGACCGACCATCATAAAATTAAGTACAACAATTTATGTTTCTATAAGAATTATTTTTGTCGAATTTTAATCTGGCAACTATTTGTGTACCAGATTTATACGTATTTAAGTGAATTTTAGATGTGGACATTATATGGGGTCTATGGTCAAACATGGACCGAACAAAACAACATTTAGTTTTTCGAGTTTTTTTTTAGACGACACTTATTTTTGACGAATTTTGTATTAATATTCCAATTTTATAGGCATTTATTTATCATTAGGCCATATTTATATGTGAAATATATGAAATCACTCTTTCTTCTTTTATCATAAAAATAACGTGTACAAAATTTCATTGCAATATCTGCAATATATTTAAAAAAAAATGCAAGAAAAATATTTAGAAATATCAAATTTTTATAGAGGTTGTTTCATATTTTGGTCCATAACTCAGGTTTTACTATGGTTTTACCGATTTTGCGGATTTTCAATACCAAACTGCTTAGGAGAATTATAAACGGCATTTTATAAACATTGTTGATTTTGGTAGTGCATTTTGGACGTGAGATTGTTTTACACAGACAGACGGACATATCTTACTCAACTTAGCATTCCATAAAGATCAAGATTATATGTACTCTGCTGGGGCACAATGAATATTTCTCAATGGTACACATAGAATGACAAACTTATTCAATTTTAAAAAATGTTCAAATCCATATATTTTTTTAAATCGTGCCTCTTTTTTATAATGATTATCGAACTGGTTCATTAATGTTTTGGTTTTTAAATAGTGTGTGCATTAACTTTATGAAAATGCTTCTGATCAAAAACTTTGAATATGGTTTGAAAAAATATTTAATTAAAAGTTTAAGATTTTTCTTCAAATCAATGTTGCAAGCAATTGGTAACTCTGATTAATTTTAAACTGATAAAATATAAACATACCGCTTAAACTTTTAATCTAAAAAATTCTTTATCTTTTTCCATTCCCGGGAGAAGAAAAATAAATTAGTTTATTCCCGGGAATTCCCAGGAATTTTAAATAAACTCACATCAATTTTAGTTTTGTTTATTTATTAAAACAAAAAATTAAATTTTATATTTATTGAAGAAAAATTCACAATTCATTGGTATAAAATAACATATTTTTTGTAAAAAAATAAATTTTAATACTACATATTAACGCATTTAATAGATCATCAGACATTCTATTTCTTATTTTTGTAGCTATATTTCCAGGTACAGAAAAGAACAGCTCACTTTCAACAGATGTCGGTTTTATAGTTATTAGATCTTCAAATACTTTCAGCTCTTTTTTTAAAATATTAACTGGATTTCTTTTTTTATTTATTCCGAGTTTAGAATTAGAAATTGCCTTTTTAATCTTATCTTCAAATGAAATCAATACAGTTTCTTCGCCAGCTGATGATTCATTGTACATAAGTGGTTCTTCTGCATACAGCCTTTTAAAACTTCGATCAGCAATTAAAAAAATATTCGATTTTGCAGTATATGAGAAAAAATTAGATTGGTAGTCTTTGGGATTCTTTAAAAATTTAAGTAAAGAATAAGTGTCTATGTCTCGTCTTTCATGTACTCATGCTTTTAAGGATGTCAAAATTTTAACTGACAATGTGTTTTTTTTACTTTGGAGCTATTCAAATAGTTTGGAAAGGATAATTTCGGCAATGACTAAATCACAATCTCTGCAACTAAGTGCCTCTACAGCTATTTTTTTTTTGGATGTAGAACATCAACCAATATTTTTAATATTGGAATATTATCTTCGTTCCACATCTGAGCTAAGTCGAAGTCTATTAAACACTTCTTAATAGCATTCTTTAATTTTAAAAAACGTTCGAGTTGGTTGCAGAAATTTGGAAACGCTTCCATCTGTTTTAGCTTTTTGAGAAGATGTCGAGGTATCAGGTTGTATTTTGACTTTGTGGACATTTTCCAAATATCTTGTTAATCCAATTGTGCTCCCACCTTTATGACTTAGAATTTTTTGGCACAGAGAACAGTGCGCAGAATTGTTTTTCTTTATCAAAATTTATTAATTTTTAAAATAAAATAGAATAGAAATGAAATTTTTATACGGAAAAGTTCGTTAATACATTTAAATAAATGCAACAAGAGTTGAAAAAATTATTTGTTATGAAACAGCGTTGATTTTTTTCGTACAAAAACAATCAGCAGAGTTGAAAAAATGTAAAATTTGACATAAAATTCCCGAAAATTCCCGAAAAAAATTTCCCGAAATTTGTAATAAAAAATTTCCCGGGATTTCCCGAAAATTTTTTCCCGAATAGGAACCCTACTATGTATGTATTGGTTTGCTTAAACCTTTAATAAAGTTTTTTTTTTTTTATTTTTAAGAGAATACCAATCGAAATCCAATTTTTGTTTAATCTGAAACCAAGTAATCGTTTTACTTTATTAATATGCACTACATCTCCGATTCCTTTGCTTAGTTTGTTTAAGTTTTTGCGGCACATTTTTGTTAAAAGGCTGCCATTAATTACATATTTTGCAGTGATTCTGATTTAGCTAGTTCTAGAATTAATGATTTTACAATAACATAAAAAAGTGTAAAAGTTAATTATAAATATGTGATTTAAAAGACCTGCTTTTTTATATCATAAGTTCAAAAAATTTACTTCCGAATCCCACTTTTTTCATCCTTCATATATCGCTTTTTAATAAAAAAAAACTGTGTGGTCACGTTAGTCATATATGAACATACATACATATGTATATAGCAATTTTTACAGAAGATTTGATTTCTTTTTTGCAGAAATCTACGAAAAACACCCGAAAACGTCCCTGTGAGAAATTGGTGAATGTCGATAATGAAAAAATAACCATGATACAGGCACATGATTTTAGCAATAGTGTTGAAAAAGATAACACAGACAAAGAAGTACAAAGCGAAATTGGAAATACCGTGGATTCTAGTACAAAATACAGAAGGAAATATGAATTAACCTATTACAACAATAACAACTCAAACATTAAAAATAATTATACAAACATCAATAGCAATCAAACAATAAGCAATAATAATATTAACAATACTAATAACAACGAGTTTTGGCAAATGGCACGACTATGTATGCAACGACCAATTAACTACGAACAAAATAACAAAGCACAACAACAACAACATAATCATCAGCAATTATCACGATTGCCAACATTTTACTATCGTCAGCAACAACTTCTTTTATCACCAGCCGAACACAATCAACAACATCAAAATAGTTCAACACAGGCATTTCCCGCCACACAGCAAGTCTACCTACATCTTCAACAGCATCAGCATGCAGTACAAAAATCTCAGAATCATTATTCAAATGAAATATCACAGACGACCTACTCTTCCAGTCATACACCGGTGTCAACGCTAGTACACCCTCCTGATTCCGCTGAGATTGCATCAGCATACTTCAACATGCGCCAAAACAACCACGATCCAGTTAATAAACCCAATCGAGCTAATGGAGTTGGCTAAATAATTTCATTATAAAACTACATATTAGCTTATAATTAAAAATCGATTACTCGTACATACATACATATTTATTTATTTAATAAATAAAATTAGTTTGATTAATGTTTCTTTTCAATTATACATGTATATACATAAATACATACATACATACTTATATAAATATCCCAGTAAAACATACGATCATCCAAAGAGTAATCCTGGAGCGCTCCTTTGCGAGTAATGGATTACTTCATAAAACTCCGAACCTCATAGGATTTTTAACACAGCATGTCCGCAGACACGAATACTCCTTTCAAGCTCCTTATGGAGTACTCCCTTTGATCTTGAAAATGACGACAGAGGGAGTAATCGTTTTTGTCTCCTAAAAGAACATAAAGGCTGGAACAGAATAGACGCTGTAGTACAACGTAACGAGTAGCGCTGCAAGCTGTCAAAAGTTAATAACAGCAGTTTCAAAGTAGTCTCAACAGAATGTGTAGTTGCAGTTGAGGTTGAAGCGCAGTTTTTTTTTGTTGCGTGACAGTGCTTTGACAGCTGATTGTCAAATGTACATATGTACATAACTATGACAACTAGGGTTACCATGCTTTTAATAAAGGATTACATCAAATATATGAAATGTCGAATTTAATGTTGATGTAGAGCAATATGTAGTTGAATATGCATTTATTATACAACTTTTAAAATAAATAAAATAAGTGTTTTAAAACAGGTTATTTGGCAACCATATAGAAAGCTTCAATATTCTGTTCGCATTTTTTCAAGCTACACTACTCATTACGTCGTCAGCTGCATCTACTACTACTACAGCGTCTATTCTGTTCCTGGTTTATACTATGTTTCCACGACGACTTGAATCACCTGCTTCGCTCTCTGAATCATGTTTATGAATCATGCTGTTTACATGACCAAAAAACTTCGATTTGACAGTTGTTTTTAATAAACAAACAGAATAAAAAAAAACAGAATTTATAATTTGTGGAAAATAATTTTTTTTAATGGACAAAAAAAAACTGAGTGGAAATTAGTTAGCTTATTTGAAAAAAAAAACATACATTCGTACGTATTTACTTTCTTTACTTCCAGCAAAAAGAAAATAATTTGCTTTGTTTACAATAATATTAAATTTTTACAGCTAGTGCAGATAAACTTGCGATAAAAATTAGAGAAGAGTGCAATTTTTCGTGCTTCGCAAGTTGATTCAATATGAATCTACTTGATTCGCTCTTAAAATTTTGTATGGTGAAGCAAGTTGTTTCACTCATGATTGGGGTGTGAAGCATGAATAGAGAGCGAAGCATGTACCATGGAAACGTAGTATTAAAGCTTCTTGCTCACATTTCGAACAACCTTGGGCAGAAGTGTGACCCACTGTACCGATTAAAAAAGCCCTTGCAGGTGTGTCACAAACAAAAAGTCTAATTTTGGGTATGAACAATTTGCCATCAATTTTAATACCTTCATTCTTTAATTTGATGTATTCTTCCACAAACCGTTTTAGGAATATTGCTACATCTAGAGGCTTTGATGGGCCAATATATGTAGCAATTAAAAATGGTTCTGTGTTTTTAAATTCTGAAATGGCACCTAGGATTGGCCATAATGACCTTGATGAGCTTTTATAAAGCGGCATTCCATCCACAAATATATCGATCTGTAGTTGGAATAAAAGATATCAAGTTCTTTTTGCTTTCTAGTTGCAACCAAAATGTCGCACTCTAGCTTTATTGACAGTTGAAGTAAAAATTCTTTTTTAATACTAAATACATTCTACTTATGAGAATTTACTAGACGACTAATTCTTAAACTAATGCATGAGAATATTTTGGGTAATTTGATTTGGCTTAAAGCATTCCCATGCATATGGTCGTAGCTAAACGCATGCATACATTTCAAGTGTAACAGAACACTTCCCAGCATACCATTTTCGGAGCGCTCCGAAAAAGGAGTCAGAAAAGAGTCCAACAAAAGAGCATTTTCGGAGCGCTCCGAAAAAGGAGTCAGAAAAGAGTCCAACAAAAGAGCATTTTCGGAGCGAAAGAAAAATTTGCTTGTTACTGTCCTGAGTCTCAGTATGACTCAGAAATTCCACTTAATTATGTGTGTACCAAAGCGTTGTTGACTTGTTATTTGTGTTTTGAACAAAAAAAACATAGCTGTACCACACAAGCATAATAAAAACAAGATTACACAGAGCCCAAGAAAAACCTCATAAAAGACTCTTTTCTGACATTATCTAAGAGCTCTTTTAGAGCCCAAAAAACCCCTCATAAAAGACTATTTTCTGACATTATCTAAGAGCTCTTTCTGACGGACCATTTTCGAACGTAATGACGTTCTTTTCTGAAGGTTTTCGGAGCAATTATGATTGTTTTTTGGGCTCATAAAGAGCGTCAACGCTCCGAAAAAGGTGTCAGAAAAGACTCTTTTCGGACTCATATGGCTTGCTGGGTTTTTTGGTCAGACACTTGAAATGATGCAATCATGCTACACCTCGTTTCCTAATAAGAATGATGATGTGCTGTTGAAGTTAATTTTTCAATTTTCAATAGGTTGCAGAGTTCAGTCATAATACAGTTTTTGTATTCTGTACCCATGCCCGTAATGAACGTCTTCATTGGTCCATAGGTAAGTATAAAATGTTCAAATATAGCTTTGGCTACTGTTTTAGCGCTTTCGTCTTTTATTGGTATTGTTACTAAATACTTAGTTAGGTCGCATATTAGTGTTATTGCATATTCATTTCCTTGAATTGATCTAGGAAATGGTCCTACTGTATCTACATATACCGTATCAAATGGTTTGTCAGGAGTTTCCGTGAGAATCATCGGACTTTTGATGTGATTGGTAGTTTTTGCAACTTGACATTTATGACATGCTCTTACATATTTAGCAATTTCCTTTGTCATATTTTTCCAATTATAATATTTTCGTATCTTTTGTGTAGTTCTATATATTCCGCAATGTCCTCCATTTATGGGGTCATCGTGGTACTTTAGCAAAATTTAAAGAATTGCCTTGGCATTCTTATTATCAATTTGGGTCACCTGATTGAGTAGCGCTACTCTAATTTTCTTCAATATTTTATTGCCCATCAATTTAAAATCATTATAAGAGATAAATTCGAAAATTTTCTCGTTAGGTGCCACTTGTAAGTTATAAATGTTATGTTCACCGGCCACTTCTTCGAGCCTAGGGAAAAATTGTCCTAAGTCAAGATTCCCTTTAGTAAATAAATCATTTATTTGTATATATGCTACTATAGATTTTCCTCGTTTGATGTAGCATCTTCCGGGGGAAATCTTTAGTTTGTAATATTTTCTGACGTCAGTATTGTTTAAAGGTACACATATACTGGGCTTATTATTTTCATTTTTATTGATTTTTTGCTGTTGAACTACTGTATTATCATTATTATTCTCCCGTTTATTTGTCATTGATCTGGTAGTGACTTTCATTATTGAATTAGTCATATTCTTTAAGTCGTCAATGGTTATTCTTGATAACGCGTCTGCAATGTGATTATCTTTTCCCCTAAGATATTCAATGGTAAAGTCATATTCTTCTAGGTCGAGTCTCATTCTTATTAGCTTTGAACTTGGATTTTTCATAGAAAATAGGTAAGATAAAGGTCTGTGGTCAGACCGTACTATGAAGTGTCTTCCATATATGTATGGTCTAAAATGTGTAATGGCCCAATGGATGGCGGTTAGTTCTTGTTCAATAGTGGATTTGTTACTTTCGCCCTTACTGAATGCTTTAGAGGCATATGCTATCGGAAGTTGTTTCCATCGTACTCTTGTGTTAATACTGCCCCACAAGCTTTTTTGCTTGCGTCTGTGGTTATGCAAAATTGTTTATGAAATCGGGATATTGGAGTATTGTTGGCTTCATTAACGCCTTTTTAAGGTATTCAAATGCGAAGTTGCATTCATCAGTCCATTCAAATTTTGTATTCTTCCTAGTTAGTTGTGTTAAATGTCTTGAATATTCCGAAAAATTTTTAATGAATCTTCGATAGTAGTTGCAAAAGGCAACGAATCTTTTTGCACCATCGGCGTCTGTAGGTTTAGGGTAATTTTCAATTATTGCATATTTAGTATCATCCGGTAGTATTCCTTTGTCAGTACATTTGTGACCAAGGTATGTAACTTCCTTCATGAAAAAGGAACATTTTTCTGGGTGTAGTTTCAGATTGCGTTTTCTACATAATTCGAAAACTTCTCTTAGGTTTGAAGCCATATGTTTCTCTGAACATCCTAATACAACTAAATCATCCATATACAGAAAGGCTTGATTGGGTTTTAATCCGCTAAAGGCTAGTGTCATCATTCGTTGAAAAGAATTAGGTGCCACTTTTAGACCATATGGTAATCTTGTGAATCTGTATGAACCATTATTTGTTGAAAATGAAGTTAAATCTCTAGATTTATCTTCTAAACTAATCTGGTGAAATCCAGACATTAAATCTAAGCAAGAAAAGTATTTTGCTCTACCTAGTTGGTCCAATATATCATCTATTCTAGGTAGTGGAAATTTGTCTGCTATTAGTTTTTTATTTATCTGTCTATAATCTATGACAAGTCTCCATCTTTTGTTTTTAGAGTTTGGAAGTGATTTCTTGGGTACTAATAAGATTGGACGGAATAAGACGGTTCTACTATTTTGTCGGTTATTAATTTGTTAACTTGTCTGTCTATTTCTTCTTTATGTGTATGTGGTATTCTGTAGTTCTTAATATATACCGGCATTTGATCTTTTACTCTTAACTTTTGTTCATAGAAATTGTTAGTGCTTATTGATTCTGTTTCTATTCCAAAAATATCATTGTATTCAGAGCATATTTCAGTTAATATTTTATTGAAAGGTTTTGGAAAATTTTTCTGTAATATTTGTAGTGTTTTTGATTTTCTATTTGTGTTATTATTATTCTTAGTTGTGATTATATCATAGTCTGACCTTTTTTCGGTTAATATGTTATTAAGATTTATTGTTGAGTTAGTGTCATTAGTATTTAATAAACGAATATAAGCATTATTAGTTGTTATTAGTGTGTTTGCAATAAATATGCCTGGTATGGGTTCTTGATTTGGTACGAATAATTCGGATTCTGTTGAGTGTATAGTTATTTTACGTATAACTTCTGACCTTGCTGGTAAGACAATGCCATTATTATTATTTATAAGTAGTATTTTTATATCGTGTGGTATATTGAAAGGTCTTAGGATAAGATAGTCAAATTCGTCATTAAAATCTAAAACACAATTGTATTTTTTCATGAAGTCCACTCCAATTATACCGTCACATGGTATCGGAAATTCATCATTTACTACATGAAAGTTGTGTGGTATTTAGAAATTTTGGGTTCTTAACTCAAAAAATTTAGTTCCTAAAGATTTTATTTCACCTTTTCCTATTCCACTCAGTGTCGTTATTTTATTTCTATTTATCTCGGTTAATTTAAAATATTTTAATTTCACTAGTGAAATATCTGCTCCAGTATCTACTAACAATGTTAGTCGAATATTTGTGTTATTGATATAAGCATTAATATAAAAACAAAAGTTAAGGTTAACATTATATATTTTTGACTTTACTGGTCTGATCCTAGGGGAGGATTCGAGTTTTCCGAATCTCTTTCATTGCCTGACGTTATATTTACGTAGTTTCTGTTTCTACCGTTATTAGTTCGTCTTTGATTGTAAGAATTATTGTTATTTCTATTGTTATTGTTCCTATTATTGTTTCGTGTGTAGTTGTTCCGTGAATTCCATGAATTCTGTGGACGAAATCTATTATTATTTGGTCTTTGTTGGAAATGTAATATTGCATTTTGTTGTCCAGTAGCTTCAGTACAACTACTGACAAATTTGCTAATTGCCTCATTCATGTTATTAAACTATCCAGCTTCCATGATAAGTTTTACCTTATCAATGCTGCAGTTTCTCGTGAGTGCTTTCACAGCTACTTGTGTGGAATATTTACTAGATAGTTCAGTTGATAGGCCGTCAGTTATATAAGCAGTCTGCAATGATTGTGTCAAGTTCTCAATCTCATTGCAATATGTTGTTGCAGGCTTACCACCTTGCTTTATATTTATGATTTTTGCCGATATGACCTCCACAGATTCTCCCTTGACATAGGTTTTTAATTTATTAATAATTTCAGAAATTGTGTTCTCATTGTCTAAAAGGTTCCTAGCGTTTCCTTTTAGTTTTGTCTTGAAAAGTGAAATTGCAACGGATTCATGAGTTCCTTTTATGGAATCTACTAAGGACAATGAGTCAAGAAAAGAACGTAAGTTCTCAGGCTTACCGTCAAAATCCGTGATTAACTTGGAGGCGGTGTTGAGAAATTCTATAATTGTTTGTGACATTTTGTTATTTGTTTGTTTAAAATTTACTTTTTCATGTAAAGTTTCTGGTAAATCAATTTTCAAATCTTTCTTTGATGCTATTGTTAATATTTTATTTCTGATATCAATGAAAAATGCGTCTGCTGCAACTTTGTGTGTGAGTGTTAGTCGTTCATAATTAACGTTTAAAATTATTCTTATTTGCTCTAAACAATGCAAAAGAATGTCAAAATGTTTGTGTATTGTATCATCTTTTATAAGTCTGTCTATATTAAGACATTTATAAGATTTTTCAAATGTTATTTTAATATTTCTGCATTTATCTAAAATACTTTGCCATTCCATACCCTAATTAACTGTTTAATGGCCCCACATGAATATTGTATTTTGGTTTCTTTGGCATTTTTATTAAATTTTATCTAATTCATTGGCTCTGCTGGTATATTTCCTTTTTAACCCACGCTTATGCATCATGTAAATGCGTAGTGCAAAATTCAATCCAAATAGTATTACTATTATTATTAAACAAAATTCTACTGTATGTAAATCTACTGCATCCTTTGTCACTTCTACTTCATTTATAACATTGGCTGATGGATTATTCAATTTTGTCTGTGGCTGACCCATTTTCCATTAAAGGTCCAACAAAATTTACTATTATTTCTCTTTTTTTTTTTTTTTTGGTTACTATTTGTTTTTTTACATTGTTTTCAGTTTGAAATTCCTATTATATTCTTAACAGATTAGATTTAATTATAGATTTTTCTCTTATTATAACATTTATTAAAATTTAACAATTTTCATTAGTTTTGTAAAAAAATTCTTGCCACGAGCGGTTAACGCTTACTGGCTCTAAGGGTGCGGATAAAACGCGCACCAATTTTAATTTATTTTTTTTTGATATACATATATAGGAATTTATTTTTTTTGATATATATATAGGAATCCATAAGGAATTCCAGTTTACCTATCCTCTGCCAGATAGCTGAAGCTCTTTCCCAGCTTGGTGGTGGATCCCGCTGTGTCTCTCTGAGCAATATTGCCTTCTCTCTCTTGAGGCGTTGAGTATATCCTCCTCTTCTCTTTGGTTTCTTTATTTTGGGTATGTTTATGTCATCTGGGGTCTTCTTGGTTCCCTGTTGCCTCTTCTTGTATTCCTCGACGGATAGTGGTTGAGGTCCTGGTTTGGTGGTCATATGTTTCCTCTATTACACCTTTTGGCCAGGTATTGCCTTCCTTCGGGTCGTTATTGGCTGGACCCCATAGGATTCTTATTATTTAGAGGTGCTTCAAGAGCACTCTCGTAGATTTTATTTTGCCTTGGGTGCTTTTTAATATAAGCACTCCAAAGGACTTATTAGATTTTTCTTTGGGTGCTATATGTTGAAGCACTCCAAAGGACTGGCAGGATCGCTATGTAGTTGGAATAAAAGATATCAAGTTCTTTTTGCTTTCTAGTTGCAACCAAAATGTCGCACTCTAGCTTTATTGACAGTTGAAGTAAAAATTCTTTTTTAATACTAAATACATTCTACTTATGAGAATTTACTAGACGACTAATTCTTAAACTAATGCATGAGAATATTTTGGGTAATTTGATTTGGCTTAAAGCAAACCAGTCATTCCCATGCATATGGTCGTAGCTAAACGCGTGCATACATTTCAAGTGTAACAGAACACTTGTTTTGGTCAGACACTTGAAATGATGCAATCATGCTACAGATCAGTAATTCGGCATTTGCATTGAGTGATAAGTATTGGCCGTGCATCATCAGTGCTTTTTCTAAACCACAATGAAAGTATTCATCTGGTGCCATCAACGATGCCAACTTAGTGCTTTTGGCACTATTTATGGTGCTTTTTGATACCTCAAAACGCCAAAATTTTATGCATATTGCCAAACTAAGAAAAAGCACTAACTTAGTGCTTTTTAAATTTTTCACTAGTGCCTTTAGTGCTTTTTACAATTTTTATCAATAAATAAATTGTTTAATGTAAAGAAAAATAAATATCAAAATATTTTAGTTCACCCTAAAATATGTATGCCTTTAAATAAAATCAATAATTTACTTTTCTATATCTGCAAAAATGAAAAAAGAGAGAAAATTAACAACATTTCTGCCAAAAAAATAATAATCCAAAAATAATAATTATTTCTGACAAAAAAAAATAATCCAAAAATAATAATTATTTCTGACAAAAAAAAAATAAAAATCAGAATTTGACAATTATTTCTGACAAAAAAAATAAAAATCAAGAATTTAAAAATCTATTATTTTATGAAAATATAGTTAAAAACGATCAAAACGGTGCGCTTGACTTGGCTCTCCGATATTTCCTTGTGGTTGCTTTTTCTTTTGAAAATTTTAGAATAATTGTTATGTTTGGTCCCTGATTTTAATTTGTACTTTTGAACACCTCAAAAATTGTGTTACTTAAATTTATGTACGAAAATTGTCCCCCAACAACTCCCTCGCCATTTCTTTACATATGTATATATTGGACAGTAAATAATGCCCAAGGTAACTTGTTTTGTGTTCAATTGTCGATTAAATTGAAAAAAGTGGCTTAGTGCTTTTTAGTGTTTTTTTTTAAATTTTAAAGTGCTTTTTGCTCTTCAAAAGTTGGCATCACTTGGTGCCATATCTGTTATTTCTGGGCTCTCTGTTCAGCAGCATGAGTTTTCTGCATGCACTGCTTTCACTTTTTAGAATGTAGAGTAGTGAATTACAGCATTCGTTCGAAACCCGATTTTCAATTACCCAAGAAGTAAACTTCTGATTAACAGGTTCACTGATATTGTTTGAATTGATATCATAATGAACATCAAAGTTTTCCGTTTGGCTATCTTCATTTGATAATTTATTATATTTGTTAGGTGCTGATGCCTCTTGTTCTCTTAAAGTCTCCCGATTACAATTTGAGAATTTTTCAATTTCTTCTTAAAGACGCTTAGAAACTAAATTTTGACACATTTTTTAACAATTTGTTACTATACCCGTACCTTTTCAGTTTTTTTTAACATCTGTCATTGATCCATTTGGAGTATTAAGGCATAAACAACAAAACAAAAAAGTTTATATAGCTCGCTTATTACTCCAAATGGATGAACAAGTCATTACTTCTTTATTGCTCGATTATGGATTAATCCATATATTTTTTACTGGGATAGTAGTAGTATATACATATATTCACATAAATATATATTTACATATAATAATGCTATGAGAACATATCAATAAAGAAATTACATAAAATAACATGCATACATTGGCCATTACGGGCCTTTAAGGCTATTCAATTTTTATATCCATGATAGGATAAACATGATAGGATTTAAAATAATATAATTTTTCCCAAATATTCTTTACTGATGTTTGGTAGTGAAAGTTGGCAATATGGAAATAAAAAACTAAACTAAAACAAGTTAGAGTGCAATATTCGGATGTGCCAAATCTTAAATATCCTCCAACGCAATATAATAAGAAACACAACAGGTAAGAGTTTTTTTATATATATTTTATTCTATCATCATCAATTAAAATTTTTGTTTAATAATTACATTATTTGATCTGACCCGGTCCGCGTTGCTGGCCTTAAGCAAACATTAGTGTTGTATTACCACACGATTTAAATTGCACGTTCACACAGCCAATCCGAAATTTTGTAGAAGATTGTTCGACTTGAGAATACCTTGTCGACAACGGCTTTTAATATTCATTTGCATTCGACAGAAGTTAGGCGGGAACGAAATCTCGTTCGTGGCGCGAATAATTGGAATCTTTCCATTTTCGATGTCGAAAAGTTGTTCTGAGAATGTTTGGACAGACGGGTCTTGCAACAATTGCACACGCATGTTCTTCGATAGCGTGATTTTCTAGACTCGGTTCCAAAGATATGCAGCTTTCAAGCATGCGTTCAGCTCATCTGCGGGCATTGATCTTCGAATAACGGGCAAAGTTTTACGAAAATCACCAACAAAAAGAATAAGAGCGTCTCCCATTGGTTTGTAGTTTCCATGAAAATCACGAGTCCGGTCAAGCGCTTCGAGCAATTTGTTTGAATGTACCGTTATTTTTTATCAGCGTTTGAAAAAAAACTCACAAATGTGCACAAAATGTAGGTACAATCTTATATGCAAGAGTACATAAACTTTTTTTTTATCATCGATTGATAATATAATATTATTTTTAACTTATTGTATAATGTTGCACCTTAGTAAGCGCGGAATATCTTCTGTTATAGAATGATGTAAATATTTTGTAAATAAACCGAAAACTCGGATTTTTGAATGCAACATTTCGAAAGTTTTAAAATTTTGATATTGGATCGTTAATAACATAAGGTTTTTGTAAATATCTTCGGAGCTACATAACCCATTTAAGATTTTGATATCTCGTTTTGAAAATCAATGCAACGACTTTCAACAAAAATTAAATTAAATATAAAAAAGCAAAAAAAAATGTATATATCTTTAGTAATGCAATATTAAAAATGGATTTTTCCACGCCCCTCCGCCCGCCGACCGAAAATAAAAAATCAAAGTTCACAGTGTCTCTCGCCTGAATATTCTGAAGATTCCCTGAAAATTTCATCAAAATCGGCCTAGCCGTTTTGGAGTCCATACATTACATACATACATCCTATTCTATATATAGAGCAATTCCATATGAAAACGATCAAAATTGGCAAATTTTTGGACGACACCTCTCCGATTTTAAAATAAATGGTCTCAATCGATTGCCCAGCAAAAAATAATGTACCTACATATTTTTTTTTTATACTGACTGGTTTAGTGGTGTTGTACACCACTGTCATGTGACAAAATTGAAGAATTCTTCATAAGGGACCTCATTGAAAGTTGTTTTAAGAAAACTACTAAAGCGATCGCAACGAGTGATAGCTCGTTGGAAAGGTATTGAATCAGGCTTTAATTGAAAAATAAAATTTTCCTAATTTTTCTTAGAAATTGACCTTTAAATTTTCCCATGAAAATTAAATTTTCCGATTTTCCACAGAAGTTCCTAAATTTTCCGGCTAATTTTTTTTTTTTGGATTCCTCAAAATTTTTTCTTTAAGAATCAGCAATAAAAAAAATGGGCCCCGACTCCTTTTTTGGACAGGAGAAGAGCATTTAAGAGACCACAAAATACATTTTAAAAATTATTTTACAGTTAAAAATAAGTTTATGAAGAAAAAATCTTTCTTATTTTGCTGCTTATACTTAATTACAATATTTATTAAAAATTTCAATTGTCTTGGCATCATTATAAAATTAAAGTAACTTTAAATTTAGCACGTCGGCAGACGAAGAGTACCGGTCCATGATTTCTCACAGCTGCCATATAAGAACCATTTCCAAAAAACAAATAAACCCACAAAAATGTCTAATAAATATCGATATCGAACCAACTTTTATATGGATCAGAAATTTTAATCCAGAAATCATATTAGTATCGGTTATACGGCAATTAAGCTACTGTATTTTGTAGCTGTCAGTCAATAAAAGCTCCTTAATTAAGTCCACTTCCGATCATAACAACCAACCATACAACTCTTGTAAATAACGCTATTGAGCTGAAATTCAACCATATAATCCTAAAATGCATAGAAATCACATGGTTTTAGAAACCATCGGTCCATAATTGGTCCACTTGTTCTATGCCACCCATAAATTTTTTGTAAATAATGTTATTGAGATCAAATTCAAACAAAAAAGCCGCATCTTATATCTTATCCTTTTTTATACTCTGTTTCTTAACTTGTTGTGAATATGGAAAAATGTTCTTTTAATTTTATAAATTGTTAAATTACAATTAAGATTATTATGAAAATCAACCAAACTCTGTAAATTGCAGTAAGAATCGGTAATTACATCAATTATAAATGGTCGAAATTAGATAAAATTTCAAAATATTTAACATAAATTATGGTAAAATTGTCTTTTAAACAATAAGTAAAATACTAATAAAATTTGCACTAAGACTGAATAGAAAACACAGAATAAGAGTATTCTAGTCCTATAACCAGCGTAGTTGTTCTATTTCTTAGTACGTTTAGGTGGAGGGTATTGAAGATTCGGGACAGCCGAATATAGCACTCTAACTTGTTTTTATCATTTATTTCTTGATTACCATTCACAGGTCAAATGAAAATTATATTAGAGATTGTGGTACAGCAGAAAGTTGTACTCAGTAAACTTTTACAGCAACACGGTGAGAATTTACAACTCCAAAACAAATTTCCAGTACAATCTGTAGAAAAATTAAAGAAAGTGGATGACGAGATATCAGCGGAAAATAAAGTTGCTTATGTAAGACATATAGTGTTTTCGCACCTAAGGTTTTAACATAATATTTGGTTTTAACGTTAAAACAAAACAATAAAACCTGGTTTTACCATACAAAATAATTTTGTTAAAACCATCTTCAAACCTTTTTTGATTTGGTTTTAAGTAGGTTTTATGAAATACAACCATGTTTTAGTTGTACTAAATTTAGTGTTAAGTTAATAATATTGAAAACAACTGATAATGACAATAAAAATAAATTAAATTAAAAAACACGTTACGAGTGGAATATTGAATATTAAAAAAATTCAAAATAATGGAAGAAATGACTACTGAGCTGGCCAAGATTGGACTGTAGATTTCTCCAGAGGAAGTCAAAGCGAAAATTACCAACTTGACAGTAAAATTTCGGCAAGAAAATGACACTTTAATTATTTTCTTTCGCTTACTTAAGATAACTATAAAAGTATTGGTTTTACAGAAACTGCAAATCGTGTATTGGACCTTCTGGTAGATCTCCGTCTAATTGGCCACTTTATGACAAAGTGATCAAATAATTTGTCGTGCCATTAGTAAACGTCGAATTTACAAAACATGCGTCAAAGTACGTCAGCAAACTTGAACACCATCCAAACCCACTTGCACGAGACATCCTTAACTTTAGTGGCCACAGTCGGTTGAGAAGGAGGGATACCCTTGCTTTAACTCAAGCGCAAAACAGATGACTTGATCAGTTGATATGAAATTATTGTAGCATCATAAAAATTTTTGTCTAGCATTGGCTGGGCTTATTATTTTATTTTTAGTATTAAGATTTGAAAACTTATTGTTATTTCAATATATGAAGATTCAATAAATAAATAAAAGCTAATAAAACAAAAAAAAAAATATGTTCTTCCCATCCCATTAATAACACTACCGAAATTGTGGAGGTATTAAACTGTACATTTTAATTTTATTTGAAAAAATTTAACATTTTTGTTTAAAGATACACAAGACCAACAAGACGTACAAAATATTGAAAGTTTATCTGACGCTATGATAAGGAATACATATCCGTCACTGCATACTCAATCGGTGACAACTTCATCAGAAGACATGCGAAAACTGTTATCGCCTGCCAACACACCATCATGTTCTCGGGGAGCTAAAAATAAAAAAAATATTAGAAAAGTTTAGAAGTTCATTTGAAAATTTAATTTCCGAGTACTTCACTTCGTATAAGAAGATCCATAATTTTAAAATATTCACTAACAAAATAAAAAATAATTTCTATTTTGGAACGCATTGCTAAAATTTTTCACTTTTTCATACAAAGCAAAACTGAATTGCTTTAAGAAATACAATTATTTTTTCAAAAAATAAATTTTATTGTAAGTAAGTTAAAATCTGATTTTATTAAAATTGTAGTGTGAACGCAAAATCAGTGCCTATCGTATACACACAATTAATAAATTTTTTAGCGGCAAAAATACACATTTAAAAAGTTTTTTTGAGAAACAAACGAAAAAATATGTAAGTTTATTAAATATAATGTAAAAAACTTAAACAATAATCAACTTTAATTTTATAGGACAAATATTAATAAAATTAACGCATTGCAAAAGGAGTTAATGGCAGAGTTTATGACTCAGCACCCACAGTTGGCAAAAAATATTTTGAGAAACAATTGACGATAGCGAGAATGAATTGGAAGTGTTTGAAGTCTTAGAAAAAATATCGGAAAGTAAAGTTGTGGAAAACAAAGCTACAATACGAAATAAACAAATAACTAAAAGTGGGAGTAAACTAAATCTTCTGAGATCCAATTTAGAAAAATCTGAAGAGTCTCAAAACATATTGAACACAAAATTGGATCGTTTGCTTCAATTAGTAGAAAAATCGAATGATTTAAAAGAAAAAATATTTAAATTAAAAGAAGAAGAACATATTGCAAACTTAGCTGCTAAGAAAGTTGACCTAGAATTAAAGACTTTAGAACTAGAAATGCTAAAGTAAAGATTTTAGTGCCTTAACCGCATTAAAATATATTTATTTATTTATTTATTTAGGTCAATAGATTTTACATCCTTACTGACTACATATAAATGACAAAACAGTAATATATACATATATATATAAATAATTAGTTCAACAATTTAGATATAAAGTAATTTTTTTCTTCAGTACGTCGTTACTCTCAGATATGTTCATAAGGTGATAGCATTTATTGAAGTTAACACATGCACGACGAAAAGAATCGTTATTAGCATATACAGAACGGTAGTATTTTAATGCTAAGAGTTCAAAATTGCGGGTTGGTCTAACAGGAACATTGAAGTTTAGTTGACTAAGCAGGAACTCCGAATCAACATCACCACGAATTATGCCCAGAACAAATAAAGCGCTCAGCATCAATCGTCGACTATTTAGAGTTGGCAATTTTATCAAAGCAAGTCTACTTTCATACGGTGGCCAGACATAAGAATTCCAACCAAGATCACGGAGACAGACAATTAAAAGTTGCTTTTGTACCGATTCAATACTATTGATATGAATTGAATAACAAGGATCCCAAACAATTGATCCATACTCAAGAATTGGTCGAACAAGAGAAGTATATAAAAGTTTTGTAATATAAGGATCTAAAAATCCAAGTACTCCATAGGCTTTATTTACCATTATAGAGATGTGATCACGAAAATCAAGTCTATGATCCAACAGTATGCCAAGATCCCATATGGTTTGAACTTTATTTAAAATAACAGTATCAATATAGTAAGAAGTCTCAATCGGATTGTGTCTAAAAAATTACATGTGTTTGCATTTCTTAATATTTAACTCCAATAAATTAAATCTGCACCATTGAGAAAAATTGTAAAAGTCGGCACTTAGTAAACTATGTCCATTTGTATCATTAAAAGAGTTAAAAAGTTTAACATCATCGGCACATCAGTACATTAGAATGCAAAATAACAGTAGGAAGATCATTGATGAATAGGGTGAACAAAATTGGACCCAGGTGGCTACCTTGAGGAACACCAGAATGTACTTGAATGATTTTTGATATAACATTCCCAAATTTAACTTGTTGAGTTGTTTGTGATAGATAAGAGTTTAACCATTTTATAGCTGAGAAACTATAGCCCATAAGTGATAATTTGTGTAATAGAAGATTGTGGTTAACTTTATCAAACGCCTTACTAAAATCCGTGTATATCACATCAGTTTGCATTTTATTTGTAAAACCTTTATTGACGATAGTAGTGAGTTTCAAAACATTAGTTGTAGTTGAACGGGACTTACGAAACCCATGTTGACATGGTGATAGAAGGGAAGAAATTTGATGATATAAGCAATCTGTAAGAATTTTTTCAAGGAGTTTTGGAATTGCATTAATTTTAGCGATACCTCTGTAGTTAGATACATCATTTTTACTGCCATTCTTGAATAAAGGAATTATTGCCCCTATTGCCGTTCTCAACTCAACTAAGTTTGGTCGTCTGTCAGTCAACCCAACTTTAACTCAACCAAATTATTTTTTGGTATTGTGTAGCACAACGATTTTTAGTTGTAATTGTTATGGCGTTGCCGACATGAAATATCGATTTCATGTTGGCAACACCATGCATTTTATTTGTAAAGTGAAGAAAAAAACGAAAAAAAATCAAGTTTTTATAAAATAAAAAGAATGGATTTAAGTGTGGATTTATTTTTTGAAGACGAAAATCATGACGCTAATACAAATGTTCTACGTATACGTAGAAAAATACGCGATGATTCCAATCCTCTTGAACTACCCAGTGCAAAGTAAGAAATTTCCAAAATAAGTAACAAATATGTTTGTATAATAAGTATTATTTTTCATAGATTTATTAGCTATTTTCGGCTAAACAAAGAAGCATTTTGTTATGTTGTAGACGAAATTAAGGACCATTTAAAGAAACCTGTGCGTATGGTAGCTATACCACCGATATTAAAAATGTGTGCTGTCCTCCGGTTTTTGGCTGACGGAAGCTATCAAAAGTGCAGCGGTAATGACTTCAATATTGGAGTAGCTCAATCTACAATGTCACTTATTTTAAAGGAAGTGTTACCAGCAATAGAACACCGCATTTGTAGGAAATGGATAAAAACACAAATGAGTGAAGACGAAATAAATGCTTCCAAGGTCTGGTATTTTGAAAAAAGTGGATTTCCCGGCGTATTGGGCTGTGTTGATGGTACGCATGTTCGGATTATATCTCCACAAAAAAATATTCAGCACCTCTACCTGAACAGAAAAGGGTACTACAGCTTAAATGTTATGATTGTAAGTATTCATATACCTATACAGGCTTAGTTACTATTAGTTTGTTTTTTTATAAAGATGTGTGATTACAATATGAACATACGATATGTTGACGCAAGATATCCTGGAGCAAATCACGATTCCTTAATTTTCAATTTAAGTGATTTAAAGACATATTTGCAAAGAAACGCTCAAGAAAATTCATGGATTTTAGGTAAAATTATTTGAAATTTTAAAATCTTCATTTAAATTTTTTGTATTTAAGGTGATGCCGGGTACCCTCTAAGACCGTATTTAATGACACCATTTCGAATGGCAGATGGAGGGTCTCCACAAGCCCGATACATGCGAAAGAACGCAATATCGTTGAAAGGACGATTGGTATTGTCAAGAGTAAATTTCGCTGTCTCCTTTCTGTTAGAGGCTTACATTATTCACCCGAAAAAGCAACACAAATTGTAAATGTTTGTTGTGCTCTGCATAACGTTAGTCAGCATTTTCGAGTAGAGTTCCAAGCCGATGAACTATCTATTGAAAATGAAAATATCACATCGCAATCCTTAAATACAAATACTGAAGATACGGAAATTGGAATGAGTATCCGAAATAATATAATGCGTTCTTTTCAGTCATAACAAAACTATTTTATTTATTTCATTTTTAACTTAATTGAATTCAGTCTTTGTGTTATAAAAATATAAATATAAAAAATTAAATAAAAATTTATAAAAAAACAAGTAAGAGTGCTATATTCGGCTGTGCCGAATCTTAAATACCCTTCACCTAAGCGTAATAAGAAATACAGAAACTACACTAGACTAGAATATCCTAATTCTGTGTTTTCTATTCAGTCTTAGTGCAAATTTTATTAGTATTTGATATATTGTTTGAAAGACAATTTTACGACCAACATAATTTATGTTAAATATTTGGAAATTTTGTGTAATTTTCACCATTTTTAATTGATTTAATTACCAATTCTTACCATAATTTACAGATTTTGTCTGATGTTCATAATAATCTTGAGTGTAACTAAACAAACAGAGTATAAAAAAGGGGTACAATTCGGTTTTAGTGATTTTGCTCAAAAAAAAAAAAAAAAAAAACAAAATCAAATAGGGCTTTTAGAGGAGATACCAGCAAAAAAAAATTGTTGCCGGTCACGCCTATTTTCGAGGGGGCGGGCCCTTAAAGTTGAAAATACATATGCCTATATCTCGGGAACTACTGGGTGTCTGATAATTTGTAATACATTAAATAAAAGGTATTAAAAATACCTTTCCAACGATATATATCATGATTATAAAATATGGACCGAATATGGGTTAAATCCGAAAAGAATATTTTTTGACCCGAATTTATTTGTTTTTTGGAAATGTTTCTATATGGCAGGTATGACAAATTATGGACCGATCTTCTTAAATTTTGGAACAGTTATTTTCATGCATATGAGGATATTTCACGTCGAATTTCAACATAATAACGGTATATATACGATATATATTAGTATTAACGTGGATTTCGAGAGTGGACCTTATGTGGGGGATATAGTCAAATATGGACCGATATTCTCAAAATCCAGCAGTTAGATTTAGGCATGTATGTAAATGATCAGTGTAAAATTTTGGATTGGTACTTTTATTTATAAGCGATTTATGGGTATTAAAGTGATTTTCGGAAGAGGGCTTTATATGGGGCATACGGTTAAAAATAGACCGAAATTCACAAAATTTTGTGGGATGATTTTTGTATATATTAAAATGATCTGTGCAAAGTTTTGAGTCGGTACCGATATTTATACAATATATATAGGGAAAAATCTCTTTTTCAGATGTGGTCCTTGTATGGGAGCTATGACCAGTTCTGGGCCGACCACCATAAAATTTAGTACAGCAATTTATTTGCCAATAAAGAGTATTTATGTAAAATTTTAGCCGTTTAACATTATTTATATCTGTTTTATGCGTATTTAAGTGAATTTCGGAAGTGGACTTTATATGGGGTCTATGGTCAAATATGGACCGAACTAAAAAAAATTTCGTTTTGCGATTTCTTTTTGCACAAAACTTAGTTTTGCTGAATTTTGTCTTGATATTCCAATTCTATAGGCATTTATGTATAATTGAGCAATATTTCGGGAAGATTTTTGTATGGGGGCTATGACCATTTCTGGGCCGATCACCATAAAATTTGGTACAATAATTTATTTGCCTATAAAGAGTATTTATGTCAAATTTTAGCCGTTTAACATTATTTATATCTGTTTTATGCGTATTTAAGTGAATTTTGTAAGTGGACTTTATATGGGGTCTATGGTCAAACATGGACCGAATTAAAAAAAAATTTCGTTTTGAGATTTCTTTTTGTATAAAACTTATTTTTGCTGAATTTTGTCTTGATATTCCAATTTTATAGGCATTTATTTATCATTAAGCCATATTTCGGGAATATATATATTTGTATGGGGGCTATAAGAAATCATACACCGATTCTTACTATTTTCCGCACACTTTCTTCTTTTATAGTACAAACAACGTATACAAAATTTCATGGTATTATCTGCAATAGTTTTCAAAATATTGCAATAAAATGGATGAAAAATATGAAATTTTTATGGAGGTGGTCTCACATATAGGTTCATAACTCTGGTTAACCTAAACCGATTTTGCTGATTTTAAATAGCAAACTTCTCGAAAGCACTTCTGACAGAATTATTGAAGGTTTGGATCCCGAGTATATCTGGGGACTTCAAAAAACTGATTTCAACAGACAGACAGACAGACAGACAGACAGACAGACAGACAGACAGACAGACGGACATGGCTTAATCGACTTCGCTATCTATAAGGAGCCAGAATATATATACTTTATAGGGTCGG
The DNA here is from genome assembly GCA_916048285.2 of Bellardia pandia. Taxonomy (NCBI): domain Eukaryota; kingdom Metazoa; phylum Arthropoda; class Insecta; order Diptera; family Calliphoridae; genus Bellardia; species Bellardia pandia. The sequence goes on from OU696534.1 coordinate 1,281,514, forward strand.
AAAATTTTTTTGTGGAAATTACACACGGAATGACAAACTTATATATACCCTTCTCACGATGGTGAAGGGTATAACAAGTAAGAGTGCTATATTCGGCTGTGCCGAATCTTAAATACCCTTCACCTAAGCGTAATAAGAAATACAGAAACTACACTAGACTAGAATATCCTAATTCTGTGTTTTCTATTCAGTCTTAATGCAAATTTGATTAGTATTTGATATATTGTTTGAAAGACAATTTTACGACCAACATAATTTTTGTTAAATATTTTGAAATTTTGTCTAATTTTCACCATTTTTAATTGATTTAATTACCAATTCTTACCATAATTTGCAGAGTCTGTCTGATGTTCATAATAATCTTGAGTGTAACTTAACAAACAGAGTATAAAAAAGGGGTACAATTCGGTTTTAGTGATTTTGCTTAAAAAAAAAAAAAAAAACAAAATCAAATAGGGCTTTTAGAGGAGATACCAGCAAAAAAAAATTTGTTGGCGGTCACGCCTATTTTCGAGGGGGCGGGCCCTTAAAGTTGAAAATATATATCTCGTGAACTACTGGGTGTCTGATAATTTGTAATACATTAAATAAAAGGTATTAAAAATACCTTTCCAACGATATATATCATGATTATAAAATGTGAACCGAATATGGGTTAAATCCGAAAAGAATATTTTTTGACCCGAATTTATTTGTTTTTTGGAAATGGTTCTATATGGCAGGTATGACAAATTATGGGCCGATCTTCTTATATTTTGGAACAGTTATTTTCATGGATATGAGGATATTTCACGTCGAATTTCATCATAATAACGGTATATTTAAGATATATATTAGTATTAACGTGGATTTCGGTAGTGGGCCTTATGTGGGGGATATAGTCAAATATGGACCGATATTCTCAAAATCCAGCAGTTAGATTTAGGCATGTATGTAAATGATCAGTGTAAAATTTTGGATTGGTACTTTTATTTATAAGCGATTTATGGGTATTAAAGTGATTTTCGGAAGAGGGCTTTATATGAGGCATACGGTTAAAAATAGACCGAAATTCACAAAATTTTGTGGGATGATTTTTGTATATATTAAAATGATCTGTGCAAAGTTTTGAGTCGATACCGATATTTATACAATATATATAGGGAAAAATCTCTTTTTCAGATGTGGTCTTTGTATGGGAGCTATGACCAATTTTGGGCCGACCACCATAAAATTTAGTACAACAATTTATTTGCCTATAAAGAGTATTTATGTCAAATTTTAGCCGTTTAACATTATTTATATCTGTTTTATATGTATTTAAGTGAATTTTGTAAGTGGACTTTATATGGGGTCTATGGTCAAATATGGACCGAATTAAAAAAAATTTCGGTTTGTGATTTCTTTTTGTATAAAACTTATTTTTGCTGAATTTTGTCTTGATATTCCAATTTTATAGGCATTTATTTATCATTAAGCCATATTTCGGGAATATATATATTTGTATGGGGGCTATGAGAAATCATGGACCGATTCTTACTATTTCCCGCACACTTTCTTCTTTTATAGTACAAACAACGTATACAAAATTTCATGGTATTATCTGCAATATATTTCAAAATATTGCAATAAAATGGACGAAAAATATCAAATTTTTATAGAGGTGGTCTCAAATATTGGTTCATAACTCTGGTTGACCTAAACCGATTTTGCTGATTTTAAATAGCAAACTTCTCGAAAGCACTTCTGACAGAATTATTGAAGGTTTGGATCCCGAACATATCTTGGGACTTCAAAAAACTGATTTCAACATCCAGACAGACAGACAGACGGACATGGCTTAATCGACTTCGCTATCTATAAGGATCCAGAATATATATACTTTATAGGGTCGGAAAATTATATTGTGGAAATTTCACACGGAATGACAAACTTATATATACCCTTCTCACGATGGTGAAGGGTATAAAAAGGGGTACAATTCGGTTTTATTGATTTTGTTACAAAAAAAAACAAATAGGGATTTTAGAAGAGATACCAGCAAAAAAAAATTTTTTTGCCGGCCACGCCTATTTTCGAGGGGGCGGGCCCTTAAAGTTGAAAATATATAGGCCTATATCTCGGGAACTACTGGGTGTCTGATAATTTGTAATACATTAAATAAAAGGTATTAAAAATAGCTTTCCAACGATATATATCATGATTATAAAATATGGACCGAATATGGGCTAAATCCGAAAAGAATATTTTTTGATCCGAATTTATTTGTTTTTGGAAATGCTTCTATATGGCAGGTATGACAAATTATGGGCCGATCTTCTTAAATTTTGGAACAGTTATTTTCATGCATATGGGGATATTTCACGTAGAATTTCAACGTAATAACGGTATATTTAAGATATATATTAGTATTACCGTGGATTTTGGTAGTGGACCTTATGTGGGGGATATAGTCAAATATGGACCGATATTCTCAAAATCCAGCAGTTAGATTTAGGCATGTATGTAAATGATCCGTGTAAAATTTTGGATTGGTACCCTTATTTATACGCGATTTATGAGTATTAAAGGGATTTTCCGAAGAGGGCTTTATATGGGGCATACGGTTAAAAATAGACCGAAATTAACAAAATTGTGTGGAATGATTTTTGTATATATGTACATGATCTGTACAAAGTTTTGAGTCGGTAACGATATTTATACAATATATATAGGGAAAAATGTCTTTTTCAGATGTGGTCCTTGTATGGGAGCTATGACCAGTTGTGGGCCGACCACCATAAAATTTAGTACCACAATTTATTTGCCTATAAAGAGTATTTATGTCAAATTTTAGCCGTTTAACATTATTTATATCTGTTTTATGCGTATTTAAGTGAATTTCGGAAGTGGACTTTATATGGGGTCTATGGTCAAATATGGACCGAACTAAAAAAAATTTCGTTTTGCGATTTCTTTTTGCACAAAACTTAGTTTTGCTGAATTTTGTCTTGATATTCCAATTTTATAGGCATTTATGTATAATTGAGCAATATTTCGGGAAGATTTTTGTATGGGGGCTATGACCATTTCTGGGCCGATCACCATAAAATTTGGTACAATAATTTATTTGTCTATAAAGAGTATTTATATTAAATTTTAGCCGTTTAACATTATTTATATCTGTTTTATGCGTATTTAAGAGAATTTTGTAAGTGGACTTTATATGGGGTCTATGGTCAAATATGGACCGAACTAAAAAAAAATTTCGGTTTGTGATTTCTTTTTGTATAAAACTTATTTTTGCTGAATTTTGTCTTGATATTCCAATTTTATAGGCATTTATTTATCATTAAGCCATATTTCGGGAATATATATATTTGTATGGGGGCTATAAGAAATCATGGACCGATTCTTACTATTTTCCGCACACTTTCTTCTTTTATAGTACAAACAACGTATACAAAATTTCATGGTATTATCTGCAATATATTTCAAAATATTGCAGTAAAATGGACGAAAAATATCAAATTTTTATGGAGGTGGTCTCACATATTGGTTCATAACTCTGGTTAACCTAAACCGATGTTGCTGATTTTAAATAGCAAACTTCTCGAAAGCACTTCTGACAGAATTTTTGAAGGTTTGGATCCCGAACATATCTTGTGACTTCACAAAACTGATTTCAACATCCAGACAGACAGACAGACAGACGGACATGGCTTAATCGACTTCGCTATCTATAAGGATCCAGAATATATATACTTTATAGGGTCGGAAAATTATATTGTGGAAATTTCACACGGAATGACAAACTTATATATACCCTTCTCACGATGGTGAAGGGTATAAAAAACAACTCCTTATGGTCAAAATAAATATTTCATTCTTTTTGTACCTCCATGCCAATTTCTCTTTTCAATTTCTCAATTTTCATTTTTTCACATTCCACTCTGAGATTGTGAAGTTGAGTAGCTTCATTAACTTGCTTTTCATATAAGGAAATTTTCTTTTGCTTAATTTGTAAAAGCTGTTTGTTTATTTCATAATTTTTATAGCTGGTTTTCTCCAATTCCTTCATACTTTTTAAAAGTTTAGCTTGTGTCTCGCATTGCTTTCTCCGAAGTTCCAGACGCTCTTGTTCTGGTGATTTTTTTCTTTTCTTGGCTGGTGTGTTTATTATCTCAGCTTCATTTGTAACTATTTGTTCCATGTCGAGATTTTGAGGAGTTTCTATAGCCTGACTTGTTGACGGAGCAACGTTTTCAACGCCGAAAGAGTGTCCAGATGGTGCTACTTGGTAATTTAGTGATAACAGCTGGGACACGCAATCCTCAAGTATATTAAGGGGAATTTCCTGTGAAGGACCACCACCTGTTGCTTGTTGGTTTTGTTTATTATTAGAAAGTTTTTTTTTGATACTTGCTTTGTAATGAATCCAAACCTATATGAAGTAAAAATTCTAATAAAATGTCTGTTTACAATAATTAAGATGTCATATACTTACACGTTGCCATTCGAAGGATGTTCTTGTAGGTGGACCCAAGCTATTTAATTCTATTGTAAATCCTTCCCACGCTTCCTTACACTGAGTTTTAGTCATCTCAAATTTTTGCTTTCCTTTAGCAAGTTCTGGATTTTTTTCCATCAGCTGCACAAGTCGCTCAAATTGGGCTTTGGTTGTTATTTTTAATGTCCTGCGTATTTGTATTAATCATTTAATTAATTATATGAAGATCAAAAAACACCTCTACTTACGATTTTTCCATTTTTTATATTTTTTGTATTATTTTTTTAAAGGAAATGTATTAAAAAATTTATTTAAATATGTAACCGACAAAGACTCAACTGCTAATAAGCAGTTGTGTATATTTATCGTTTTTGTCAACCAAACTCATCCAAAATGGTGAACCGCAATACTATTAAACACAACCAAAAAATCAGCCGCACAACTAAAAAGTCAACTACATTTAAGTTGTGAATGGCAATACTGATTTATGAAAGACGACCAAATTATTAAAAAAGTTGTGAACCGCAATAGGGGCATATATATGATGTTTTCCACACTGATGGCAAATAACACGCTACAACAGATTTGTTAAATAATGCAGTAAGAGGCGCGGACAGTGATGCTGCACAGTTTTTAAGGATACTGCTTGGAATACCATCAGGACCTGGACTAAACGAGTTCTTCAGCGACTTTAAGTTCGAAAGCACAGTATCAATATTTATATATGGAAAGTAAATCCCACATGAATGAGTCGTAGTATAAGGATATTTTGTTGTGTTAGAATAGGACTTGGTAGAATAAGTTGTTGAAAAGAAGTCAGCAAATATATTGCTTATTGAAACATCGTCATCAGCAGTCAAGGAACCATACTTCAATTGCTTTGGATAACATGAAAAGCGACGCTTGGAGTTTACGAATTTATAGAAAGATTTGGGGTTTACTCTTATATTGTTTTTAATACGATAAATATAGTCATTGTATGCAAGTTTATTAGTAGTGTTGTATTCAGATCTTGCTATAGCATATTTACGAAAATCAACCAGTGCACCAGTTCTCAAATATTTAGCAAAACATTTATTTTTCTTATTTTTAGCATTTCGTAAGTGTTGATTATTCTATGGCGGCCCATTATTATTGTAGGATTTACTTCTTGGAACTGTGATACTAATGAAATGATACATTATTATCTAAGTTATCATCAGCAAGTACATAATCCCAATTGACATTAGATAGCAAACTGTGTTTAGGCACGAAAACCCTAAAAATAATTAAAACTTATTTTGTGATACGGTAACCCTGCAACTGCAGTGTTACTCGTTACTAATCTTGCTCTCTTTCTCATTCTCCACGTATACCAACAGGCAGTTGTGGTGGTTGATTTTTAACCAACATTCACACTCTGTTTTAAACATTCAAAGCAAGCGCTTCACACACTAACAAAAAAAAACAGAAAATTACCGTGCAAAACAAACCAAAGGTTTTCCTAAAAAGTATAAAAAATAAAAAAGATAATCACTCAAAAAATAAAATTGTGCATTTTTTTTCTTAAATCAAGAAAAAGTGAAAGATAAATAATTTAACTAACGCAAATTTCTCAGCAAATTTGTATTTGCCAATTGTTTGTAGAAATTTATTGCGAAGGTTTTGTGCATAAATTTGTGAGAGTTCGTAAAACTAAAAGAAAAAGGAAATACCTACAATAAAACTGCAACTAAAACAACAAAGACAAGGAATTGTGAAATTTGTTTCTTCCTCTTTTTTACTACAAGGAATTGTGAAGTTTGTTTCTTCCTCTTTTTACATAAACTAACAAAAAGCCCACAGTTTGGACGACATACACCAAGGACACCACCCTACAGTTTGGCCCAACATCTCTCTTTGGAAAAGGCCCACAGCAACAACAACAGGTTATCCGCCAGACACCTTGTCTCATCATCATCCTCCAAGGAACCAGGTGATCAACCCCCATCATCCTCATCACAAAATAAAGGTATCATCCCCTCATTGCCATCACCCTACAATCGGCACAAACGACAAACCGTAAGTTACCCCCCATTATCTTTTTATATTTTCATACCATCTACCCCAATATAATTATCCCTTTACCCGTGTACATATACATTTTGGTCCTTCGAACCGGATATCTGGGTCATCCAAACCCCAGATATATCCCTCCCTAATCATCTTGTTCCGGGTCATCCATAACCCGGTACACCCCCCTAATAAACATACTTTCCCGCAAATTTTTAAACATCTTAATGTTTGAGATTGACCCCAAAAATTTATAACGTTTTCCCGCGCATTCACATGGTATAATATTCGCCCGTAAATTATACCCATTTCGTTTCCCGCGCAATCTATATGGCTATAATATTCCCCCGCAAATTATAGCCATTTTCCTTTTTCCCGCGAAAAATTTTAAGTGGTTATAATATTTACCCCGCAAAATTATAACCCAACTTTTCGCGAAAAAACTGTACCTTTTCCCCCCAACATATTTAACATATTTTGTGCACACGTATTCTTGTCATCCCGTTACAAATTTTTGTCCCTATGTATGTATGTATAACCAATCTTTCCAAAAGTAAAATTGCCGTTTAACAAAAACAACAACGTGTTGTCATTTGCGCATTTTGTTGTCCCTTATATGCGCTTATTTATCATACGGTAAAATAACGCTTCAAACAAAAGGGAACAACAAAACGCTGGCATTTTTTACATATTGTTGTTTACTTGTGCATTTTTCTTAAATGAGAGACCTAACGGTAGCCTGACAAAAGAAAAATACAAAATACCGCATCAAAACATAGTGCATACTTGTTAATGTTGTTGTTGTATTTTTTCTTATACAGGCATATGAAATACCTATTGGCATTCTTTGTAAGTTTCATAGCAAACAAACAAAAAGCCAAAGTCATTTCATATAAAGCAAATTCACATACATACACACAACTGTTGTTTCTTGTTTTTTGTACTTTGATGGTAATTTTGTGGGTGCTTTGATTCTGCTTTTTCTTTTCATCTCATGTATCAAAAATTTTCTCCCGTTTGTTCTCTCTCAAAATATTCTCTCTCTCTCTCTCGATTAACTCGTTGTTTTGACAAACAAACGAATAAATGTATTTATGTAGTACTGATTATATACTTACAATAGTGATCATATAAGAAGTTATGTACTAACCAGTGGATACGAGGAGAGATCAATCAGTCACCGAAAATTATATAATTTGTAATGTGCTCGATTTTATTATTAAACTAGCTAAACCCGGTGTGCTTTGCTACCCCCCCCCCCCCCTCGTCATAAAATAAAACGTATTTATATATTTACAAACATTTATTTATTTAATTTTAATGTATTTATTGCAATGCTTTAGGCGAGACCATGCCCCTTTGTCCACTTACATAGCCAAGAATTTATTATTTCGTAAGAATATCCTGTTGTGAAAATTTAATGACGATCGGTCCAGTAGTTAAGACTATATTACGATGTTTAATTTTCCTAAAAAGGGGCGTGGTCCCACTCACTTTTCTCCTGGTACGTATTCCTAATTATGCCAATACCATATGTACCAAATATCACCGACGTACGTCAAAAAATGCCCAAAATATGGCGGGTTAAATTTGTGGGTTATATGGGCGGTGCCACCCCTTCCAGAGTCACAGTAACATGCTGTAAGAATTTCAGGCAGATTGGTTCAAGGGTTTGGCCTCCTATTAAGCACAAACATACAGACACACATTCATTTATATATATACAGATTAAAAGCAATATAATTTAAGGTGAAATGGGGCGAAAAATGGGGATTTGGTAATAAAAAAATGTATGTAGTTAAAAAGTATATAAATCTTTAGGTAAATCCATATTACAAAAAAAGTATTTTGTATAGCAAACATTGTTAGTGGTATAAGTAAGTATCTGAATTAAAAAAAGGGGGCGATGAAGTAGGCGTGGTTAATAGTTATATGGCGACATTAACAGTATTAAGAGCAATATACTACCAAATAAAAAAAATACGTTGGAATGAACAAATTTGTATAGAGAATAAAACTTTCAAAAATTTGGCGTGAAAAGGGGCGTGGCTAAAGAAATCTTTATTTTTACCTCGCCTGGAGTATATAATGTGTATACAATTTGAAGTAAATCTGTTAAAAACTATATGGGAGCAATTACATAATTTTTAAAAAGTGGGCGTAAAATGGGCGTGGTCAAAAAAAGTACCCTATTAATCATACCAAAGTCCCAGTAAAATGCTGTGAAATTTCAAAAATATCGGTCCAAAGGTTTGGTCTTCAATTACAATATTTCAAAAAAGTGGGCGTAAAAGTGGGCGTGGTAAAAAAAAGTACCCTATTATTCCTTCCAGAGTCACAGTAACATGCTGTGAAAATTTCATCAAAATCGGCTCAGCCGTTTTGGAGTCTATACGTTACATACATACATACATACATACATTGAATTTTATATATATAGATACCACAAATTAATAACAATAATATTGCTAACCACACAGTTGAAAATTTGTTTAATTTTTATATTACCCAACTGAAAATTAATTTAAAATTTTTTATAAATTTCTTTATACACGGAAAGAATTATTTTCTAAATCACCAGAAAATGTGGCTTGAATCAAGAAAATATTGCATGATTCTCGTCCAAGAAAAACATTTCTTATTTTAAACGTATTGTGGCTTGATTCAAGCAAAAATTTATTACTTAAATCGAACTATAATTTACTTGAATCAAGCTTTCGTTGCTTATTATATTACAAAATAATAAGAAAAGATTGCTCAATTCAAACCATCGTTTCTCGAATTAAAAGATTTTATTTCTACGTTCAGAAATCTTTTCTTGAATTGAGTAAAGTTTTAATACTAATGCCGTTATATTTTCAATCAAAAGTTTCTTATAACAAACAAAAGTTTCTTGCTTTAAGGAAATGTTTCTTGAAAAACTTAAGAATTTATTACTCGATTCAAGTAAATGAATTTTAAGTTATATAAATATAAAAAAAAAGATAAAACCATGGTTGTGTATTTTTAATTCATTTTTATTGAAACAAAAAAAACTATTTTCTATTATATTATTATTATGAAGTAATACATATGTATATAGAATTAAATGTGAAAACAAAACGTAAAATAATACAGAATAAATTTAAAATTATAATAACACAAATTGTTTATTTAAAAATAATTAAGAGAAAGTTTATAAAAATAATAATTTATATTATTCTCATTAAAGAATAAAATTTATCAATTTAAAAATTTATTTTATACACAGCCAAATGTGTTGTTTTTGAAAACGGTTCTACCGTCTGGAATATGACTTAAGATAAAAGGTTTTACATATATACTGTTAACATCGACAATTTTATACAAGTTTGTGCTTTTACCAACAATGTAACAAAAAAAATGATCATCAAATGACTCAATTATTATTTCTTGCAATATAAAATAAAAACATTTAACATTCATCAGAATTGTGAAAATTTTATAAAGCTTTTCATCAATCATTAAACAAAACATTGACTTGTTGTCTGTGCCTTTATAGTTAATCTTATTTGTTTGATAAACGATGCTTTTGTCAATGTCAAATGGGAAGAAAACAGTGCTAAAAAATAGTTCTTTTGTAAGATCAATTATTTGAACACGATCGTATTTTATACAGTCATCAAAATTAATGTTCTTAGATTGTAATAGATAGAAGCTAAAGTACTTAGCAGACCAAAAACATTAGGTGCTATACCAGTTTCGTTCTTAAAAAAATAAGACTGTAAAAATTGCCACACAAATTTGCATTCGTCCTGATATTTTAAATCAAATACGAATGTTATTTTGTATGCACTAGACAAGGCGTGAATAAAGCTATCAAACTTATATTTTATGTCATCGTAAACAGTATAAATACTAAGAGGTTCTGATTCAATAACTACAATAAAAACCTGACATTTTAAATCTGGGTAGTTTGAATACTTCAGCTTTCTCGCTGATATAATTTCATCAATAGTTGTTGCTGACGCCACTCGTTGTATTAGTGCAGTTTGGCTATCGGAAATACTATATTTCCAAATTCGTTTATCTTTGCCTTTTGTTTTTCCGGTTGGTGGAAGGATGCAATGTAGGGCTTCAACAATGCTTATGTCTCTTTCGTTGGGATCTTGAGAAATAAAATATTTGATTAAATTGTAATTTATATTTAAAGTGAATAGAAGAACTACACTTACTATTTCTATTTAGTTGAGCCAAATTAATGTTGTCAACAGTTTTTTGGTCAAAATAACATTAATTTTTTTGACGAATTCTTCCCATCCATCAAATAAACCAAACGGGTGATCAAAACCACTGGCGTAATCAATATCAATCTACAAATGAAAGATTGAAATATTTTAAATGAAAATAACTTTGAAAAACAATACCAGTTAGTAGGCTTCCCTCTCTAGATTTATTATATTCGGTAAAACTCTACAAAAATATTGTTATTAAATATTGTACTATTTTGAAAGAAATTGTAAAACCAATATTTCAAAATTCATTAGCGGTATTCACAACGTAGAGTACTTGGCCTAGTGGGAGACCACAACAATTTACAAATTGTGAACAATGAAAAACTAATATTTGAAATATGTAAGTATACTACATTGCAAATACCGCTATTGTATTTCTAAGTAGCATATAGAGAGAAAACTTACAAATCCGTTCATACGACTGGGCGTATTAAAAACATCTGTAGATCCAGAACTATGCGAGAGGACAGAAACAGGACTATCTCTTATTGTATTACATCTACAGTTCTTTTTTAGGGAATCATACCATAGATATCCCTATAAATTATAAAAAAAATGTTGAGAAAATTATGTATTTAAAATACTGATTCGAACTTCGAATATGTTTAGCCATGTGTTAGAAATCCAGTGAATTTAAAATCGAATTTTTATTTTTAATTTAATAAGTAGTTCTGGTAACGATAAACAATACTTAAAGTTTGGAAAATATAAATAGAATATTGTTAAGAACTTAAAAAACTGGATCGTATTTAAAAATGTTTTGTTTTCAACTTCACTCGAATTCGATTTCTGGCACATGCCTGATAAATTTCAATATCTAAATAAACTTACATTTTTATTTTGCCAATTCAGGATATGATACCGAGCAATAGATAATGTTTTTATATTGTCCGGAAATATTTTTTCAATATCTTTTTCGATAATATATGGGAGAGTCTCGAAATCAACTTTGTTTCCTATTAAATAAGAATTAAAATAGATTAGAAAATTTCGAGATAAGTTTTTTTTTGCATTTACTTCTAAATTCTTCGTACGTATCTCCTAAATTCCATTCAATTAAAATAGCTTGCAACTTAGCGTCATAAATTGGATAATTCGTGGTATTTGAGACAGGCTGGGAGTTATTGCCGATTTCAAGTAAATCGCTTGAACTGGAGGTACTACCTAAATTGTTAAAATCTGCATCCATCCCGTAGCTTGAACGCTTAGAGATATATTAATAAAATTTCACATAGTCAGTGCTGAGGTGAGGGTTTTGACCTGATTTGCGTTTACTTGAGTTCGTAGCTGGAATGGTGGTTTGTGGGCGGCCCCCCAAAATAGCTCCACTCGGGCCTACAAAATAAAAAAAACACCAAAAATTAATATATCTAATATATATAAATCAAAATATCTAGAAAAATTCCACTTACATGTGTGCGTTATCTTTTTAGTTCAAGAGAACTCATGTAAATACAAATCAACTCAAAAACACCGACATAAGTACTGATTATGTAAAATTTCATTAATATATGTATGTATGTATATCGTTCACGAGCTACCGAATTATTTCCAAAACCACTGTGGAGCTTTCAGTGCAAAATCAAAAGTGCCCACTTAATTAATATTTTAATTTAAACACTTACTTATGGTAATTTTTTAATTATACCTACGAATTTTATTATAATTTTATATAATTCACAAAATTTTACGTATTCAAAGCCACCCGCACTGCTTTGAACTTAAAATTGAAATAATGATATAAAATAACTTGTTCAGCTTGCAACCAAGTAGAAGAAAACTAACGGTCAATATGCAAAAAAAAAAACATTTGTATGTACGTACTACGTATGCACATTCAGTTTCAGCGTGTGTTTTTTTTTGTATGTATTTATGTATGTATGTTTGTATATTGAATACAGGTTAGTAGCATTCCTTATGATGACGGAGCGAGCAAAATCTTCGTGCTCATTCTTATATTAATAGAGACAAATAATGAGAACAAAAAGTAACATACATACATACATGCATACATAAAAAGTGAAGCATTAGTTTTTTTAAGAAAACTTAATTTAAATCAAGAAACTTTTGATTGATGTGGTTGATATGTCGATTCTAGTAAAAATTACTTGAATCAAACCAAGTTTTCTTGAGTATTTTCTAAAAAATTTAAGAAAATCCCTATCATTTGTTTCTTGATGCAAGAAATTCGTTTCTAATTCAAAATCAAGAAAAACTTACTTGTATTAAATAAATGAAGCTTGATCTTAGAAATATCTTCTTTTTTTTAATAAAAACTACCTACTTTTGTATTTCTTATTTTAAGAAATTTTTGATCACATACCTAAAATGAGAATTTTTTGATAATGAGAAAATGTTTCTGTATTTAAGAAAATTTTACTGAATACAAACGAAATAAGTTTAAATCAAGCAATTATTTCTGGATTGTGGATTTTCTTGATTTAAGAAACGAAATTGATTACTTTAGAAAATAAAATTCTTTCCGTGTACGTTACACAAAATGAAGATTTCTTTAAACTTTTAATACTACACAACTGAAAATTTTTTATATTACGCAAATGAAAAATTTCTGTGAATTTTCTATAAATATTATAACAGTCGCTTTTACGAAGCACACCTGAAAATTTCTTTAAATTTTTCCGAAGTCGCTTTTACGAAGCACAACTGAAAATTTCTTTAAATTTTCTTCAAATTTTACCGAAGTCGCTTTTACGAAGCACACCTGAAAATTTCTTTAAATTTTCTTCAAATTTTACCGAAGTCGCTTTTACGAAGCACACATGAAAATTTCTTTAAATTTTCTTCAAATTTTACCGAAGTCGCTTTTACGAAGCACACCTGAAAATTTCTTTAAATTTTCTTTAAATTTTTCCGAAGTCGCTTTTACGAAGCACAACTGAAAATTTCTTTAAATTTTCTTTAATTTTTATTGAAGTCGCTTTTACGAAGCACACCTGAAAATTTCTTTAAATTTTCTTTAAATTTTTCCAAAGTCGCTTTTTCGAAGCACAACTGAAAATTTCTTTAAATTTTCTTTAAATTTTACCGAAGTCGCTTTTACGAAGCACAACTGAAAATTTCTTTAAATTTTACCCAAGTCGCTTCAACTTTTTCATAAACCTCGCTTTTACGAAGCACAACTGAAAATTTCTTTAAATTTTCTTTTAAATTTTACCCAACTCGCTTGACGAAGCACAACTCTAGATATATTTTCCCCGTCATTATAAAACCCCGTAACCATGACTACCATAAAAAATTTAATTCGTTATTCGGATCAAGTGGTCGAATTTCAAAGCTACTTTGATGGGCTCGCGGTAGAATCGCATTCGCGACACACTTTGCAGACACACGAGAAACAGATCCAACTCCATTGGTCCAGATTTGAGTCATCTTACGAAACCGTCCTGGATCAATATGATTCTATAAAAGATGACCTCGATTACGACACCCTCAAGGGACGTTATTATGCCACTTTTGGCGCTTATACCGCGGTCGTCGCAAGAATTCACGAGCTCATCGAAGAGCTTCAAGCGAAGGCTAAATTGGCTTCCCCTTCCACGGATACCACAGTCGATCTAACCCCTCATATTTCACTACCCCCTTGCGATACAGAAATTTTTCATGGAGATTATCAATCTTGGCCTACCTTCCGTGATATGTTCACAGCGCTTTACCGCAATAATAAACGTTTATCACCTGTCGAAAAAATGTGCCATCTGGTAAAAAAGACGCAGGGTGAAGCTCGCGAACTTCTGAAGACTTGCCCTATGACAAACGATGGGTTTAATATGGCCTGGCAAAATTTGGTAAATCGCTACGAAAATAAGCGCATTTTGGTAAACGCACAATTAAAGTTGCTGTTTAATCTGAAAGAGACTAGTGCTGATCTGCGACAATTGCAGCGTGCCATCAACGACTGCATCACCAATCTGCGTTTGTTACAGATAGAAGCCGACAATTGGGACGTCATCTTCGTGTACATTTGCTCCACCTGTCTGCCCGAAACCACATTAAGCTTATGGGAGCAATCTTTACCGCGCTCCACTGACCTACCAACGTGGAAAGCTTTGGATGAATTCTTGTCCTCGAGATTCCAAACTTTAGATTCTGTCGCAGATATTAGATCGACATTCATAAATTCACATTCCCCGAAATCTTCTCAATCGGCAAAATCTAATAAATCAAACCACTCAGTAGGATCCAAGATTAACAGCTACCAGACTAATGTCTCCAATGACAAGCTTGGCAAGTGCGATTTGTGTACCCAATATCACCCCCTCAGATTTTGCGCAGTCTTTCTACAAATGTCAGTTGAAGAACGCTATACCGAGGTGAAGAAACAAAATAGGTGCACCAACTGCTTGGGAACTCACGGAGCGAACACATGCCCAAGTAAATTTGTTTGCAGAATATGTAAAGGGAAACATCACACGCTGCTTCATCGCGTTGAACAAAAGAAAATCAGTAGTACTCCAGCGGTAAATACACCAGTCAATAGCGATAATACCCCCCCTCGTGATCTAGATTTCTCCCCCTCTACATCGGCACAAGCAGCAAATAGAACGCTGCAATCTTTTTCCACGCAACTCGAACCCACACAATCGGTTATTCTCGGTACAGCGTTAGTTGACGTTTTCAATAGTGACCTCAAGTGCACTGTCCGCGCACTAATTGACTCCGCCTCAGAGACCTCATTTATTTCCAAAAAATTACAAAGACATCTCGGCCTCTCGGCCTCTCGACCGTCAACAGTTCAGGTCCACGGTTTAAGCGACACCGTGACCGCCACCTCAACCCAAAGCTGTCATATCAGAATTGGGTCTCCAATTGATAAGTCATTCGAAACCTACTCAGATGCTTTAGTCATCAATAGGCTTACTGGACAGCTCCCTTACTTCCCGTCATCCGCATTACAAAATGACCGTTTTTCCCTATTACAATTGGCTGATCCGTATCGCCCCAACTGCTCTGAAGTGGAATTACTTCTCGGTGCGGATGTTTACCCGAAAATACTCCAAGACGGTCTACAAAGAGACACACAGCAATCTCTACTAGCACAAAAGACAGTTTTCGGCTGGATTATCACGGGAAAGGTACCTGTAAGTCCGTGCAAGAAGGCAGTATTATCATTTTTTAACACGATAGAACTAAATAATCAGCTTCAGCGGTTTTGGGAATTAGAGGACATCCCGAGGAGAAAAACGCCCTCCCCGGAGGACACATACTGCGAAAATTTGTACACATCCACTACGTTTCGTAATAAAGAAGGTCGTTATGTAGTTTCACTCCCCTTTAGATCAGAATATCCCGAAAATATAAATATTGGCCCCTCTCGAAAAATTGCTTTCTCCCAGTTTCTACGAAACGAGGCGAGATTAACAAAAAACCCCCAGATGAAAATTGATTACGATAAGGTAATCACGGAGTATTCCACTCTAGGTCAAATGACCAAAGTAACCCCCATAAATAGTGAGAGCGGCAACTACTATTTGCCCCACCACGCTGTCTTAAAACCCGACAGCACCACCACAAAATTGCGCGTGGTATTTAATGCCTCGAGCCCCTCATCCAACGGCATAAGCCTTAATGATCTGCTTCACCCCGGTCCAATCCTGCAGGCAGATTTAATGATTTTAATTTTGAGATGGAGATTTTTCCGCTATGTGTTCAATGCGGACATAGAGAAAATGTATCGCCAAATCTTGGTGCACCCCACACAAACCCCTTTTCAACGAATTTTGCATCGGAACTCTCCGAATGAATTACTCCAGGATTTTGAGTTGAACACAGTCACCTTCGGTGTGAATTGTGCCCCCTATCTAGCAATTCGGACCTTGTTGGAACTTGCCAAGGAGAACGAAACCGCCTATCCTAAAGTTGCCGAGATTTTACGGGAGTATATGTATGTTGACGATGTCCTTTCGGGAGCCCATACAATATCGTCGGCCATAAAATCTCGTGATGAACTCATAAAAGTTATGAACACAGCGGGTTTTTCCCTACGGAAATGGACTTCCAATCACGAAAAGCTATTACAAGGTCTGCCGCCAACACACGTGCTGGGTGAAGAATTCCTACAACTGTCGGAATCCAGTGTCACAAAGACTTTAGGACTCAGGTGGAATGCGGGAAATGACCACTTCTACTTTCAACTCAAGGCTAACCCGAACCGTGAATTAACCACCAAGAGATGCGTACTTTCCGAAATTGCGAAACTATTCGACCCCGCAGGATGGCTCGCCCCGAAAGTTATCGTGGCAAAAATAATAATGCAACAAATATGGAAAGACGGCACTGACTGGGATGAAGATTTGAACCCCCTTACAATGAATAAATGGCGCGAATTCCTCGACGATTACGTCAGAATTGAGGAAGTTCGAATTCCCCGGTTCATTGATTTCGACCCATCTTACAAAATTGAATTACATGGTTTCTGTGATGCCTCGAAAAAAGCTTATGCAGCCGCCATCTATCTGCGCTCTGAAAACCAAGGACTTGTCAGTAGTCATCTGTTAGCAGCAAAATCGAAAGTTGCTCCCGTCAAATTTATCTCCCTACCTCGTAAAGAACTTTGCGGAGCAGAATTGCTTGCTAATATGGTAGATTCTATTCTAGCACAAATAACACTCAAGGACTATAAACTCTACCTGTGGACAGATTCCACCATCGTATTGGCTTGGCTGAGAAAACCTGCTCACAAATGGAAAACTTTCGTCGAAAATAGAATTTCATCTATAATCGAAAAGGTAGGAAAAGAATCGTGGTCTCATGTCGAATCAAAAAGTAACCCCGCCGATCTGGCGTCTCGTGTCTATGGTCTAGTGATTTATGGTGGTATGGGCCCGAGTGGCTGAGGCGTCCCCATTCAAACTGGCCCTCAAGTAAACAAGAGTTTGACACAGAAGAAGAAGCCAAACCAATCCGCGTGCTCATGACCTCCATAGAACAAAATGACATTCTGGAAAACTTTTCAGACCTACCTCGTGCATTAAGAGTCACCGCGTATATTTTTCGTTTTTATACCCGAATAAAAGCCAATATGACTGTAGAAAAGATCAATGGAAAAGAACTATCGCCCAAGGAAATAGTCTTTGCCAAAAACCGGTTAATCATAGCTTGTCAGAAATATCATTTTTACGAGGAATACGTACAATTATCTAATAATCAACAATTGCCCCGAAAAAGCTCCCTCTTAAATCTTAATCCCTCTCTAGATTCCAACGGAATCATGAGAATAAATGGTCGTCTAGCAAACTCCCCTACTTTAAGTTATGATGAACGATACCCCATTTTACTGCCTTACCATGCACGTTTCACGAGATTGTTTCTCAAATATCTCCACCAATATTCCCTACATGGTCAAAATGCGCTTCTATGCCGCTTGACCAGATTGCGCTATTATGTCCCCAAACTCAAGACGCTCATAAAAACAACCCTGTCCCAATGCGTAACATGTGTAAAACACAAACGTCAAATCAGTCAACAAATAATGGCTCCCGAGCGTTCGACTTTAACGCGCGCCTTTTTCTCCACTGGTGTTGATTTTGCTGGCCCGTTTGACATCAAATCCTATGCCGGTCGTGGCTGCAGAGTAACCAAAGGATATGTGCTAGTCTTCGTATGTTTTTCCACAAAGGCAATCCATCTCGAGGCTACTGGGGATATATCCACTCAAGCCTTTCTAGCCGCCTTTGCTCGCTTCTTTTCGCGACGAGGAACACCTCACGCTATGTATTCGGATAACGGCACTGCCTTTGTTGGTGCAGCTAACATCCTAAAAAGCGATAAAAAGCACTTTCTTTCAATGATACATAAGGGTCTTCTCTCTCAAGATACTTTTAACCCCGTTGAATGGCATTTCATCCCCCCTGGCGCCCCTCATATGGGTGGCCTCTGGGAGGCCATAGCCAAAACTTCACTTATGAAGAATTCAGCACCATGTTGGCACGAATTGAGGCGTGCTTAAACTCTAGACCCATAAGTGCCATGAGCGAAAACCCAAATGATCTATGCGCTCTAACGCCCGGTCATTTTCTCATTGGGACCCCACTATTATCTCCCCCTGAACCCGACGTCTCCAGCCATTCCATCGGCTATATCAATCGTTGGCAAAAGCTCAGAGTCCTTCATCAACAGTTAGCCCGCAGATGGAAGGAGGAATACTTAACTGAGCTCCATAAGAGAAATAAGTGGAAATACCCCCATCGAGACTTCGAAATCGACGATTTTGTTGTCGTCAGGCAGGACAACTTAACCCCTAATCAATGGCGTCTGGGACGTATTGAGAAAATATTCACAGGTCCCGATCATCGAGTCAGAATAGCCGAAATACGCACGGCTAATGGCATCGCCACGCGACCCATTGTCAAACTCGTTTTACTCCCCATCCCCATGACATCGTAACAATTAACTCTACCCCCTTATTTTTCCTCATTACAGCTAACATGCCCTCCCGTAGACAAGACTCTACAATAGAGAAGAAAGGCCAAGCGGAGAAACCGAAAACCAACACCCCAGACTGTCGTATATGCCACAAAGGTCACCCGCTGCGTAAATGCAGTAAGTTTCTGCAAATGGCTGTCTTCGCCAGGAAGGATGCAGTGGAACATCATCGGTACTGTCGCAATTGCCTCGCACACTCCCACAAGATTGCTGACTGTCGCAGCAAAGAGCGCTGTCATGACTGCAACGGTCCTCACCACACCCTTCTTCATCAAGCCGAACTTATACGAGCCAACTCTTACTTGAGCCGAGCAGCCGACACCATTGTCACACCCACTGTCATCATCCGAATTAAAATCAAAAATGAGTGGTGCCAAGTACGCGGCCTACTAGATTCATGTGCTCCCACAAGCTCCATCGCAGAATTTATTGTGGAAAGGTATAATCTACCGTTTGAAAGATTCGATGCTGATAAGTGGTGCCAACTCACCTTACGGACCAGGTTTGAGGAAGAGAAAGGGAACTTTACGGTAAGAGCCAAGATTAATACCGGACTGTCTGGGAAAACACACAAAAAGAATTTGGAATGCAGCGTGAGCGACACGTACCGAAATTTGAGGCTGGCCGATCCAGATTTTTTTGAAAGCAATGCCATAAATTTCATACTGGGAGCGGATATTTACCCTCGCATCATCCGAAGCGGCATTCAGGTGGCAAATATTGGTCTACTAGCTCAGGACACGGTCTTAGGATGGGTTTTGATTGGAAAATTCGGTGTTTAACAATGTCAACATTATCCAGATATCTAGTCTTTATTATATAAAACTGTGAATTATATTTATCCCTCTTACTGTAGTATATTTGAATTATATTTAATATTGAATTTCTTATCTTTATCCGTTGAATTATACCGAATTGTACATATACTTATAATTCTACCCTTTTTTTTTTGAATTATATTCGAATTATATCTAATATTTGATTCTTACCCCTTTTTATACCCTTCACCATCGTGAGAAGGGTATATATAAGTTTGTCATTCCGTGTGAAATTTCCACAATATAATTTTCCGACCCTATAAAGTATATATATTCTGGATCCTTATAGATAGCGAAGTCGATTAAGCCATGTCCGTCTGTCTGTCTGTCTGTCTGGATGTTGAAATCAGTTTTTTGAAGTCCCAAGATATGTTCGGGATCCAAACCTTCAATAGTTCTGTCAGAAGTGCTTTCGAGAAGTTTGCTATTTAAAATCAGCAAAAGCGGTTTAGGTTAACCAGAGTTATGAACCAATATGTGAGACCACCTCCATAAAAATTTGATATTTTTCGTCCATTTTATTGCAATATTTTGAAATATATTGCAGATAATACCATGAAATTTTGTATACGTTGTTTGTACTATAAAAGAAGAAAGTGTGCGGAAAATAGTAAAAATCGGTCCATGATTTCTCATAGCCCCCATACAAATATATATATTCCCGAAATATGGCTTAATGATAAATAAATGCCTATAAAATTGGAATATCAAGACAAAATTCAACAAAAATAAGTTTTATACAAAAAGAAATCACAAACCGAAATTTTTTTTACTTCGGTCCATATTTGACCATAGACCCCATATAAAGTCCACTTCCAAAATTCACTTAAATACATATAAAACAGATATAAATAATGTTAAACGGCTAAAATTTGACATAAATACTCTTTATAGGCAAATAAATTATTGTACCAAATTTTATGGTGGTCGGCCCAGAAATGGGCATAGCCCCCATACAAAAATCTTCCCGAAATATTGCTCAATTATACATAAATGCCTATAATATTGGAATATCAAGACAAAATTCAGCAAAACTAAGTTTTGTGCAAAAAGAAATCGCAAAACGAAATTTTTTTTAGTTCGGTCCATGTTTGACGATAGACCCCATATAAAGTCCACTTCCGAAATTCACTTAAATACGCATAAAACAGATATAAATAATGTTAAACGGCTAAACTTTGACATAAATACTCTTTATAGGCAAATAAATTGTTGTACTAAATTTTATGGTGGTCGGCCCACAACTGGTCATAGCGCCCATACAAGGACCACATCTGAAAAAGACATTTTTCCCTATATATATTGTATAAATATCGTTACCGACTCAAAACTTTGTACAGATCATTTACATATATACAAAAATCATTCGACACAATTTTGTTAATTTCGGTCTATTTTTAACCGTATGCCCCATATAAAGCCCTCTTCGGAAAATCCCTTTAATACTCATAAATCGCTTATAAATAAGGGTACCAATCCAAAATTTTACACGGATCATTTACATACATGCCTAAATCTAACTGCTGGATTTTGAGAATATCGGTCCATATTTGACTATATCCCCCACATAAGGTCCACTACCGAAATCCACGTTAATACTAATATATATCTTAAATATACCGTTATTACGTTGAAATTCTACGTGAAATATCCCCATATGCATGAAAATAACTGTTCCAAAATTTAAGAAAATCGGCCCATAATTTGTCATACCTGCCATATAGAAGCATTTCCAAAAACAAATAAATTCGGGTCAAAAAATATTCTTTTCGGATTTAACCCATATTCGGTCCATATTTTATAATCATGATATATATCGTTGGAAAGGTATTTTTAATACCTTTTATTTAATGTATTACAAATTATCAGACACCTAGTAGTTCCCGAGATATAGGCCTATATATTTTCAACTTTAAGGGCCCGCCCCCTCGAAAATAGGCGTGACCGCCAACAAATTTTTTTTGCTGGTATCTCCTCTAAAAGCCCTATTTGATTTTGGTTTTTTTTTTTTTTTTTTGAGCAAAATCACTAAAACCGAATTGTACCCCTTTTTTATACTCTGTTTGTTAAGTTACACTCAAGATTATTATGAACATCAGACAAACTCTGTAAATTATGGTAACAATTGGTAATTAAATCAATTAAAAATGGTGAAAATTAAATAAAATTTTAAAATATTTAACATAAATTATGTTGGTCGTAAAATTGTCTTTCTAACAATATATCAAATACTAATAAACTTTGCACTAAGACTGAATAGAAAACACAGAATTAGGATATGCTAGTCTAGTGTAGTTTCTGTATTTCTTATTACGCTTAGGTGAAGGGTATTTAAGATTCGGCACAGCCGAATATAGCACTCTTACTTGTTTTAAATTGTATTTGAATTATATGTACATACTTACCTCTTTTCATTTTAACTTAATTGTTATTTACATAAATACTTATATCCTTTGCATTTTAAACTATATCTGAATTATACATACATAAATTGTTTTGCATTTAAATTAATTGTTATTATACATACTTACCCTTATTTACTCTTTGAACTATTCTAAAAACTTAATTATACAGTCATACGTACACCTACATATTTACCCAAAATTGAATTCTAATTGCATGTATAATTGCCATTACATTTATCCCATATTGAATTATCCTGAATTGTATTATATTTACCATTATATTTACATCTTCATGAATTCCCTATTTTACTGCAAACTTGATTGTATTCTATTTACCCTATTTACTTTAAATTAATTATACACACTTAACTTTACGCATTCTTATATTTAAATTAAATTGAATTATAATCACATTTATAATTGCATTTATATACCCCTTATTGAATTATATTCTAAGTGTATTATACTTACTATCATATTTACCCCTTACTGAATTATATTATAAGTGTAATTATATATCTTATTCAATTCATACCTCACCGTTGTACATTTATGATTTTCTTATCCCTTCTTTATTACTTAAACTATCTCAGTATTATCCAATAAGTACAATAATGTAAACCCAATTGCCTGTCTGGTATAGAGATATGGGACCCTGAACATCCACCAACTTTGTTATCTCGGTTATAACAAGGGGGGCGGGATGTTTAGGCACGAAAACCCTAAAAATAATTAAAACTTATTTTGTGGTACGGTAACCCTGCAACTGCAGTGTTACTCGTTACTAATCTTGCTCTCTTTCTCATTCTCCACGTATACCAACAGGCAGTTGTGGTGGTTGATTTTTAACCAACATTCACACTCTGTTTTAAACATTCAAAGCAAGCGCTTCACACACTAACAAAAAAAAAACACTTTAGAAAATTACCGTGCAAAACAAACCAAAGGTTTTCCTAAAAAGTATAAAAAATAAAAAAGATAATCACTCAAAAAATAAAATTGTGCATTTTTTTTCTTAAATCAAGAAAAAGTGAAAGATAAATAATTTAACTAACGCAAATTTCTCAGCAAATTTGTATTTGCCAATTGTTTGTAGAAATTTATTGCGAAGGTTTTGTGCATAAATTTGTGAGAGTTCGTAAAACTAAAAGAAAAAGGAAATACCTACAATAAAACTGCAACTAAAACAACAAAGACAAGGAATTGTGAAATTTGTTTCTTCCTCTTTTTTACTACAAGGAATTGTGAAGTTTGTTTCTTCCTCTTTTTACATAAACTAACAAAAAGCCCACAGTTTGGACGACATACACCAAGGACACCACCCTACAGTTTGGCCCAACATCTCTCATTGGAAAAGGCCCACAGCAACAACAACAGGTTATCCGCCAGACACCTTGTCTCATCATCATCCTCCAAGGAACCAGGTGATCAACCCCCATCATCCTCATCACAAAATAAAGGTATCATCCCCTCATTGCCATCACCCTACAATCGGCACAAACGACAAACCGTAAGTTACCCCCCATTATCTTTTTATATTTTCATACCATCTACCCCAATATAATTATCCCTTTACCCGTGTACATATACAAACTGTTAAGTACAGTATAGTTAGTGCGAGTAAAACAGTAAGATTGCAATGGTATAACATTTTGTTTTCTAGTCATAAATTGTTCATTATCCGGCAATGATAAACCGATTTCAAAAGGAGGATGGTGAAAGTCAACGGGATACGACACAGGCAATGTATCACGAAGACAAAATTCCATAGGATAATTAACGAAAGCAAGATCAAGAATATTTCCGGATTAATTTGTTATATGGTTTAATTGGAAAAATCCGCATCCATGTAGGGAGTTTAAAAAATCGGACATAATTGTTGGTAGCAAATAATTACAATCAAAGGATTGAACCCATTTTACATTTGGAATATTAAAATCGCCAAGTAGAAGTGTAATGTATTTATTAATAGATGGCAACCATTCTTTTAGTACAAGTAAAACATTTGATATTTGGTATTCTTATCCTTTATTATTTATTCCATCATTTCTGTTCGCGCTATAAACATCCATCTTTTTATACCCTTCACCATCGTGAGAAGTGTATATATAAGTTTGTCATTCCGTGTGAAATTTCCACAATATAATTTTCCGACCCTATAAAGTATATATATTCTGGATCCTTATAGATAGCGAAGTCGATTAAGCCATGTCCGTCTGTCTGTCTGGATGTTGAAATCAGTTTTTTGAAGTCCCAAGATATGTTCGGGATCCAAACCTTCAATAATTCTGTCAGAAGTGCTTTCGAGAAGTTTGCTATTTAAAATCAGCAAAATCGGTGTAGGTCAACCAGAGTTATGAACCAATATGTGAGACCACCTCTATAAAAATTTGATATTTTTCGTCCATTTTATTGCAATATTTTGAAATATATTGCAGATAATACCATGAAATTTTTTTTATACGGTGTTTGTACTATAACAGAAGAAAGTGTGCGGAAAATAGTAAGAATCGGTCCATGATTTCTCATAGCCCCCATACAAATATATATATTCCCGAAATATGGCTTAATGATAAATAAATGCCTATAAAATTGGAATATCAAGACAAAATTCAGCAAAAATAAGTTTTATACCAAAAGAAATCACAAACCGAAATTTTTTTTAGTTCGGTCCATATTTGACCATAGACCCCATATAAAGTCCACTTACAAAATTCACTTAAACACATATAAAACAGATATAAATAATGTTAAACGGCTAAAATTTGACATAAATAATCTCTATAGGCAAATAAATTGTTGTACTAAATTTTATGGTGGTCGGCCCAGAATTGGTCATAGCCCCCATACAAAAATCTTCCCGAAATATTGCTCAATTATACATAAATGCCTATAAAATTGGAATATCAAGACAAAATTCAGCAAAACTAAGTTCTGTGCAAAAAGAAATCGCAAAACGAATTTTTTTTTAGTTCGGTCCACATTTGACCATAGACCCCATATAAAGTCCACTTCCAAAATTCACTTCAATACGCATAAAACAGATATAAATAATGTTAAACGGCTAAAATTTGACATAAATACTCTTTATAGGCAAATAAATTATTGTACTAAATTTTATGGTAGTGGGCCCAGAACTGGTCATACCTCCCATACAAGGACCACATCTGAAAAAGACATTTTCCCCTATATATATTGTATAAATATCGGTGCCGACTCAAAACTTTGTACAGATCATTTACATATATACAAAAAACATTCCACACAATTTTGTTGATTTCGGTCTATTTTTAACCGTATGCCCCATATAAAGCCCTCTTCCGAAAATCACTTTAATACTCATAAATCGCTTATAAATAAGGGTACCAATCTAACATTTTACACGGATCATTTACATACATGCCTAAATCAACTGCTGGATTTTGAGAATATCGGTCCATATTTGACTATATCCCCCACATAAGGTCCACTACCGAAATCCACGTTAATACTAATATATATCTTATATACACCGTTATTATGTTGAAATTCGACGTGAAATATCTTCATATGCATGAAAATAACTGTTCCAAAATTTAAGAAGATCGGCCCATAATTTGTCATAGCTGCCATATAGAACCATTTCCAAAAAACAAATAAATTCGGGTCAAAAAATATTTTTTCGGATTTAACCCATATTCGGTCCATATTTTATAATCATGATATACATCGTTGGAAAGGTATTTTTAATACCTTTTATTTAGTGTATTACAAATTATCAAGCACCCAGTAGTTCCCGAGATATAGGCCTATATATTTTCAACTTTACGGGCCCGCCCCCTCGAAAATAGGCGTGACCGCCAACAAATTTTTTTTTTCTGGTATCTCCTCTAAAAGCCCTATTTCATTTTGTTTTTTTTTTTTTTTTTTTGAGCAAAATCACTAAAACCGAATTGTACCCCTTTTTTATACTCTGTTTGTTAAGTTACACTCAAGATTATTATGAACATCAGACAGACTCTGTAAATTATGGTAAGAATTGGTAATTAAATCAATTAAAATGGTAAAAATTAGACAACATTTGAAAATATTTAACATAAATTATGTTGGTCGTAAAATTGAATTGGTAATTAAATCAATTAAAAATGGTAAAAATTAGACAAAATTTCAAAATATTTAACATAAATTATGTTGGTCGTAAAATAATTTATATATCAAATACTAATAAAATTTACACTAAGACTGAATAGAAAACACAAAATTAGGATATTCTAGTCTAGTGTAGTTTCTGTATTTCTTATTACGCTTAGGTGAAGGGTATTTAAGATTCGGCACAGCCGAATATAGCACTCTTACTTGTTTTTATTAGTGTTAATGTATAAATAAATTATAAGTTATTTTAAATATATATTATACAGCGCGTGTTTTTATTTCGAGACATAGACACAACAATTGGCGACGAGGATAAAGAAAGAGGAAAAAATTAAATCTAAATAAATTTCAACATATCAACTTTAACAAAATCTCAACCTCAACAAAATGGAGCCTACACAATTGAAGCAGTTGTTGGGTGCCATTACAACAATGGCGGCAGCAATGCAAGTGCTACAGCAATCATCAAGTGGTACCACTACAAGTGTCAACGTTATATCAAATTTCGACCCATTCGATCCAAAGATGGAATCTTTTAAATCGTATAGGGAGCGTCTGGAAATATATTTTCAAATAAAAAAAGTTTTTGGGGATAAGGAAATGTGTTCAAAATTGATATTGCAATACATCGGTCCAACAACATACACACTGTTAACAAGCTTAGCAGCCCCTAAGAGCGTAAACATACTAAAGTATGATGAAATTGTTTCAATTTTGGAAAAACATTTTTGCCCCAAAAAGAATATTTTGGTTGAACAACATTAATATCTCTGCGAAATTCAAAATGATAACCAATCAATTTCAGAATTTGTTTCAATTTTGCAAAAGCGAGCAACTGATTGCGAGTTTGTTTGTGAATGCAGCAAATCGGTTGCAAACATTTTTCTTAGATCACAATTCATCAGAGGAATACGTGATGGCTACATCCGAGAGCAGTTATTACAAAAACCAGAAACAACATTTGAACAAATTGTGGAAAGAGCAACAACATTAGAAGCGGCAAAAATAGACAGCAAGATAATGTCGAATAATGCATCTGGTTCAACAAGTGATATACATCAAGTACGCTATCAACAAATGAATGATCGTAAAGGAAGAAATCGAAGTCGTAGCATCCCTAGAGATAGAAAATCAAAATCTTCAAGTAGAGTGAATTACAGCGAATTAGGTATTGAAGGACGGTGTCTTAGATGTGGTCGTAACAATCATTTGTCAAATGAGTGCAGAGTAAACAAAAATAAATTAAAATGCAAGTCATGCGGTAAAGTTGGTCACGTTACACAGGTTTGTATAAATAGCAAGTTGAGACAAAAAAAAAACAAAATAACACAAACAACAACCATGCTACATCAAATGCAATCGAGTCATACACGACAACAGAAGAAGAATATTTTGGAGTAAACCAGATTGTTGACATTTATGATAACAACGCTCAACAAATCTCAACAAAAGATTCTGAAATTTTATTGTAGATGTATTAATCAATGGAAATAATCAAAACTTCGAAGTCGATTCAGGTGCCAGCTACACATTAATTCCAGAAAACCAATTTATGAAATTAAACATCAAAACACCACTAAGAAAAACAAATTTAGCATTTCGAGTCTATACAGGCGAGGTTTTCGTACCATATGGAGTTGTAAGTGTTGACGTACAGTATAAAAATCAAACGTCAAAAGAAGAGTTGTACATTGTTTCATCAAAACGCTCAGCGTTATTAGGACGAGTATGGATACGGCATCTAAAAATTAGCCTGGAAGAAATAGATGGAAACAAAGTTAAAAGTAATAACAACAAAGACAACAATATAAATTCCATAGCAGTAATTGAGAAACAGTTTTCAAAAATTTTTACCGAAAAAGTGGGATGTATTCCGGGGGTGGTCTGTAATTTAAAACTACAAGATGAAGCAAAACCCGTTTTTATCAAACAGAGACAAGTTCCATTCGCGCTACGTGAAAAGGTAGAACAAGAACTCGATAATCTGGAAAGAGACGGCATAATAACAAAGGTAAATACGAGCAACTGGGGATCACCATTGGTGATCATACAAAAGCCTGACGGCAATGTTCGGCTGTGCGTCGACTACAAAGTCGCTGTTAACCCTCAGCTAGAGGCAGCGCATTACCCAATCAAAAGAATCGACGAAATTTTTAATAGTTTAAAAAATTCAAAGTATTTTTGCAAACTAGATTTATACAAAGCATATCTTCATGTCCTGGTAGATGATGATAGTAAACAAATTCAGACAATTTCGACACACCGAGGTACATACCAAATGAACCGTTTATCATTTGGAATCAAAACGGCTCCAAGCGAGTTTAATCGCATTCTAGAGCAGATACTACAAGGCCTTGAGGGTACAATTTCGTATTTTGATGATATAATCATTCACGGTGCAACGTTAAAACAATGTGAAGATCGACTAATCAAATGTTTTGAAATCTTAAGCAAATATCAACTACACGTCAACAAAAACAAGTGTAAATATTTTAAGAATCAAATAAGATACCTGGGTTATGTTATAAGCTATAACAAAATATCAAAATGTCCAGATAAAATACAAGCAATTGTGAAAATGCCAAAACCAAAAAATGTGGATGATACACGGAGATTTCTCGGCATGATTACATATTATGCTAAATTTATACCAGATGTATCAACACTAACATTTCCATTACGTCAGCTATTAGAAAAAAATCGAAAATTCAAATGGACACCAAAATGTGAAGAAGCATTTAAAAATCTTAAACAAGAAATCTTAAAAGAAACAGTATTAATGCCTTATAACCAGTCTTTGCCAGTAACGTTAGCATGTGATGCAAGTCCAACGGGTATAGCAGCTGTGTTATCACATATAATTGAAGGAGAAGAACGTCCTGTTGCATTTAATTCCCGTGCGTTAACAAAAGCAGAACAAAATTACAGTCAGCTTGATAGAGAAGCGTTGGCAATAATTTTTGCTGTTAATAAATTTTTTATGTATTTGCATGGAAGAGAATTTACGTTATTAACAGATAATCATCCACTTTCAAGAATATTTCATCAAAATGCCAAGACACCAGCTATGACGTCAGCAAGACTTCTTCGATATGCTTCATTTCTACAAGGTTTCAACTTTAAAATAGAACATCGTAAAGCAGAAAATAATGTAAACGCAGATTGCTTGTCTATCAGTCTCGTCTCATCGAACTGTTCGGACGTGTTACTTTTAGTGCGGCTGAATTTTCGGTGAAAAAATCGTAATAGGTGAAAAAGTGTAAAAAGTTGAAATTAATTAAAAAAAAAAAAAAAAAAGAAAACATTAAAAATCGTATAAAAACTGTATGAGTGTTCCTCTCAGATGTAATTCTGAGAAAGAGCTTAGCTCGACTAGAAAAACTAGATGCATCTCTGAGGAAGAATCCATAAAAAAATCTTTGGAGAATTTTCTCACTGCAAGAGCCGTGGAACGGCGTCGTTCCTGTTCGCCCAATATTGTGATTTCAACAGATGAAAAAACATCATCTTCATCAAACAGTGCAGTCAAACCCAAAAAACAAGTAGGTATGGATAAGTACATAACCGTTCTCAAGCGACAGAGGAGCCCGAAGTCTGCTCAAGTGTCATCAAATGCAAAAGCTCCTGAGACCGTGAGTAATGATCAAAATAGGTTTGCTCTCCTCCAGACGGATGAGCCAGAACTTCCGAAGAAGACGTTTAAGCCCCCACCAATTTATCTGAGAGAGCCGACTTCCAGTAAATTGGTACAAGGAATTGTTGCTGTAATAGGTGAAAACATGTTTAGCGTAACCTCAATGAAACATGGAAATATCTGCGAGACAAAGATACAAGTGAATAGGGAAGATGATTTTCGAAAATTGTCCAACCAGCTGAAAAGGGAGACTAGGGATTTCTATACCTACCAGCTCAAAAGCGCAAAAGGACTCCAAGTCGTTCTAAAGGGTATAGACCCATGTGTTGATCCCGCGGAGATAAAAACCGGTTTAATGAACAAAGGGTTCAAAATCAAGAGCGTAGTGAATATTAGAAACCGTGAAAAGATCCCTCAGCCCATGTTCAGGGTAGAATTGGAACCTGGAGATGTTGTCTTAAAGAAAAATGAGTCCCATCCCATCTACAATCTGATGTACCTTCTGCATCGTAGAATCACCGTGGAAGAACCACATAAGCGTCAGGGACCCGTACAGTGTCTCAACTGTCAAGAATTTGGTCACACCAAGGCGTATTGTAAATTGCCGACAGTTTGTGTTGCGTGTGGGGAGCTACATGCAACTGCTCAATGCGATAAGTCGAGAACTGACTCAAAAATCAAAAAATGCAGTAACTGTGGAGGTAATCATACCGCAAATTATAGAGGTTGTCCAATTTACACTCATTTGAAAGGCATAAGAACCAGCAAGACGTCAGTATTGCCTAATCGCCCTCAACAGCCAAATTCAGCATCGAGTGACAATTTCCCTCAATTATTACGGTCCACTAGTCATGTAAACGCGCCTAGTTCTAGACAAGTTTCTTACGCAAACGTCGTTAAATCTAATATGCCAGGTCTGGAGCAGGAACCTAAACCCCAATATTCTGAGCCGCATATCAACAATCTAGAGGCAACATTGCAGACACTTGTCCAAACTATGAACACTTTCACGACCACCATGACATCCATGATGCAGGAAATGCTGAAAATGCAATCCACTATCTTGCAAGCCATTTTAAAGAAATGATTTATTTAAAAATTTGTTTCTGGAACGCGAACGGCCTCCGCCAACATAAAAATGAACTGGAATACTTCCTGATGGATAAGCAGATTGATGTTATGATGATTGCTGAAACTCACTTGACGTCGACAGGGTACTTCAAAATTAATGGCTACGAGTTCTACGATACTAAAGACCCCCGCGGAAGAGCTTGTGGAGGTTCGGCAATTCTTATAAAGAACAGAATAAAGCATTATCTAATGAATAACATAAGTGAGGATTACCTCCAAGCAACAAACATTTGCATTGAATTCTGTCAATACAAATTTGTTTTATCATCGATTTTTTCTCCGCCTCGATTTTCAATAAAAGAACACCAATACCATAACTTCTTTAAATCCCTTGGAGCTAGATTTTTAGTTGCTGGTGACTTTAACGCCAAACACACATTTTGGGGTTCACGTCTGGTAACCCCAAAGGGTCGCGTACTCTTCAACACCATTGCTAAAATGGGCTTAGATGTACTCTCAAGTGGACATCCCACCAATTGGCCGACGGACCGACGGAAGATTCCCGATGTTATTGACTTTTGGGTAATGAAAAATATCCCTGTAGAATGGATGCAAGTGGATCCTTCACTGGACTTGTCCTCAGATCACTCTCCTACTATCATTTCAATGCATTTCCCTCAAGTGTGTGGTTCTCCATTTATGAACATGACTAAGACCCGAGTAAGTTGGATAAAATACAAAAAGTATTTAAGTTCTCATTGCACGGAAAATGTTGTGTTGAGAACTACCGACGATATTGATGAGTCGATTGGCAACTTTACCGAGGACCTTCGACGAGCTGTGCATCACGCTTCCACTTATCACGTTGAATGTAGAAATAGGACAAACAGAACTTATTTCTCTGAACTCGAACATCTCCTATCAGAAAAAAGAAGATTGAGAAGAGAGTGGCAAATTCACAGGTCTCCTGAACTGAAAGCTAGGCTACGGGAATGCAGAGATATACTAAGACATTTCTTAGAAACCCAAAGAACGGCCTCACTTAGATCTTACTTGGAAGGTCTTGATAGTACCCCACAATCTGACTACTCGTTATGGAGGGCGGCAAGAGGTTTAAAAAGACCAGTAAGAGGAAAACCTCCTTTGCGAAATCCGACTGGTGACTGGGCTAGAAATGATTCCGAGAAAGGGACATTATTTGTTAACCATTTGAGAAATGTGTTTACTATAAACATCTCAAATAATAACGAATCTGATTTGCCACCACTTGTTATAAGGCCTCCTGTACCTCTAAGACTAAACTTTCGTGATGTCCAAAACGCTATTGGTACTCTGAACCTTAGAAAGGCTCCAGGTATGGATAAAATCAGCAATAAAATGCTTGTGGAGTTACCTCGTGTAGCAAGAAGAATTATCCTCTTTATCTTCAACGCTATTTTACGCCTAGAATACTATCCTGCAGATTGGAAGGTGTCTATGATCACTATGATTCCTAAGCCAGGGAAGGACCATACCAAAGTGGAGTCATATAGGCCAATTAGTCTACTGCCGACAATTTCAAAACTGTTTGAAAAATTGTTAATGACTAAATTGACTCCAATTCTGAATGACACTGAATGTATTCCTAATCATCAATTCGGCTTCAGGGCTAAACACAGCACCATCGAGCAAACACACAGATTGGTAAATGTGATAAGAGGGTCGTTTGAAGACAAAAAATACTGCTCCGCCCTTTTCATTGATGTGTCGCAAGCGTTCGACAAAGTTTGGCATGACGGCTTAATGCACAAAATAAAATTAACTCTGCCTGCTAACACCCATAAACTCATGGAAAGTTATTTATACGGTCGCAAATTTAAAATCAAAGAAGGTGATTTTTTAAGTACCGCTCAGCCAATTG
The DNA here is from genome assembly GCA_916048285.2 of Bellardia pandia. Lineage (NCBI taxonomy): Eukaryota > Metazoa > Arthropoda > Insecta > Diptera > Calliphoridae > Bellardia > Bellardia pandia. The sequence goes on from OU696534.1 coordinate 1,314,667, forward strand.
AATCAGGTGTGCCACAGGGTAGCATACTGGGTCCTACTTTATATTTGATATATGCCTCCGACATGCCGTCAGACCCTAAAATCCATACGTCAACATTTGCAGACGATACAGCCTTTATCAGCGTCCATCAGGACCACCAAGTTGCATCACAGAATTTGCAGAATTATGTTTATAAACTAGAGAATTGGCTAGAGCTTTGGAAAATCAGGGTTAACGAACAGAAATGTATTCATATAACTTTCACATTGCGAAAAGATACCTGCTCGTTCATCAGAATAAATAATCAAATTATCCCACAACACAATGAAGTCAAATACCTCGGCATTCACCTCGACCGCCGTTTAACTTGGAAGTCTCATATTGAAGCGAAACTTACACAAATGAGATTAAAAGCAGTGCAACTTAATTGGCTAATCGGCAGAAACTCTACATTGAAATTGGATTGCAAACTTTTGTTGTACAATGCAATACTAAAGCCAATCTGGTGCTATGGAATTCAATTATGGGGTACTGCCTCAGCATCCAACATTGAAAAAATTCAAAGGGGTCAAAATAAAATTCTACGTATAATTACTGCAGCACCATGGTATGTTAAAAATTCTCGAATCCACAAAGATCTAGGCGTGCCATTAGTAAAAGTCGAATTTACAAAATATGCGTCAAAGTACGTCAGCAAACTTGAACACCATCCAAACCCCCTTGCACGAGACATCCTTAACTTTAGTGGCCACAATCGGTTGAGAAGGAGGGATACCCTTGCTTTAACTCAAGCGCAAAATAGATGACTGGATCAGTTGATGTGAAATTTTTTTAGTACCATAAAAATTTTTGTCTAGCACTGGCTGGGCTTATTATTTTCTTTTTAGTATTAAGATTTGAATACTTGTTGTCATTTCAAATATGAAGATTCAATAAATAATTAAATGCAAAAAAAAAAAAAAAAAAAAAAAAAAAAGATTGCTTGTCTAGAGCACCAATCAACGAAATACCACGTTTCACACATTTTTTAGATGAAGAGGTACGAGTTCACTAAGAACAAACAATAAATCAAATTTCAACACTGGCCATTAACGCTACAAATATTGCAAAGGAAACAGAACGTGATCCTCAACTTTCAAAACTAAAGGGAGATCTGTTAAAAGGTGAAAACTACGACATCAGCTACTCAATTCAATACGGAGTCATATTCAAGGGCAATCGTGTAGTTATACCATCAAATTTACGTGATGCAATCTTAAAGGAATTACATCATACACATATTGGCATTGTTAAAATGAAATAACTAGCAAGGAGGTATTGCTTCTGGAAAGGTATTGATTCAGATATAGAGAGTTTAGTTAAATCATGTTTAAACTGTGCCAAGATAAGAAAGGAGCCACCGAAAGTGGTTACTCATCACTGGGAAGAGCCAAATGAAAATTTTCAAAGAGTCCATATAGATTATGCCGGACCATTTCAAAATCATCATTTTTTCGTTCTGGTAGATGCTAAATCAAAATGGCCTGAAATTCGTACAATAACAGAAGCACCAACATCTGAAAAAACAATCACTTTACTACAAGATATTTTTTCAACGCATGGTTTACCTCAAATTATCGTTTCTGACAACGCCACAATTTTTCAAAGCTCAACATTCAAAGAATACTGTTTTAACAACGGAATTATCCAAAAGTTTATAGCTCCGGGACATCCAGCAACAAACGGATTAGCTGAAAAATATGTACAAATTTTAAAAACAAAACTAAAAGCAATGGAAGATTATACTAAGCCTTTAAATATAAAGGTGCAAGAAATAATGTTTCGGTATAGAGCAACACCATTAGCAAATGGCCGGACGCCATCACAATTATATCTTAATCGTGACCTTAGAATCCAATTAGATGCTATGCGGCCGATCAGGGAATTGAAGTCAGCATTGCGCACTACCATGGTTCGCTCCATAAACGTGGGAGATAGGGTCCAAGTGCGGTGGTACGACAGCAATAAGCCAACGTGGAAATTTGGAACCATAATAAGTAAATTTGGTCAACTGCATTACCAAGTAAAACTAGATAATGGTTATAAACTGAAGCGACATATTAATCAACTGCATAAATCAGGAGTGAAAGAACCGGAGAAATCGGTAACATTTGCGGAACAGATTCCAAAACAAAAGATTGACGAAATTCACATCGAGCATAGAATTGCCAACCCTTTGATTCAACCAAGGCCAACTGTACAATCTCGACTTGCGGCAACGCCTGATGGAACCGTAAGAAGATCCACTCGTATTAGAAGACCTCCAACCGGTTATGAGGACTACGTAAATCATTAAGCGTGGGAGATTGTAATGTATTTATTAATAGATGGCAACCATTCTTTTAGTACAAGTAAAATATTTGATATTTGTTATTCTTATCCTTTATTATTCATTCCATCATTTCTGTTCGCGCAATAAACATCCATCTTTTTTTTATTAGTGTTAATGTATAAATAAATTATAAGTTATTTTAAATATATATTATCCAGCGCGTGTTTTTATTTCGAGACATAGACACAACAAGAAGTACTATATCGGATGTGTTTGATTGATTCAGAACGAACTTAATAGCGGAGAAATGTTTATTATATATTAAAAGAGATGAATTAGGTGGTATATAAGAACACGTGACAAATAATTGTCTATGACCAACACGAATTTTAACAGCAATAAACTTCAATTTCATCATCAATGTCATCAATTAAAACATTTTCTATAATCTCACATAGCAAAGCATCAAGGACAGCAATAAGTACTCCACCACCAAGTTTTCGCATACGATCATATCTAAATATTTGATATTTGGAACATAGAATTTCATTGTTATGAATACATTTTTTATCATTCAGCCAGGTTTCGGTAAATACAATAATGTGGTATGAAAAATCAAAACTGTTTGCAAAAAGATTAGTTAATTTAGTATTGAGACCCCGTACATTTTGGTAAATAATATTAATGAGATTATCTATCGATAGTTGAGTTAGTTTTTTGAAGATGATTGCGGTAGATGAACAATGCCAGATGTTGAAGTATTTTTATACTCGTATTCACGAATAAGAGCATTTGGCGGCCAAAAATCTAGATTCACAATTGTATCAAAGTACTCTTGAGGGACGATTATTTTAAAAGATGCTTTATTTCTTGGTTCAGAATATTTAAATTTGAAAACAATCATATCAATATTGGAGCCAATTTGATCAGTTATGTAATGTTTGATGTCATCAGTAGTTGTACAGGAAGCAAATCGAGCAGCAAATATAGTTTTTTTTGGAGAAATAACTTGGAGAATTGGAGTATTGTTAGACGGTATAGCAACAGGAGTGGGCGGATTTAAGTTAGGTTGCCCCGATAGACTAGGCGATAGTTTGCCGGACTATCAGTCAGAGGGTTGCGGGTTCGATTCCCGCCAAAGACTCTGGGTGTTTTCTGCAGATAAGCCAAAAAGCTTCGCAGTTTGTGTTTGTTAATTGTATTTAAAAAAAAAAAAAAAAAAAAAGATGAACTTGTTGAATTGTTTGGCGGCTTAAGAACTTGTTGAATAGTTTTGTGGTTTGGTGGTTTAAAAACAGGAGCGAGTTGATTTAGATTCATGGGAACAGGTGAACTTGTTGAATTAAGATTTAAAGATAATGGTACATTGTTTATTAAGTCAGATGAGGGTATAGAAATAGTTACAGGACTTTTTTCAGTTGTTAATGGGTGAACCAACGACAAGGAAGAACAGGTAGATGAAGATGAAGATGCAATTAGTGGATTATCAGAAACTTTTTTAACAGCATTAGCATTAGTTATAGTTGTAGCTTGTTTCTTTCTTTTCGGTGAGCTTGGTGTTTTTTCAAGAAGTTCTTTATATTGCGTAAATTTCTTAAAAAGGTTATTTAAGTCATTATGAATTTCATTAAATTGATTACAAGTGTTTTTAAAGAATGAGTAAAATTCGATGTCAAGAGACATACATTTTTTGCAGCACCAGCGCAGACCATTATTTTCACGCAAATTGTCAACAGTTCGAGCAGCCAAATCAACACATTTAGAATGATAAACAGAATCACAAAGCCAGCAGGAAACCATCAATTCATCGGATTTATTACGGCATTTAGGCTTAGAGCAAGACATGATAACAGATAGAGTTGAGATTATATAACCGACTTTAATATATTATAAATAATTGATTTTATGATTTTATGTTAAACACACGAAGAAAGAGGTTCAGGTGTAAAATGTATAAGAGTTTTATATCAGAACAAATACAAATGAGAGTTATTGTTTTTGTTATTGTTGTTGTTATTGTTTATGGTAACAGTTTTTAAATTTGCATTGATTATTGTTATTGTCTTTTAATATATTTATATACAAAAACAAGATCAAATGCAAGAACAATGTAAAGGTTATTGTTGTTATTGTTTATTGATTTATTTACGAAAACAAAATCAAAGAAAAACACTTTAAAGTTTTATTATTTCTGATGTTATTGTTTGTTTGTTTGTTTGTTAAATCACAGCCTGTTTTAACACAGAACTAGTGATTGTTTTTTTTCTTCTTTTTTATAAAAATGCAATCAATTAATTAAATTCATAAAATCGAACCAATATTTGTTAATTTTATTTTTTGATTGAAACAGTTTTAACAGTTTTAAGAAAGCACAATAAAACACGTCTTATTCTCACGAAGTCTCTTGATCGATACATATGTATATATATATATATATATATATATATATATATATATATATGCATTGCGCATAGTTTGGGTACATAAAAATCTTTACGGTTTAATTCGATTTTTATAACTATTTTGGAATAATTTATCAATAATATATCAAGACTTTAACATATAATCGCATAATAAGCCCCTGATCTTGCGTTAAGTACCTTACGCATAGTTTGAGGAAACTCATATATGTTGCGCATTATTTAAGAACAAGTCCTCAATGTACATATATGCAATATATATAAAAATCTTTGTTGCCATACTTTTACATTATTTTTGCAAATTCTTTACGGCGTAATTTTTTATGAGTACCGACTTGGGAGTTTGAATTTAAGTAGCAATAAAAATGCAACACTGTGCCAGTAAAATACACATCAATGATAAATAAATGGAATATCAAGACAAAATTCAGCAAAAATAAGTTTTATAAGTTTTGTACAAAAAGAAATCGCAAACAAGTTTTTTTTTTTTAGTTCGGTCCATGTTTGACCATAGAACCCATATAAAGTGCACTTCAAAAATTCATTTAAATACGTATAAAACAGATATAAATAATATTAAGCGGCTACAATTTGGAACAAATACTCTTTATAGGCAAATAAATCCAATTGTTTTATTATAATTCCAAACTTATTTAAGAAAACCGACTAATATAGTATTATATAGGACCCTTTGAACTACCATCTCTATATAGTATGATACGTGTGCAACTACATATTTGTCCAAATTCTTCTAGAGAATTTCATCCTAAAAGTCACTTTTTTCAAAAATACATTTTTTAAAAATTGTTTTATTATAATTCCAGAATTATTTAAGAAAACCGACTAATATAGTGTCATATAGGACCCTTTGAACTACAATCTCTATGTAGTGGGATACGTGTGTAACTCCACATTTGTCCAAATTCTTCTAGAGAATTTCATCCTAAAAGTCCCTTTTTTCATTAAAAAATCTTTTTTTAATTGTTTAATTATAATTCCAAAATTATTTAAGAAAACAGACTAATATAGTGTCATATAGGACCCTTTGAACTACCATCTCTATATAGTATGATGCGTGTGCAAGTCTATAGTTGTACAAATTCTTCTAGAGAATTTCATCCGAAATCACTTTTTTCATAAATACATTTTTTAAAAATTGTTTTATTATAATTCCAGAATTATTTAAGAAAACCAACTAATATAGTGTCATATAGGACCCTTTGAACTACAATCTCTATGTAGTGGGATACGTGTGTAACTCCACATTTGTCCTAATTCTTCTAGAGAATTTCATCCTAAAAGTCACTTTTTTCATTAAAAAATCTTTTTTTAATTGTTTAATTATAATTCCAAAATTATTTAAGAAAACAGACTAATATAGTGTCATATAGGACCCTTTGAACTACCATCTCTATATAGTATGATGCGTGTGCAAGTCTATAGTTGTACAAATTCTTCTAGAGAATTTCATCCGAAATCACTTTTTTCATAAATACATTTTTTAAAAATTGTTTTATTATAATTCCAGAATTATTTAAGAAAACCAACTAATATAGTATTATATAGGACCCTTTGAACTACCATCTCTATATAGTATGATACGTGTGCAACTACATATTTGTCCAAGTTCTTCTAGAGAATTTCATCCTAAAAGTCACTTTTTTCAAAAATACATTTTTTAAAAATTGTTTTATTATAATTCCAGAATTATTTAAAAAAACCGACTAATATAGTGTCATATAGGACCCTTTGAACTACAATCTCTAAGTAGTGGGATACGTGTGTAACTCCACATTTGTCCAAATTCTTCTAGAGAATTTCATCCTAAAAGTCACTTTTTTCATTAAAAAATCTTTTTTTAACCCATTATTGGCCGCTACCCTAAAGCGCAGGAATTTTTTTAAACGCTGGCAGAGGGTTGCTTTAGAGACTCCAATTAAGGATATTTTTCACAAAATTTTCCTTCCCGATATGTAGTTTTCTAAATATGAACTGGTCGAAAAATCGACCACTGGCCAAAAGCAGTTATAGTAAAATATATGATATTTTTGTAAAAAGAAACATTTCCTTAGGCTTTATTAATGTTAAATAAATAAAAAAATTATTTCATACATTTTTCTTATAAATCTTTATGTTTTTTGCACAATTTGCAGCGCCGATATTTATCTTCAGGACTTCTAATAATTGAGTGTACATTTTTGTTGGTCCTGGAATCATTTGGAAATGAATTAATATCCTCACTATTGATCTCCATGTCATATTTTAGCAAATGTGTTGTTACTTCGGAACGAAAATCAATTTGTGAAAGTAGTTTTGCCTTTTGGAGCTTTGTCAATATACAGTGAATCTTCCATGCATTGACCATTGCGTTACCTAAAGCATAAGTCCTTTTTTCCACCACCATTTCTTACCCTTAATGCAGATGCGATAATTGGTCACGGCATTGTCATGGAGGTCAACACCTCCCATTCCGTTGTTATACTCTTTGATTACTTTTGGATCTTCTTTTGTTTTCGGCAATACCGTTTAGCATTTGCCATTGGTTCAACTGTGGAATTATTCGTGATATCATTAACAACCGAATTGTCGTTCCAACGCACTAATATTATTTCTTGCTAATCATCAAGCAACTGATCAAATTCTCCGCGCTTGCTTTTTTTAGATTTTTTAACGGAATTTTTGACATTCTGTTTTCTCGAATTATATCGGTAGCATAAAATTTTCGCTCATTCAATAGACACATAAGGTGATAGGATGAAAAAAAATTGTCAAAAAAAATTATATGACAATCGGGGTCTGACACGTTAGCCAATAAATCCAGAACAGTTTGAGCCCCAAGACCAATGTCCTTATCGCCATTTAGGTGTACCATAATCCGATTTTTTTTTGGTCTTTCCTTTTCGTAACATTATTGTATAATAACGATATTTAGGAGCCCATATTTGGTGGTGGTATATAAACTATATCGACATATTTGGCTGCCGCAATAGCTGCATCTTGTTCGTCATCTGAATCTAGCTCGTTTAAAATACTAATAATTTCCGATATGTTTACTGATTTATGAATCGGCATACTAATCAACAAAAAAACTATTCACTTTCACTGTCATGTACATACTGATATTTTACCTAAAATATTTCAATAACAAAAGAAAATCAAAATATTCGGGAATTCCCCTGATTAAAAAACACAATGTAATAGTTAGTAAGCGTAAACTTCCGGGTGACACATAGAAAACTATTGTCAGGTATAAAATAAAAACATTAAAATTTAAAAAGTTTTCTGAATGCGACTGTATGACTTACGGCCAGTGGTCGATTTTTCGACCACTAAAGTTTGTAGGAATTTAAAAGTGAGAAATCTTATAATTCACAAATTAGTTTTCTTCGATTCTTAAAATATATTATTTAGGCTTTAAAAAAAATGAAAAATAAAAAACAAAATTTTTTAATTTTTCATATATTTTTAAATTTGAAAAAATGTGAAAAATATGCTTTTTTTTACCGTTATGTAAAAATTTTTGTAAATTCTTCAGAAAATCAATTCAATGCAAATATTTTAAACACCATTACAAATTTTATATTTCTGAAAACCGATCTAAAAAATCATAGTTAACTTTGGCAATAAACGACAATGAAATAGGTGGTCGAAAAATCGACCAGTGGCAAAAAATGGGTTAATTGTTTGATTATAATTCCAAAATTATTTAAGAAAACAGACTAATATAGTGTCATATAGGACCCTTTGAACTACCATCTCTATATAGTATGATGCGTGTGCAAGTCTATAGTTGTACAAATTCTTCTAGAGAATTTCATCCGAAATCACTTTTTTCATAAATACATTTTTTAAAAATTGTTTTATTATAATTCCAGAATTATTTAAGAAAACCAACTAATATAGTATTATATAGGACCCTTTGAACTACCATCTCTATATAGTATGATACGTGTGCAACTACATATTTGTCCAAGTTCTTCTAGAGAATTTCATCCTAAAAGTCACTTTTTTCAAAAATACATTTTTTAAAAATTGTTTTATTATAATTCCAGAATTATTTAAGAAAACCGACTAATATAGTGTCATATAGGACCCTTTGAACTACAATCTCTATGTAGTGGGATACGTGTGTAACTCCACATTTGTCCAAATTCTTCTAGAGAATTTCATCCTAAAAGTCACTTTTTTCATTAAAAAATCTTTTTTTAATTGTTTAATTATAATTCCAAAATTATTTAAGAAAACAGACTAATATAGTGTCATATAGGACCCTTTGAACTACCATCTCTATATAGTATGATGCGTGTGCAAGTCTATAGTTGTACAAATTCTTCTAGAGAATTTCATCCGAAATCACTTTTTTCATAAATACATTTTTTAAAAATTGTTTTATTATAATTCCAGAATTATTTAAGAAAACCAACTAATATAGTGTCATATAGGACCCTTTGAACTACAATCTCTATGTAGTGGGATACGTGTGTAACTCCACATTTGTCCTAATTCTTCTAGAGAATTTCATCCTAAAAGTCACTTTTTTCATTAAAAAATCTTTTTTTAATTGTTTAATTATAATTCCAAAATTATTTAAGAAAACAGACTAATATAGTGTCATACCCTTTGAACTACCATCTCTATATAGTATGATGCGTGTGCAAGTCTATAGTTGTACAAATTCTTCTATTGAATTTCATCCTAAAAGTCACTTTTTTCAAAAATACATTTTTTAAAAATTGTTTTATTATAATTCCAGAATTCTTTAAGAAAACCGACTAATATAGTATTATATAGGACCCTTTGAACTACCATCTCTATATAGTATGATACGTGTGCAACTACATATTTGTCCAAGTTCTTCTAGAGAATTTCATCCTAAAAGTCACTTTTTTCAAAAATACATTTTTTAAAAATTGTTTTATTATAATTCCAGAATTCTTTAAGAAAACCGACTAATATAGTATTATTGTCCAAATTCTTCTAGAGAATTTCATCCTAAAAGTCACTTTTTTCAAAAATACATTTTTTAAAAATTGTTTTATTATAATTCCAGAATTATTTAAGAAAACCGACTAATATAGTATTATATAGGACCCTTTGAACTACCATCTCTATATAGTATGATACGTGTGCAACTACATATTTGTCCAAGTTCTTCTAGAGAATTTCATCCTAAAAGTCACTTTTTTCAAAAATACATTTTTTAAAAATTGTTTTATTATAATTCCAGAATTCTTTAAGAAAACCGACTAATATAGTGTCATATAGGACCCTTTGAACTACCATCTCTATGTAGTGGGATACGTGTGTAACTCCACATTTGTCCAAATTCTTCTAGAGAATTTCATCCTAAAAGTCACTTTTTTCAAAAATACATTTTTTAAAAATTGTTTTATTATAATTCCAGAATTATTTAAGAAAACCGACTAATATAGTGTCATATAGAACCCTTTGAACTACAATCTCTATGTAGTGGGATACGTGTGTAACTCCACATTTGTCCAAATTCTTCTAGAGAATTTTATCCTAAAAGTCACTTTTTTCATAAATACATTTTATTAAAAATTAAATAATTCTTTTTTTAATTGTTTTAATATAATTCCAAAATTACTTAAGAAAACCGACTAATATAGTGCCATATAGGACCCTTTGAACTACAATCTCTATGTAGTGGGATACGTGTGTAACTCCACATTTGTCCAAGTTCTTCTAGAGAATTTCATCCTAAAAGTCACTTTTTTCAAAAATACATTTTTTAAAAATTGTTTTATTCTAATTCCAGAATTATATAAGAAAACCGACTAATATAGTGTCATATAGAACCCTTTGAAGTACCATATCTATGTAGTGGGATACGTGTGTAACTACACATTTGTCCAAATTCTTCTAGAGAATTTCATCCTAAAAGTCACTATTTTCATTAATAATTCTTTTTTTAATTGTTTGATTATAATTCCAAAATTATTTAAGAAAACAGACTAATATAGTGTCATATAGGACCCTTTGAACTACCATCTCTATATAGTATGATGCGTGTGCAAATCTATAGTTGTACAAAATCTTCTAGAGAATTTCATCCGAAATCACTTTTTTCAATAATACATTTTTTAAAAATTGTTTTATTATAATTCCAAAATTATTTAAGAAAACCGACTAATATAGTGCCATATAGGACCCTTCGAACTACAATCTCTATGTAGTGGGATACGTGTGTAACTCCACATTTGTCCAAATTCTTCTAGAGAATTTCATCCTAAAAGTCACTTTTTTCATTAATAATTCTTTTTTTAATTGTTTTATTATAATTCCAAAATTATTTAAGAAAACCGACTAATATAGTATTATATAGGACCCTTTGAACTACCATATCTATGTAGTGGGATACGTGTGTAACTCCACATTTGTCCAAATTCTTCTAGAGAATTTCATCCTAAAAGTCACTTTTTTCAAAAATACATTTTTTAAAAATTGTTTTATTATAATTCCAGAATTCTTTAAGAAAACCGACTAATATAGTGCCATATAGGACCCTTTGAACTACAATCTCTATGTAGTGGGATACGTGTGTAACTCCACATTTGTCCAAATTCTTCTAGAGAATTTCATCCTAAAAGTCACTTTTTTCATTAATAATTCTTTTTTTAATTGTTTTATTATAATTCCAAAATTATTTAAGAAAACCGACTAATATAGTGTCATATAGAACCCTTTGAAGTACCATATCTATGTAGTGGGATACGTGTGTAACTCCACATTTGTCCAAATTCTTCTAGAGAATTTCATCCTAAAAGTCACTTTTTTCATAAATAATATTTGTTTAATTGTTTTATTATAATTCCAAAATTATTTAAGAAAACAGACTAATATAGTGTAGTATAGGACCCTTAGAACTACCATCTCTATGTAGTGGGATACGTGTGTAACTCCACATTTGTCCAAATTCTTCTAGAGAATTTCATCCTAAAAGTCACTTTTTTCATAAATAATTCTTTTTTTAATTGTTTTAATATAATTCCAAAATTATTTAAGAAAACCGACTAATATAGTGCCATATAGGACCCTTTGAACTACAATCTCTATGTAGTGGGATACGTGTGTAACTCCACATTTGTCCAAATTCTTCTAGAGAATTTCATCCTAAAAGTCACTTTTTTCATTAATAATTCTTTTTTTAATTGTGTTATTATAATTCCAAAATTATTTAAGAAAACAGACTAATATAGTGTCATATAGGACCCTTTGAACTACCATCTCTATGTAGTGGGATACGTGTGTAACTCCACATTTGTCCAAATTCTTCTAGAGAATTTCATCCTAAAAGTCACTTTTTTCAAAAATACATTTTTTAAAAATTGTTTTATTATAATTCCAAAATTATTTAAGAAAACCGACTAATATAGTGCCATATAGGACCCTTCGAACTACAATCTCTATGTAGTGGGATACGTGTGTAACTCCACATTTGTCCAAATTCTTCTAGAGAATTTCATCCTAAAAGTCACTTTTTTCATTAATAATTCTTTTTTTAATTGTTTTATTATAATTCCAAAATTATTTAAGAAAACAGACTAATATAGTGTCATATAGGACCCTTTGAACTACAATCTCTATGTAGTGGGATACGTGTGTAACTCCACATTTGTCCAAATTCTTCTAGAGAATTTCATCCTAAAAGTCACTTTTTTCATAAATAATATTTTTTTAATTGTTTTATTATAATTCCAAAATTATTTAAGAAAACAGACTAATATAGTGTCATATAGGACCCTTTGAACTATCATCTCTATATAGTATGATGCGTGTGCAAGTCTATAGTTGTACAAATTCTTCTAGAGAATTTCATCCGAAATCACTTTTTTCAAAAATACATTTTTTAAAAATTGTTTTATTATAATTCCAGAATTCTTTAAGAAAACCGACTAATATAGTGTCATATAGGACCCTTTGAGCTACCATCTCTATATAGTATGATGCGTGTGCAAGTCTATAGTTGTACAAATTCTTCTAGAGAATTTCATCCGAAATCACTTTTTTCATAAATACATTTTTTTAAATTGTTTTATTATAATTCCAGAATTATTTAAGAAAACCGAGTAATATAGTGTTGAACTACCATCTCTATGTAGTGGGATACGTGTGTAACTCCACATTTGTCCAAATTCTTCTAGAGAATTTCATCCTAAAAGTCACTTTTTTCATAAATAAATTTTTTTTAAAATTGTTTTATTATAATTCCAAAATTATTTAAGAAAACCGACTAATATAGTGTCATACTGGATCCTTTGAACTACCATCTCTATGTAGTGGGATACGTGTGTAACTCCACATTTGTCCAAATTCTTCTAGAGAATTTCATCCTAAAAGTCACTTTTTTCATAAATAAATTTTTTTTAAAATTGTTTTATTATAATTCCAAAATTATTTAAGAAAACCGACTAATATAGTGCCATATAGGACCCTTTGAACTACAATCTCTATGTAGTGGGATACGTGTGTAACTCCACATTTGTCCAAATTCTTCTAGAGAATTTCATCCTAAAAGTCACTTTTTAATAAATACATTTTTTTTAAAATTGTTTTATTATAATTAAAGAATTATTTAAGAAAACCGACTAATATAGTGTCGTATAGGACCCTTTAAACTAATATCTCTATATAGTGGGATACGTGTGAAACTCCACATTTGTCAAAATTCTTCTAGAGAATTTCATCCTAAAAGTTGCTTTTTTCATAAATACATTTTATTAAAAATTGTTTTATTATAATTCCAGAATTATTTAAGAAAACCGACTAATATAGTGTCATATAGAACCCTTTGAAGTACCATCTCTATGTAGTGGGATACGTGTGTAACTCCACATTTGTCAAAATTCTTCTAGAGAATTTCATCCTAAAAGTTGCTTTTTTCATAAATACATTTTATTAAAAATTGTTTTATTATAATTAAAGAATTATTTAAGAAAACCGACTAATATAGTATTATATAGGACCCTTTGAGCTACCATCTCTATTCAGTATGATACGTGTGCAACTACATATTTGTCCAAATTCTTCTAGAGAATTTCATCCTAAAAGTCACTTTTTAATAAATAAATTTTTTTAAAAAAAGATTTTATTATAATTAAAGAATTATTTAAGAAAACCGACTAATATAGTGTCATATAGGACCCTTTGAACTATCATCTATATATAGTATGATACGTGTACAACTACATATTTGTCCAAATTCTTCTAGAGAATTTCATCTTAAAAGTCACTTTTTTCAAAAATAAATTTTTTTAAAATTGTTTTATTATAATTCCAGAATTATTTAAGAAAACCGACTAATATAGTGTCGTATAGGACCCTTTAAACTAATATCTCTATATAGTGGGATACGTGTGAAACTCCACATTTGTCAAAATTCTTCTAGAGAATTTCATCCTAAAAGTCTCTTTTTTGAAAAAAATTTTTTTTTTAAATTGTTTTATTATAATTCCAAAATTATTTAAGAAAACCGACTAATATAGTGTCATATAGGACCCTTTAAACTAATATCTCCATATAGTGGGATACGTGTGTAACTACACATTTGTCCAAATTCTTCTAGAGAATTTCATCCTAAAAGTCTCTTTTTTTAAAAATTTTTTTTTTAAATTGTTTTATTATAATTCCAAAATTATTTAAGAAAACCGACTAATATAGTGTCATATAGGACCCTTTGAACTACCATTCTTTAAATAGTGGGATACGTGTGCAACTGTTGAAAAATACACATTTAGTATTAATATATGGCAACACGATTGCATAATAATAGTCGTTAAGCTCAAATAATGTAATATATACTAAGCCTCACTATTATGTAATTATTCTTAATTACCTATTCTTAAGACTTTATAACACTGTACATAATTTTAGTTTTTAAGATTTTTACTCTGAATAAAACGTTCAAACAAAAAGGTTGTGTTTCATTTTGTGCGCGGAGTTAGGAATCAGAAGGTACAGTCATAAACTTCCAACAAAGGTTATGGGCCCAGAGGACATAGTAAAGTAAAGTGAACATTTGTTTAAATAAAAGCTAAAAAAGTAAGGAAAGAAAGTGAAAAGTTAAGAACAGTTAAGGCACAATGAGTTTATATCAAATAGATAAGCTGGATGAAAAAAAACTATGATGCCTGGTGTATTCATATGAAAAGTGTGTTAATACATTCCAGTCTGTGGGCTGTGGTAAGTGGTAAGGAAGTAAAAGAAAGCGCAGCAGACCATGAAAAATGGATTGAGAAGGATGAGAAAGCCCTAGCAACAATAACGTTGTGTATACAAGCATCACAACTAAATCATATAAAAAATTGTAAGTCGTCGGCAGAGGCATGGAATACATTGCAGGGGGTATTTCGTCCAAGTGGTGCCGTGAAGAAGGTGTACCTCTATAAGCAGCTCCTAAACGCGCGTATGACGGAAGATGAAAAAATGTCTGGTCACATCAGTAATTTTAGCAGTATTGTGGACAAGTTAGCAGAAATCGGTATTGAGATGAATGAGGAGTTGGTAAACATCATACTTTTGTCCAGTTTGCCATCGCAGTATGAACAATTTGTTGTTGCAATGGAAACGCGAGACAATTTACCATCGCTGCAGAGCTTAAAGGTAAAGTTGTTGGAAGAGTTCGAGAGAAAAACACAAAAAGAAAGTGAAAAAACGCAGTCAGCATTTGCAGCAAAAACACAAAACAGCGATCGCAAGAAAAAAACGTATTATGAAAAAAGAACCCAGCAACAAAGCAAAAAGAAAGACACAAGCTGTTTTATTTGCGGTAAACAAGGGCATTTTGCAGCCAACTGTTACTCGAAGCAAAAGCAAAAGAACAAAAATGAGCAGAGGCAGTTACAGTTCACAGTCTTGGCAGCAGCAGAATCAAACGCATTGACTACCAACACTTGGTGTGTTGATAGTGGCGCAACCGCACACATGTCTGGTGATCGATCGTGTTTTACAACAATCAGCGAGCACAAAGAACGAATCACACTTGGTAACAACTACATTAATGCAGATGGCGTAGGGGATGTCAACATAGTAACAGAAGACGGAGATATACTTTGGCGCAACGTTTTATATGTACCAAATTTAATAGAAAATTTTGTGTCTGTAAGCAGAGCTGTCGACAAAGGCATTTCAGTAAAGTTTGAAAAAGACAGAGCAGAATTTTTAGATGAGAATAATAGCGTGGTTTTGGTTGCTAAGAAACGAAACAATCTGTTTGTCTTTGAGATAGAGAAAGACAACAAATTACTCCAAATGAAAAGTAGTGACAGCATCAAATGGCACAACAGATATGGGCATTTAAATTATGAAAGTCTGCGTGAGTTGCAACGGAAAGAATTGGTACGGGGATTGGAAGGTGTATGTTTCAAAAATAATTCTACTTGTGTTACATGTATGAAGGCAAAAATTCATGCAAAACCATTTAAATGCAATAATGAGATAAAATCCAAAAATATACTGGACTTAATTCATACAGACGTATGTGGTCCCTTTAGTACTCAATCGCTTGGTGGTTCGCGTTATTTCATAACTTTTATCGATGATTATTCACGCCGCATATTTGTTTATTTTCTAAAAACAAAAGATGAAGCATATGATAAATTTGTGTTGTTTCAAAATATGGTAGAACGACAAACCGACAGAAAAATAAAACGCATTAGCAGTGACAACGGTGGCGAGTTCGTAAACAAAAGGTTTGATGAGCATTTGAACAACTGCGGAATTAAGAGGCAACTTACAGTACCATACACACCACAACAGAATGGTGTGGCCGAGCGTGCCAACCGAACGCTTGTGGAAATGGCAAGAAGCATGTTGGTTTACAGCGGTATGAACGAGAACATGTGAGCAGAAGCTGTATTAACTGCAGCATACATAAGAAATAGAGCACCAACAAAACTGATAAAAGACAAAACTCCATACGAAGTGTATACTGGTTTTAAACCCGTCGTTAGTCATATGAAGGTATTTGGCTCGACAGCAGTGGCTCTAGATCAGTGGTCCTCAAAAAGAGAGGATTTGGTAATTACATATGTATGGGTGACACTACACAGAAAGAAATAACATGTAATGTTTTAAATAAACCTCAATTAAAAATTAATTTGTTATTTTGTATAAATTCATCTTATGTTATTTTATGTACATATGTATGTATGTATAAAAAAGATAAAAAAAAATAGTAAATTCTTTTGAAAATATCAAAATAATATTATTTAATGCAACAAAATTTCTGTAAAAAGTATATAAAAAAATGTATACATTTATGTGATCACTGCTTCTCAGTGTACTGAAAACAACAACAAAAATTAGCTGAAAAAGAAAAAACATGCGCAACAGCCCCACTTTGTTCAATGCTGTCATACAACTGAATGAAATATTTGTATTTTTCTACGCTCTTGTACTGAGAAATAAATAAATAAAAGCTGAAAAAAGAACCAACATGCGGCATAGACCTGCTTTGTTGAATGTTGACTAACAACTGAATGTAATATTAGTATTTTTACGCTCTTGTTGTGAGTATTGTTTGCGATCGTGTTGTGTATATGTAAATAGCCGAAAATCTTCGTATTCTGAACAATACTAGTGAGGACCAGCGTTACCGTTGATGCGACTAAAGTGGCAATTTGACCCTTTTACAGATGCCTTGCCACTTTTTTTGTACTTTTTTTTTTGTTTTACTTGATACATATTAGTTTTTTTTATTAATTTTTTTATTATATGCATACGTAAACATACATCATATACAACATTTAAATAAAAAAAATACAATTTTTATTTTTGTTTTGTTTATTTTCCATCTTTTTAGAAGTGGTGCCCCTTTTTTTTAATAAATCCCCTTTTTGTGCGACTTTCTCAAATTTGCCAACGGTAACGCTGGTGAGGACCAGCGTTGCCGTTTTTGGTTATTTCTAACCAAAATTGGTTATTTTTTTCTCAATGTGTACATGTGTAGATTTTTTCTGTTTTGGTTATTTTTTTTTACTGAAAATATTTAGATTTTAAGACAATTAGTAATATATTGCAAGCAAAAGAATTATGCAAAAATCAACAAAATGCCCATTTTGTTTGGTCTGCCAAAGACAAATTTTTAAAACTTAAGCTGTGACATTTTAAGTAAAAGTGATCTCCATATTTATTGTAATATAATTACATGTTTTTTAGTATTTAAGAGAGTAACTTTCTAGTTCCTTATTTTATTGCCAATGAAAAATTTTTTGTTTTTATTATATACTTTTTATTTTTGTTTAAGACATTAAAAATTAATAATTAAACTTGCAAAACTTAATGTAAAGTATTGGAAAATTTTACAAATTGTAGCATTAGCTTATGTTTCTTTGCATTACTTTTTGCAAAATATGACGCTTAGTTTTTTAAAAAAATTATTTTTTAGTATTAGGAGTTGTGTTGTAAAATACGTTGTTTTATGTTTTTTTTGTTACCTTAAAGTACAAATTATAGTTAAAATTACAAAAAATAAATAAATAGTACATGCATTTAAATTTGGTTATTTTTTTTTAAATTTGGTTATTTTTTTCATAAATGTTGGTTACAAAAAATTTTTTTTCGTGGCAACACTGGTGAGGACCACTGCTCTAGATAAAACTTAACGTAAGAAGTTCCAACCAAAAGGCAAAGTGTATAAAATGGTCGGCTATTCACTTTCATCAAAAGCATATCGTTTGTTTGATCCAGAAACAAAAAATGTTGTAGAAAAGCGTGATGTCTGTTTTGATGAGTCTGAAGAAATAAAAAACGTCGTCAAACTTTCTAGTGTGCCTGAAGAAAACAACAACATTATTGATGTCAGCAAGTTCTTAGTTGAATTGGATGTAGAAGCTGACTCGACAGCAGAAGCAGACACAACGGCAAAAGCAGAAGAAGTTGACAACAGCCTAGATGAACAGTCTGAAGAGGGATGCAGTAGCAATTATGAAAGTATTGATGAAATGCAAGACGAACAGATGGAGAAAGAACAACAACAGATAGCTCGACGTGGAAGACCAACGATTGTACGAACTGGAAAGCCTGGTAGACCAAAAAAGATGTACAATACTCTCAACGCATTGCAAGAGGCAGCAAATATAGATGTTCCAAACTCGGTGGCAGAGGCGTTAAGTTGTAAGTATAAGAATGAATGGAAAAGGGCTATGCAGAATGAGTATGATTCTTTATTGAAAAATAGAACATGGACGTTAGTTGATTTGCCTGACGGACAAAGAGCAATAGGTTCGAAATGGGTATTTAATGTGAAAAGAGACAGGGACGGTGGCATTGACAAACTTAAGGCTAGACTTGTTGCAAAGGGTTGTGCACAGCGGTATGGTGTGGATTACAGAGAGACTTTTTCGCCGGTAATTAGGTATGCAACAATACGTATGTTGTTGGCATTGGCGGTTGAACACGACTTGTACTTGGAACAATTAGATGTTTGTACGGCTTATTTGAATAGTGAGTTGCATGATACTGTGTACATGCGACAACCTGAATGTTTTGTAGATGTAGAGTACCCCGAACGTGTATTGAGGTTGGAAAAGGCAATATATGGACTGAAACAGGCTGGTCGTGAGTGGTACACGAAACTTGACGTAGTTTTGCGTTCGATGGGTTTTACACCACTGGAAAGTGAAAGGTGTTTGTACAAACATGATGACAGGAATAGTATAATTTTTATTGCCGTATATGTAGACGATATAATTATCGCTTCGAAGTCGAAGTGCGATGCATTGAATGTTAAAAGAGGGATTTCTGAGCATTTTGATTGTGTCGACAAGGGGCAACTTAATTATTTCTTGGGCATCGAAATAGAGAGAAATGGAGAATTAGGGGAAATTTCTATAGGCCAGAAAGGTTATATAGAAAAATTATTGAGAGAAGTGAATATGGAAAATTGTAGGAATGTTAGTACTCCATTGGATGCAGGCTTTCAGGTGAAGTGTGAGAACAAAAGTTGCGAGAGAGTTGACGCTGCCGAATATCAGTCACTTATAGGTTCGTTGATGTATTTGGCACTTTCGACAAGACCGGACATTTTGCACTCAGTGACAAAGTTGGCCCAATGTAACACGGATCCACACAGAGAACATTTGGCTGGTGTAAAACATGTTCTCAGATATTTATCAGCGACCAAATGTTTGAGGATAACATACAGAAAGACGGGAAAACCGATTGTAGGCTACGTTGACTCGGATTGGGGAAGCAACACGTTGGATAGGAAATCATACACGGGTCATGCATTCTTTATTGGTGGTAGTGTATTTTCATGGGAGTCGGGCAAGCAACAAACGGTTGCACTTAGTAGCACAGAGGCTGAGTTTGTTGCGTTGTCTACGGCGGCCAAGGAGGTAATTTATTTGCGGGAACTGATGAGGGAAATAGGTTTGACAGACGGTGACGAACAGATAGTATTGTATGGCGATAATCTGAGCGCACAGCAGTTAGCAAAGAATCATACCTATCATTCACGCACGAAACATATAGACATAAAATATAATTTTGTAAGAGATGTTGTAAAGAATAATATGTTAAAAATAGACTACGTTCCAACTAACGACATGATCGCGGATGTTCTGACGAAAAATTTGGCAAAGATCAAACATTGTAACTTTGTAAATAAGTTAGGTTTGAAATGAAATGAATGTAAATGTATTTTTGAAACAAACATGTATGAAACTATTGAATTAAATTTTTTATTTGTTTTTGTTACTATGCACTCGTGTTGAGGAGGAGTGTTGAAAAATACACATTTAGTATTAATATATGGCAACACGATTGCATAATAATAGTCGTTAAGCTCAAATAATGTAATATATACTAAGCCTCACTATTATGTAATTATTCTTAATTACCTATTCTTAAGACTTTATAACACTGTACATAATTTTAGTTTTTAAGATTTTTACTCTGAATAAAACGTTCAAACAAAAAGGTTGTGTTTCATTTTGTGCGCGGAGTTAGGAATCAGAATGTACAGTCATAAACTTCCAACAGCAACTACATATTTGTCCAAATTCTTCTAGAGAATTTCATCCTAAAAGTCACTTTTTTCAAAAATAAATTTTTTTTAAATTGTTTTATTATAATTTCAGAATTATTTAAGAAAACCGACTAATATAGTGTCATACAGGACCCTTTGAACTACCATCTCTATGTAGTGGGATACGTGTGTAACTCCACATTTGTCCAAATTCTTCTAGAGAATCTCATCCTAAAAGTC
Organism: Bellardia pandia; assembly: GCA_916048285.2. Classification (NCBI taxonomy): domain Eukaryota; kingdom Metazoa; phylum Arthropoda; class Insecta; order Diptera; family Calliphoridae; genus Bellardia; species Bellardia pandia. Next base: position 1,335,608 of record OU696534.1, read on the forward strand.
ACTTTTTTCAAAAATACATTTTTTTTAAATTGTTTTATTATAATTCCAGAATTATTTAAGAAAACCGACTAATATAGTGTCATACTGGACCCTTTGAACTACCATCTCTATGTAGTGGGATACGTGTGTAACTCCACATTTGTCCAAATTCTTCTAGAGAATTTCATCCTAAAAGTCACTTTTTTCATAAATAATTTTTTTTTAATTGTTTTATTATAATTCCAAAATTATTTAAAAAAACCGACTAATATAGTGTCATATAGGACCCTTTGAACTACCATCTCTATATAGTATGATACGTGTGCAAGTCTATAGTTGTCCAAATTCTTCTAGAGAATTTCATTCTAAAAGTCACTTTTTCATAAATACATTTTTTTAAAAATTGTTTTATTATAATTCCAGAATTATTTAAGAAAACCGAGTAATATTGTGTCATATAGGACCCTTTGAACTATCATCTATATATAGTATGATACGTGTGCAACTACATATTTGTCCAAATTCTTCTAGAGAATTTCATCTTAAAAGTCACTTTTTTCAAAAATAAGAATTATTTAAGAAAACCGACTAATATAGTGTCATATAGGACGCTTTGAACTATCATCTATATATAGTATGATACGTGTGTAACTCCACATTTGTCCAAATTCTTCTAGAGAATTTCATCCTAAAAGTTGCTTTTTTCATAAATACATTTTATTAAAAATTGTTTTATTATAATTCCAGAATTATTTAAGAAAACCGACTAATATAGTGTCATATAGAACCCTTTGAAGTACCATCTCTATGTAGTGGGATACGTGTGTAACTCCACATTTGTCCAAATTCTTCTAGAGAATTTCATCCTAAAAGTCACTTTTTTCAAAAATACATTTTTTTTAAATTGTTTTATTATAATTCCAAAATTATTTAAGAAAACCGACTAATATAGTATTATATAGGACCCTTTGAACTACCATCTCTATATAGTATGATACGTGTGCAACTACATATTTGTCCAAATTCTTCTAGAGAATTTCATCCTAAAAGTCACTTTTTAATAAATACATTTTTTTAAAAATTGTTTTATTATAATTAAAGAATTATTTAAGAAAACCGACTAATATAGTGTCATATAGGACCCTTTGAGCTACCATCTCTATATAGTATGATACGTGTGCAACTACATATTTGTCCAAATTCCTCTAGAGAATTTCATCTTAAAAGTCACTTTTTTCAAAAATGAATTTTTTTTAAATTGTTTTATTATAATTCCAGAATTATTTAAGAAAACCGACTAATATAGTGTCCTACAGGACCCTTTGAACTACCATCTCTATGTAGTGGGATACGTGTGTAACTCCACATTTGTCCAAATTCTTCTAGAGAATTTCATCCTAAAAGTCACTTTTTTCAAAAATACATTTTTTTTAAATTGTTTTATTATAATTCCAGAATTATTTAAGAAAACCGACTAATATCGTGTCATACTGGACCCTTTGAACTACCATCTCTATGTAGTGGGATACGTGTGTAACTCCACATTTGTCCAAATTCTTCTAGAGAATTTCATCCTAAAAGTCACTTTTTTCAAAAATACATTTTTTTTAAATTGTTTTATTATAATTCCAGAATTATTTAAGAAAACCGAGTAATATTGTGTCATATAGGACCCTTTGAACTACCATCTCTATGTAGTGGGATACGTGTGTAAATCCACATTTGTCCAAATTCTTCTAGAGAATTTCATTCTAAAAGTCACTTTTTCATAAATACATTTTTTAAAAAATTGTTTTATTATAATTCCAGAATTATTTAAGAAAACCGAGTAATATTGTGTCATATAGGACTCTTTGAGCTACCATCTCTATGTAGTGGGATACGTGTGTATTTCCACATTTGTCCAAATTCTTCTAGAGAATTTCATCCTAAAAGTCACTTTTTTCATAAATAAATTTTTTTTTTAAATTGTTTTATTATAATTCCAAAATTATTTAAGAAAACCGACTAATATAGGGTCATATAGGACTCTTTGAAATACTATCTCTATATAGTGGGATACGTGTGGAACTCCACATTTGTCCAAATTCTTCTAGAGAATTTCATCCTAAAAGTCACTTTTTTCAAAAATAAATTTTTTTAAAAATTGTTTTATTATAATTCCAAAATTATTCAAGAAAACCGACTAATATAGTGTCATATAGGACCCTTTGAACTAACATCTCTATATAGTATTATACGTGTCCAAATTCTTCTAGAGAATTTCATCCTAAAAGTCACTTTTTTCAAAAATAAATTTTTTTAAAAATTGTTTTATTATAATTCCAAAATTATTTAAGAAAACCGACTAATATAGTGTCATATAGGACCCATTGAACTAACATCTCTATATAGTATTATACGTGTCCAAATTCTTCCAGAGAATTTCATACTAAAAGTCACTTTTTTCAAAAATACATTTTTTTTAAATTGTTTGTGAAATTACTTAATTTAAATTTTATTAACAAAGAATTTTTTTTTTTAGTTACGAATTAGATTTTGGCAAAATCTCAGAAAATCTTTCAATACAACTCTGTATTTTAATACAAAAGTACCAAAAAATACAACACTGAACAAGAAAAATTTGTCCCCAAAGAATATGGTAGATCAAAAAATGTACCGAAAGTATGCGCCGTGCATACATATATGTAACTAATAAACCAGCATGGTAGTAAATTCCACAAAGTTTTTATTTAACAATAATTTACATTTTAAAAAAAACTAGTTTTTAAATGAAATTAAAATAATTTGTTTGTATAAATATTGAATTTTCCATCTAATAGCAGATTTACATCTACGCAAAATCTAATACTTAAGGGATTATGAACGAAATATTGTTCATTTCTACTAGATTTCCCATACAAAACAAAATCTAGTTACGAACTAGATTTTGGCAAAATATCAGAAAATCTTTCAATACAATTCTGAATTTTAATACAAAACAACTAAAAAATACAACACTGAACAAGAAAAATTTGTCCCCAAAGAATACGGTAAATCGAAAAATGTACCGAAAGTATGCGCTGTACATACATATTTATAACTAACTAGCTAAACACGGTGTGCTTCGCTACCCCCTCGCAAAACGCGCAAAGATATACACATTAAATTTCTTATGTGCACCCTCCACACAGATCCCAATCACCCCTGAAAATTTCATTGGAATCGGGCAAACCGTCTAGGAGGAGTATGCGAACAGGAAGTTTTGCCACTTAATTTTATATATATAGATAAACCAGCATGGTAGTAAATTCCACAAAGTTTGTATTTAACAATTATTTATATTTTTTTAAAAAACTAATTTTTAAATGAAATTGAAATAATTTGTTTGTATAAATATTGAATTTCCCATCTAATAGTAGATTTACATCTACGCAAAATCTAGTACATAAGCGATTTTGAGCGAAATATTGTTCATTTCTGCTAGATTTCTAATACAAAACAAAATATAGTTACGAACTAATTTATAACTAATAAACTTGCAGGATAGTAAATGCCATAAAGTTTGTATTTAGCAATAATTTAAGTTTTATTAACAGACAAATTTTTAAATGAATTTAAAATAATTTGGTTGTATAAATATTACGAACTAGATTTTGACAAAATCTCAGAAAATCTTTTAATACAACTCTGAGTTTTGACACAAAAGTACTAAAAAATACAACACTGAACAAGAAAAATTTGTCGCCAAAGAATACGGTAGATCGAATGTACAGAAAGTATGCGGTGTGCATATATATATTTATATATATACATATATATATTAGGGTGGCCCCAAAATAAATTTTGCGGATGTTCCCGACTAATATGAAAATTTGATTAATTTTAAGACTACGTTTCTCAATTTTTTTGTCCTGGGGTCAATATTTGGTGAGCTGGATCAAAGGATAAAAAGGTCCTTTTTAGAGGTTTTTTGATTTTTTCCAAATTTCTTCCAAAGAAACTTTATGTAAATTTGGTATCAAATGAAAGGTCTTTGAGAGGCGTATTCAATGGATTATCAAAAATTAAAAAAAATTTTTTTTAAATTCAAAAATTTTGAAAATTTCAGACAAAATTTTAGTTTTTTTTAATTTTTTCATAGAATTTACTTAAATAAAAAATTGAAATTTCTTGATTATAAACATCATGCAATTTAAACCAAATGGTTTTTTCCGTTTTTTAAAATTCTATCTAGTTCAATTTTTATTAATTTTTTTTAAAACCTAAATTCTTTCCTATCTGACAATCTCTGTTAACTCAATTCGTTAATGTAATGGGTATTAAAATAACGTAAAATGTATAAGCTTTCCATTGATGTATAATTTATTAAATTTTTTGTTTGTTATACAATAACTATTTAAATTTAAGCCAAAATATTTTAAAATATTTGCAGTCGCGATATAAAGTAATTTCACCATTTGGTGTGTAATGTATTTCTCGAATGTCCGTCATTCGAAAATAAGCTCCGTTTGTGTAAATTTTTCATCAAAAAATATACTTTCTGCGTTTTGTAAGAAAATACCAATAATGTCTATAAATAGAAAGGTAAATAAAAATATTTTTGAAAAAAAAAGATTCTTATAGAAAAATAAATATTTTAGCGTCTTTTTGATAATGAAATTGAACATATAATGGAAAGTTGGGAAGAAAGTGATGCCGCAGACGACTCTGTTTCAGATCCCGAAGAAAATATACCCGATGAGTTTATTGAAGAAATTTCGCATTCTTCTAGTGATGACAGTGATGGAGAAGAATTTGATACTGTTCAAACAAGCCATAGCATTTTGTCTAAGGATAAAAAAGTTATGTGGTCTACTGAGATGTCAAGTGCTATTGGACGACCATGTACAGAAAATATTATTCGGGATCGAGTTGGTGTAACTTATTATGCTTCTAGTCGCATCACTAGTATAAGGGAGGCATTTTTGGTATATTTTCCGGAAACTTTACGGAAAATTATAGTAAAGTATACAAATGTGGAGGGGCTTCGTGTTTATGGAAATAATTGGCAAGATATTGATGATATCTCACTACAATCATACTTTGGCCTACTTGTATTAGCTGGCGTATATAAATCACATGGTGAGTCACTAGAGAGCTTGTGGAATGAAGAAACAGGAAGACCTATATTCCGATCAACGATGTCATTGAAGCAATTCAGAAAACTATGTCGAGTTATTCGATTTGATGACAAAAATAGCAGAACTGAACGCAGAGCACGTGATAAATTAGCTCCAATTAGAGAGCTATGGGATAAATGGGTGGATAATCAACAACGCATTTATACCCCACATGAGTACGTAACTGTTGATGAGCAACTATTGGGTTTCCGAGGAAGATGTTCATTTAAACAAAAGAAGGTTATTTCTTCATGAACTAGGAATGGAATTAGTTAAAGCAGAAATTGAACGACGACCATTTTTGCCAAGGTCAGATTCAGCAATAACGTTGGTGAACGCCATACGTCAATCAAGCGATGAGCCTTCTACATCATCGAATGCGAAAAAAAGAAAACTAACTTCAGGTTCCAGATGTGAAATTTGTTCGAAGAACGATATAAAGGCTTATTCGTTATTATAAAATTGCATATTTTGTATGTAGCAGTTGCAACGAAAAGAACTAGTTATTTGTATTTTATTAGTTATTTTTATTACTTTACAGTGTAATCCGATTGAATTTAATGGATTAAGTTTTTTTTTACTACAAACTATTGTATTACTGAATATTAATTTACTGAATACTGCCAATTAAAATAAATAAATAAAAAAAATTATTAAAATACAAAGAAAAGTACTATTTTCATTACAAAATCTTACACAGGGTGAATTTTCACCCGAAGGACTCTACTGTAACTTATTTTGAGGAACGTATGAGGGTTAAAGTTTAACGGTCTAATTCATAAAAATTTCAAATTTTAACTTATAAGCTGATAATAGTTATAAGTTTCTTTTTGTTTTATAAGCTACTGATAAAAATTTGTATTCATAACTACACAATATCAGTAAATTAACAATTTGTCGGTTTTAATGGTTTTTTTAATTTATGTTGGCAATAACATGTTATTTTCACTCTCATTTTATACTTAGTGATGAATATAATTACAATTGATTATTTAAGTACCCTAATAGAAAACTGAAAATAATATGAATTATTGCACATAATTTAATCGAAATGTTAAAAAACATTTGTTTTATTACTTGTTATTATATAAAAAGTAATTTCAATAGTATAAAAATAGCTTTTAAATACAATTATTCACCGCTGGCACAGAGTTTAAAGAGTACTCTGTGCCGCCGTCAACAACAGGTAGTTGTTTATACATCTCTATAATTATGTTTATTTTTATTTCAGTAATATTTATATAAATAAAAAGAATGGACACAATTTATGATGCTTCTCAATTTATGTATGCAGTGGTGATATTCGAAACAATTAACAACCGGTTCGCTTAAAAAAATTATATTTTTGCCAAATTTTGATAAAAATAGCGAAAATTTTAAAGTCGCATTCCAGTAACAGACCACAAGCCTCTTGAAGGAAATGATATAAACTTTTGTTTAATAAAAAAATAGTTTTGATTTTGCAAAATAAAAGTCAAAAAATATTGCTTCATTTTTTTCTCAAAAGATTGAAGAAAACGCTATTGAAAACATCATCATCCAAGAATTCAATGTATGACCAAAATAAAATAATTTGTTTGTACGTTTGGACAATGAACAACTGAACAATATTGTGTTTGTTGCCGATACTAATCACCTTGATAAATACACATTATATAAAACCGTTAAAACAAAAAACATAATCACCCCAACAAATTTCGTATGGAATTTTTATTCACGAGAAGGGTGAATATGAAACAACCGGTTCGCAAGATTTTTAAAACTTTAACAACCGGTTCGAGCTGAATATCAGCACTGTATGTATGTACATATATACTTACGAATTCGGTTAATTAAATTTATGGAACAAGTCGGTTTTACTGACTTTGCTCAAAAAAAAAATTCATCAAATATGGCTTTTAGAGGAGATATTAGCAATAAACAATTTTTTTTTTGGCGGCCACGTCTATTTTCGAGGGGGCGAGCCCTCAAAGTTGAAAATATATTAGCCTATATATCGGGAACTATTGGGTCTATGATAATTTGTAATACATCAAATTAAAGGTATTAAAAACACCTTTCCAACGATATATATCATGATTGCAAAGTATGGACCAACTATGGGTTAAATCTGAAAATAATATTTTTTGACCTGAATTTTTTTTTAATGTCCAAAAAATTTAAAAAAAATCTACATAAGTGTTATTTAACTTTATTTATATAAATAGTCAAGACATAAAGCTTTAATTTAAGGTATGATATGTGTCTATAGATACTATAATCACAGAATTATAAGATCTGAAAAATTAAAAAAAAAAAATATTTCTTCAAAATTTTGTATACAGGAAAAGATTTCCTGTATTGCGTAAGGATTTTCTCCTCTATGGTATACAGAACACCGGCTTCGCATAGTACAGATTGTGTTTTTTAGGGTGAAATATCATAATCTTTCTTTAATATCTTCGAATCTACATTACCTACATGATCATGTTATAACTTAAAGCTTGAAGCTAATTTCTTGACTTTAAAATTTTGAGATTTATATATCTACTCATATAGACCTTTTTCCAGAATTTTTAAGATTAGAAAAATTAGTAGTATTTAGTTGAACTGTTAATATTTTAATTTTGATATTTTCTTTTAGTTAGGCTTAAATTTAATTCATTAAATTTAATTTTCATTAAATTATTTTTACTGAAGAAGGAATTGTTTAACAACTTGAAACATTTTTATTTTGGATAATTTTTCTTGACTGTATTCAGGACCGCCAACAAATTTTTTTTGCTGGTATCTCCTCTAAAAGCCCTATTTGATTTTGATTTTTTTTTTTTTTTTTTTTTTTTGGAGCAAAATCACTAAAACCGAATTGTACCCCTTTTTATACTCTGTTTGTTAAGTTACACTCAAGATTATTATGAACATCAGACAAACTCTGTAAATTATGGTAAGAATTGGTAATTAAATCAATTAAAAATGGTGAAAATTAGACAAAATTTCAAAATATTTAACATAAATTATATTTTTTCTTAGACAAATGGCACCACTGAAATGCATTTTCTGCCCTGCCAAGGGCTTCATCAGCAATGTTTATTGTCCAAGATCTACTCTTAAACATCGTCTATTTAACTCACAATTTTTTGAGAAATAGAGTTTGGGAATTAACATATTTCTTATTACATTTTATGAGTTAGAACGAAAAGTTTACTTATGTTTTACAAATGTGTGTGTATTCTTCTTTGTTATTATTATTATTATACATTTTTGTATTACTACAAATTTGTTGTTACTTTTGCTGCGTCCACCGTCGGTTGACAAATCAGCAAATTATGTTGTTGTTGTCATTTCTCCTTTATGGTAGATTCTTTGTTGTTTTTGTAACTATGAAACACCGGAGATGGGATGACAACTTTTTGCACTGGCCTTGTGTGTTTGTTAATTTCTAGAGAATATTATTTCGAACTTTTTATATTTATATATTAGAGAAAATTCTTAATTAGGCTTGAGTTCGTTTTTAATTAATAGATAACTCGAAGAATACCACATTGTGAAAATTATATTTTTTCTTAGACAAATGGCACCACTGAAATGCATTTTCTGCCCTGCCAAGGGCTTCATCAGCAATGTTTATTGTCCAAGATCTACTCTTAAACATCGTCTATTTAACTCACAATTTTTTGAGAAATAGAGTTTGGGAATTAACATATTTCTTATTACATTTTATGAGTTAGAACGAAAAGTTTACTTATGTTTTACAAATGTGTGTGTATTCTTCTTTGTTATTATTATTATTATACATTTTTGTATTACTACAAATTTGTTGTTACTTTTGCTGCGTCCACCGTCGGTTGACAAATCAGCAAATTATGTTGTTGTTGTCATTTCTCCTTTATGGTAGATTCTTTGTTGTTTTTGTAACTATGAAACACCGGAGATGGGATGACAACTTTTTGCACTGGCCTTGTGTGTTTGTTAATTTCTAGAGAATATTATTTCGAACTTTTTATATTTATATATTAGAGAAAATTCTTAATTAGGCTTGAGTTCGTTTTTAATTAATAGATAACTCGAAGAATACCACATTGTGAAAATTATATTTTTTCTTAGACAAATGGCACCACTGAAATGCATTTTCTGCCCTGCCAAGGGCTTCATCAGCAATGTTTATTGTCCAAGATCTACTCTTAAACATCGTCTATTTAACTCACAATTTTTTGAGAAATAGAGTTTGGGAATTAACATATTTCTTATTACATTTTATGAGTTAGAACGAAAAGTTTACTTATGTTTTACAAATGGGTGTGTATTCTTCTTTGTTATTATTATTATTATACATTTTTGTATTACTACAAATTTGTTGTTACTTTTGCTGCGTCCACCGTCGGTTGACAAATCAGCAAATTATGTTGTTGTTGTCATTTCTCCTTTATGGTAGATTCTTTGTTGTTTTTGTAACTATGAAACACCGGAGATGGGATGACAACTTTTTGCACTGGCCTTGTGTGTTTGTTAATTTCTAGAGAATATTATTTCGAACTTTTTATATTTATATATTAGAGAAAATTCTTAATTAGGCTTGAGTTCGTTTTTAATTAATAGATAACTCGAAGAATACCACATTGTGAAAATTATATTTTTTCTTAGACAAATGGCACCACTGAAATGCATTTTCTGCCCTGCCAAGGGCTTCATCAGCAATGTTTATTGTCCAAGATCTACTCTTAAACATCGTCTATTTAACTCACAATTTTTTGAGAAATAGAGTTTGGGAATTAACATATTTCTTATTACATTTTATGAGTTAGAACGAAAAGTTTACTTATGTTTTACAAATGTGTGTGTATTCTTCTTTGTTATTATTATTATTATACATTTTTGTATTACTACAAATTTGTTGTTACTTTTGCTGCGTCCACCGTCGGTTGACAAATCAGCAAATTATGTTGTTGTTGTCATTTCTCCTTTATGGTAGATTCTTTGTTGTTTTTGTAACTATGAAACACCGGAGATGGGATGACAACTTTTTGCACTGGCCTTGTGTGTTTGTTAATTTCTAGAGAATATTATTTCGAACTTTTTATATTTATATATTAGAGAAAATTCTTAATTAGGCTTGAGTTCGTTTTTAATTAATAGATAACTCGAAGAATACCACATTGTGAAAATTATATTTTTTCTTAGACAAATGGCACCACTGAAATGCATTTTCTGCTCTGCCAAGGGCTTCATCAGCAATGTTTATTGTCCAAGATCTACTCTTAAACATCGTCTATTTAACTCACAATTTTTTGAGAAATAGAGTTTGGGAATTAACATATTTCTTATTACATTTTATGAGTTAGAACGAAAAGTTTACTTATGTTTTACAAATGTGTGTGTATTCTTCTTTGTTATTATTATTATTATACATTTTTGTATTACTACAAATTTGTTGTTACTTTTGCTGCGTCCACCGTCGGTTGACAAATCAGCAAATTATGTTGTTGTTGTCATTTCTCCTTTATGGTAGATTCTTTGTTGTTTTTGTAACTATGAAACACCGGAGATGGGATGACAACTTTTTGCACTGGCCTTGTGTGTTTGTTAATTTCTAGAGAATATTATTTCGAACTTTTTATATTTATATATTAGAGAAAATTCTTAATTAGGCTTGAGTTCGTTTTTAATTAATAGATAACTCGAAGAATACCACATTGTGAAAATTATATTTTTTCTTAGACAAATGGCACCACTGAAATGCATTTTCTGCCCTGCCAAGGGCTTCATCAGCAATGTTTATTGTCCAAGATCTACTCTTAAACATCGTCTATTTAACTCACAATTTTTTGAGAAATAGAGTTTGGGAATTAACATATTTCTTATTACATTTTATGAGTTAGAACGAAAAGTTTACTTATGTTTTACAAATGTGTGTGTATTCTTCTTTGTTATTATTATTATTATACATTTTTGTATTACTACAAATTTGTTGTTACTTTTGCTGCGTCCACCGTCGGTTGACAAATCAGCAAATTATGTTGTTGTTGTCATTTCTCCTTTATGGTAGATTCTTTGTTGTTTTTGTAACTATGAAACACCGGAGATGGGATGACAACTTTTTGCACTGGCCTTGTGTGTTTGTTAATTTCTAGAGAATATTATTTCGAACTTTTTATATTTATATATTAGAGAAAATTCTTAATTAGGCTTGAGTTCGTTTTTAATTAATAGATAACTCGAAGAATACCACATTGTGAAAATTATATTTTTTGATATTTTTATTAGTTAGGCTTAAGTTCATTTGAATTTAATTTTCATTAAATTATTTTTACTGAAGAAGGAATTGTTTAACAATTTGAAAAATTTTTATTTTTGATAATTTTTGACTAGGATTCGAACCTGGGTTGTTGGTTGAATTTACATATGTTTCGAGAAACACCACTTTCTCTCATCAGAATTCTTTACGTTCTGACCCCTGCACCACTACGGTGCCTGCTAGTCAACAGACAACATCAATCCTTTAACCAGTGACTGGTGGTTCGAAGTTTTCTGTAATTTATCATTTTATTAATTTCTATTTTAAGTTGTTGTTTTTCCTTTTCTTCAGTTTTTCCTTTCGTATTCATGTCGAGACTTCGTCTCGAAAACCTGAATACATTTGTTTTTGTTATGTTTGTTGTGCACTTTCGTACACATATAAACTTTACGGCTTGTGCCTTAGCTATAGGGTAATTAGTAGTATTTTGTTGAACTGTTAGTAATTCAATTTTTGATATTTTTATTAGTTAGGCTTAAGTTCATTTGAATTTAATTTTCATTAAATTATTTTTACTGAAGAAGGAATTGTTTAACAATTTGAAAAATTTTTATTTTTGATAATTTTTGACTAGGATTCGAACCTGGGTTGTTGGTTGAATTTACATATGTTTCGAGAAACACCACTTTCTCTCATCAGAATTCTTTACGTTCTGACCCCTGCACCACTACGGTGCCTGCTAGTCAACAGACAACATCAATCCTTTAACCAGTGACTGGTGGTTCGAAGTTTTCTGTAATTTATCATTTTATTAATTTCTATTTTAAGTTGTTGTTTTTCCTTTTCTTCAGTTTTTCCTTTCGTATTCATGTCGAGACTTCGTCTCGAAAACCTGAATACATTTGTTTTTGTTATGTTTGTTGTGCACTTTCGTACACATATAAACTTTACGGCTTGTGCCTTAGCTATAGGGTAATTAGTAGTATTTTGTTGAACTGTTAGTAATTCAATTTTTGATATTTTTATTAGTTAGGCTTAAGTTCATTTGAATTTAATTTTCATTAAATTATTTTTACTGAAGAAGGAATTGTTTAACAATTTGAAAAATTTTTATTTTTGATAATTTTTGACTAGGATTCGAACCTGGGTTGTTGGTTGAATTTACATATGTTTCGAGAAACACCACTTTCTCTCATCAGAATTCTTTACGTTCTGACCCCTGCACCACTACGGTGCCTGCTAGTCAACAGACAACATCAATCCTTTAACCAGTGACTGGTGGTTCGAAGTTTTCTGTAATTTATCATTTTATTAATTTCTATTTTAAGTTGTTGTTTTTCCTTTTCTTCAGTTTTTCCTTTCGTATTCATGTCGAGACTTCGTCTCGAAAACCTGAATACATTTGTTTTTGTTATGTTTGTTGTGCACTTTCGTACACATATAAACTTTACGGCTTGTGCCTTAGCTATAGGGTAATTAGTAGTATTTTGTTGAACTGTTAGTAATTCAATTTTTGATATTTTTATTAGTTAGGCTTAAGTTCATTTGAATTTAATTTTCATTAAATTATTTTTACTGAAGAAGGAATTGTTTAACAATTTGAAAAATTTTTATTTTTGATAATTTTTGACTAGGATTCGAACCTGGGTTGTTGGTTGAATTTACATATGTTTCGAGAAACACCACTTTCTCTCATCAGAATTCTTTACGTTCTGACCCCTGCACCACTACGGTGCCTGCTAGTCAACAGACAACATCAATCCTTTAACCAGTGACTGGTGGTTCGAAGTTTTCTGTAATTTATCATTTTATTAATTTCTATTTTAAGTTGTTGTTTTTCCTTTTCTTCAGTTTTTCCTTTCGTATTCATGTCGAGACTTCGTCTCGAAAACCTGAATACATTTGTTTTTGTTATGTTTGTTGTGCACTTTCGTACACATATAAACTTTACGGCTTGTGCCTTAGCTATAGGGTAATTAGTAGTATTTTGTTGAACTGTTAGTAATTCAATTTTTGATATTTTTATTAGTTAGGCTTAAGTTCATTTGAATTTAATTTTCATTAAATTATTTTTACTGAAGAAGGAATTGTTTAACAATTTGAAAAATTTTTATTTTTGATAATTTTTGACTAGGATTCGAACCTGGGTTGTTGGTTGAATTTACATATGTTTCGAGAAACACCACTTTCTCTCATCAGAATTCTTTACGTTCTGACCCCTGCACCACTACGGTGCCTGCTAGTCAACAGACAACATCAATCCTTTAACCAGTGACTGGTGGTTCGAAGTTTTCTGTAATTTATCATTTTATTAATTTCTATTTTAAGTTGTTGTTTTTCCTTTTCTTCAGTTTTTCCTTTCGTATTCATGTCGAGACTTCGTCTCGAAAACCTGAATACATTTGTTTTTGTTATGTTTGTTGTGCACTTTCGTACACATATAAACTTTACGGCTTGTGCCTTAGCTATAGGGTAATTAGTAGTATTTTGTTGAACTGTTAGTAATTCAATTTTTGATATTTTTATTAGTTAGGCTTAAGTTCATTTGAATTTAATTTTCATTAAATTATTTTTACTGAAGAAGGAATTGTTTAACAATTTGAAAAATTTTTATTTTTGATAATTTTTGACTAGGATTCGAACCTGGGTTGTTGGTTGAATTTACATATGTTTCGAGAAACACCACTTTCTCTCATCAGAATTCTTTACGTTCTGACCCCTGCACCACTACGGTGCCTGCTAGTCAACAGACAACATCAATCCTTTAACCAGTGACTGGTGGTTCGAAGTTTTCTGTAATTTATCATTTTATTAATTTCTATTTTAAGTTGTTGTTTTTCCTTTTCTTCAGTTTTTCCTTTCGTATTCATGTCGAGACTTCGTCTCGAAAACCTGAATACATTTGTTTTTGTTATGTTTGTTGTGCACTTTCGTACACATATAAACTTTACGGCTTGTGCCTTAGCTATAGGGTAATTAGTAGTATTTTGTTGAACTGTTAGTAATTCAATTTTTGATATTTTTATTAGTTAGGCTTAAGTTCATTTGAATTTAATTTTCATTAAATTATTTTTACTGAAGAAGGAATTGTTTAACAATTTGAAAAATTTTTATTTTTGATAATTTTTGACTAGGATTCGAACCTGGGTTGTTGGTTGAATTTACATATGTTTCGAGAAACACCACTTTCTCTCATCAGAATTCTTTACGTTCTGACCCCTGCACCACTACGGTGCCTGCTAGTCAACAGACAACATCAATCCTTTAACCAGTGACTGGTGGTTCGAAGTTTTCTGTAATTTATCATTTTATTAATTTCTATTTTAAGTTGTTGTTTTTCCTTTTCTTCAGTTTTTCCTTTCGTATTCATGTCGAGACTTCGTCTCGAAAACCTGAATACATTTGTTTTTGTTATGTTTGTTGTGCACTTTCGTACACATATAAACTTTACGGCTTGTGCCTTAGCTATAGGGTAATTAGTAGTATTTTGTTGAACTGTTAGTAATTCAATTTTTGATATTTTTATTAGTTAGGCTTAAGTTCATTTGAATTTAATTTTCATTAAATTATTTTTACTGAAGAAGGAATTGTTTAACAATTTGAAAAATTTTTATTTTTGATAATTTTTGACTAGGATTCGAACCTGGGTTGTTGGTTGAATTTACATATGTTTCGAGAAACACCACTTTCTCTCATCAGAATTCTTTACGTTCTGACCCCTTCAAATGAACTTAAGCCTAACTAATAAAAATATCAAAAATTGAATTACTAACAGTTCAACAAAATACTACTAATTACCCTATAGCTAAGGCACAAGCCGTAAAGTTTATATGTGTACGAAAGTGCACAACAAACATAACAAAAACAAATGTATTCAGGTTTTCGAGACGAAGTCTCGACATGAATACGAAAGGAAAAACTGAAGAAAAGGAAAAACAACAACTTAAAATAGAAATTAATAAAATGATAAATTACAGAAAACTTCGAACCACCAGTCACTGGTTAAAGGATTGATGTTGTCTGTTGACTAGCAGGCACCGTAGTGGTGCAGGGGTCAGAACGTAAAGAATTCTGATGAGAGAAAGTGGTGTTTCTCGAAACATATGTAAATTCAACCAACAACCCAGGTTCGAATCCTAGTCAAAAATTATCAAAAATAAAAATTTTTCAAATTGTTAAACAATTCCTTCTTCAGTAAAAATAATTTAATGAAAATTAAATTCAAATGAACTTAAGCCTAACTAATAAAAATATCAAAAATTGAATTACTAACAGTTCAACAAAATACTACTAATTACCCTATAGCTAAGGCACAAGCCGTAAAGTTTATATGTGTACGAAAGTGCACAACAAACATAACAAAAACAAATGTATTCAGGTTTTCGAGACGAAGTCTCGACATGAATACGAAAGGAAAAACTGAAGAAAAGGAAAAACAACAACTTAAAATAGAAATTAATAAAATGATAAATTACAGAAAACTTCGAACCACCAGTCACTGGTTAAAGGATTGATGTTGTCTGTTGACTAGCAGGCACCGTAGTGGTGCAGGGGTCAGAACGTAAAGAATTCTGATGAGAGAAAGTGGTGTTTCTCGAAACATATGTAAATTCAACCAACAACCCAGGTTCGAATCCTAGTCAAAAATTATCAAAAATAAAAATTTTTCAAATTGTTAAACAATTCCTTCTTCAGTAAAAATAATTTAATGAAAATTAAATTCAAATGAACTTAAGCCTAACTAATAAAAATATCAAAAATTGAATTACTAACAGTTCAACAAAATACTACTAATTACCCTATAGCTAAGGCACAAGCCGTAAAGTTTATATGTGTACGAAAGTGCACAACAAACATAACAAAAACAAATGTATTCAGGTTTTCGAGACGAAGTCTCGACATGAATACGAAAGGAAAAACTGAAGAAAAGGAAAAACAACAACTTAAAATAGAAATTAATAAAATGATAAATTACAGAAAACTTCGAACCACCAGTCACTGGTTAAAGGATTGATGTTGTCTGTTGACTAGCAGGCACCGTAGTGGTGCAGGGGTCAGAACGTAAAGAATTCTGATGAGAGAAAGTGGTGTTTCTCGAAACATATGTAAATTCAACCAACAACCCAGGTTCGAATCCTAGTCAAAAATTATCAAAAATAAAAATTTTTCAAATTGTTAAACAATTCCTTCTTCAGTAAAAATAATTTAATGAAAATTAAATTCAAATGAACTTAAGCCTAACTAATAAAAATATCAAAAATTGAATTACTAACAGTTCAACAAAATACTACTAATTACCCTATAGCTAAGGCACAAGCCGTAAAGTTTATATGTGTACGAAAGTGCACAACAAACATAACAAAAACAAATGTATTCAGGTTTTCGAGACGAAGTCTCGACATGAATACGAAAGGAAAAACTGAAGAAAAGGAAAAACAACAACTTAAAATAGAAATTAATAAAATGATAAATTACAGAAAACTTCGAACCACCAGTCACTGGTTAAAGGATTGATGTTGTCTGTTGACTAGCAGGCACCGTAGTGGTGCAGGGGTCAGAACGTAAAGAATTCTGATGAGAGAAAGTGGTGTTTCTCGAAACATATGTAAATTCAACCAACAACCCAGGTTCGAATCCTAGTCAAAAATTATCAAAAATAAAAATTTTTCAAATTGTTAAACAATTCCTTCTTCAGTAAAAATAATTTAATGAAAATTAAATTCAAATGAACTTAAGCCTAACTAATAAAAATATCAAAAATTGAATTACTAACAGTTCAACAAAATACTACTAATTACCCTATAGCTAAGGCACAAGCCGTAAAGTTTATATGTGTACGAAAGTGCACAACAAACATAACAAAAACAAATGTATTCAGGTTTTCGAGACGAAGTCTCGACATGAATACGAAAGGAAAAACTGAAGAAAAGGAAAAACAACAACTTAAAATAGAAATTAATAAAATGATAAATTACAGAAAACTTCGAACCACCAGTCACTGGTTAAAGGATTGATGTTGTCTGTTGACTAGCAGGCACCGTAGTGGTGCAGGGGTCAGAACGTAAAGAATTCTGATGAGAGAAAGTGGTGTTTCTCGAAACATATGTAAATTCAACCAACAACCCAGGTTCGAATCCTAGTCAAAAATTATCAAAAATAAAAATTTTTCAAATTGTTAAACAATTCCTTCTTCAGTAAAAATAATTTAATGAAAATTAAATTCAAATGAACTTAAGCCTAACTAATAAAAATATCAAAAATTGAATTACTAACAGTTCAACAAAATACTACTAATTATATTTTTTCTTAGACAAATGGCACCACTGAAATGCATTTTCTGCCCTGCCAAGGGCTTCATCAGCAATGTTTATTGTCCAAGATCTACTCTTAAACATCGTCTATTTAACTCACAATTTTTTGAGAAATAGAGTTTGGGAATTAACATATTTCTTATTACATTTTATGAGTTAGAACGAAAAGTTTACTTATGTTTTACAAATGTGTGTGTATTCTTCTTTGTTATTATTATTATTATACATTTTTGTATTACTACAAATTTGTTGTTACTTTTGCTGCGTCCACCGTCGGTTGACAAATCAGCAAATTATGTTGTTGTTGTCATTTCTCCTTTATGGTAGATTCTTTGTTGTTTTTTTAACTATGAAACACCGGAGATGGGATGACAACTTTTTGCACTGGCCTTGTGTGTTTGTTAATTTCTAGAGAATATTATTTCGAACTTTTTATATTTATATATTAGAGAAAATTCTTAATTAGGCTTGAGTTCGTTTTTAATTAATAGATAACTCGAAGAATACCACATTGTGAAAATTATATTTTTTCTTAGACAAATGGCACCACTGAAATGCATTTTCTGCCCTGCCAAGGGCTTCATCAGCAATGTTTATTGTCCAAGATCTACTCTTAAACATCGTCTATTTAACTCACAATTTTTTGAGAAATAGAGTTTGGGAATTAACATATTTCTTATTACATTTTATGAGTTAGAACGAAAAGTTTACTTATGTTTTACAAATGTGTGTGTATTCTTCTTTGTTATTATTATTATTATACATTTTTGTATTACTACAAATTTGTTGTTACTTTTGCTGCGTCCACCGTCGGTTGACAAATCAGCAAATTATGTTGTTGTTGTCATTTCTCCTTTATGGTAGATTCTTTGTTGTTTTTGTAACTATGAAACACCGGAGATGGGATGACAACTTTTTGCACTGGCCTTGTGTGTTTGTTAATTTCTAGAGAATATTATTTCGAACTTTTTATATTTATATATTAGAGAAAATTCTTAATTAGGCTTGAGTTCGTTTTTAATTAATAGATAACTCGAAGAATACCACATTGTGAAAATTATATTTTTTCTTAGACAAATGGCACCACTGAAATGCATTTTCTGCCCTGCCAAGGGCTTCATCAGCAATGTTTATTGTCCAAGATCTACTCTTAAACATCGTCTATTTAACTCACAATTTTTTGAGAAATAGAGTTTGGGAATTAACATATTTCTTATTACATTTTATGAGTTAGAACGAAAAGTTTACTTATGTTTTACAAATGTGTGTGTATTCTTCTTTGTTATTATTATTATTATACATTTTTGTATTACTACAAATTTGTTGTTACTTTTGCTGCGTCCACCGTCGGTTGACAAATCAGCAAATTATGTTGTTGTTGTCATTTCTCCTTTATGGTAGATTCTTTGTTGTTTTTGTAACTATGAAACACCGGAGATGGGATGACAACTTTTTGCACTGGCCTTGTGTGTTTGTTAATTTCTAGAGAATATTATTTCGAACTTTTTATATTTATATATTAGAGAAAATTCTTAATTAGGCTTGAGTTCGTTTTTAATTAATAGATAACTCGAAGAATACCACATTGTGAAAATTATATTTTTTCTTAGACAAATGGCACCACTGAAATGCATTTTCTGCCCTGCCAAGGGCTTCATCAGCAATGTTTATTGTCCAAGATCTACTCTTAAATACACACACATTTGTAAAACATAAGTAAACTTTTCGTTCTAACTCATAAAATGTAATAAGAAATATGTTAATTCCCAAACTCTATTTCTCAAAAAATTGTGAGTTAAATAGACGATGTTTAAGAGTAGATCTTGGACAATAAACATTGCTGATGAAGCCCTTGGCAGGGCAGAAAATGCATTTCAGTGGTGCCATTTGTCTAAGAAAAAATATAATTTTCACAATGTGGTATTCTTCGAGTTATCTATTAATTAAAAACGAACTCAAGCCTAATTAAGAATTTTCTCTAATATATAAATATAAAAAGTTCGAAATAATATTCTCTAGAAATTAACAAACACACAAGGCCAGTGCAAAAAGTTGTCATCCCATCTCCGGTGTTTCATAGTTACAAAAACAACAAAGAATCTACCATAAAGGAGAAATGACAACAACAACATAATTTGCTGATTTGTCAACCGACGGTGGACGCAGCAAAAGTAACAACAAATTTGTAGTAATACAAAAATGTATAATAATAATAATAACAAAGAAGAATACACACACATTTGTAAAACATAAGTAAACTTTTCGTTCTAACTCATAAAATGTAATAAGAAATATGTTAATTCCCAAACTCTATTTCTCAAAAAATTGTGAGTTAAATAGACGATGTTTAAGAGTAGATCTTGGACAATAAACATTGCTGATGAAGCCCTTGGCAGGGCAGAAAATGCATTTCAGTGGTGCCATTTGTCTAAGAAAAAATATAATTTTCACAATGTGGTATTCTTCGAGTTATCTATTAATTAAAAACGAACTCAAGCCTAATTAAGAATTTTCTCTAATATATAAATATAAAAAGTTCGAAATAATATTCTCTAGAAATTAACAAACACACAAGGCCAGTGCAAAAAGTTGTCATCCCATCTCCGGTGTTTCATAGTTACAAAAACAACAAAGAATCTACCATAAAGGAGAAATGACAACAACAACATAATTTGCTGATTTGTCAACCGACGGTGGACGCAGCAAAAGTAACAACAAATTTGTAGTAATACAAAAATGTATAATAATAATAATAACAAAGAAGAATACACACACATTTGTAAAACATAAGTAAACTTTTCGTTCTAACTCATAAAATGTAATAAGAAATATGTTAATTCCCAAACTCTATTTCTCAAAAAATTGTGAGTTAAATAGACGATGTTTAAGAGTAGATCTTGGACAATAAACATTGCTGATGAAGCCCTTGGCAGGGCAGAAAATGCATTTCAGTGGTGCCATTTGTCTAAGAAAAAATATAATTTTCACAATGTGGTATTCTTCGAGTTATCTATTAATTAAAAACGAACTCAAGCCTAATTAAGAATTTTCTCTAATATATAAATATAAAAAGTTCGAAATAATATTCTCTAGAAATTAACAAACACACAAGGCCAGTGCAAAAAGTTGTCATCCCATCTCCGGTGTTTCATAGTTAAAAAAACAACAAAGAATCTACCATAAAGGAGAAATGACAACAACAACATAATTTGCTGATTTGTCAACCGACGGTGGACGCAGCAAAAGTAACAACAAATTTGTAGTAATACAAAAATGTATAATAATAATAATAACAAAGAAGAATACACACACATTTGTAAAACATAAGTAAACTTTTCGTTCTAACTCATAAAATGTAATAAGAAATATGTTAATTCCCAAACTCTATTTCTCAAAAAATTGTGAGTTAAATAGACGATGTTTAAGAGTAGATCTTGGACAATAAACATTGCTGATGAAGCCCTTGGCAGGGCAGAAAATGCATTTCAGTGGTGCCATTTGTCTAAGAAAAAATATAATTTTCACAATGTGGTATTCTTCGAGTTATCTATTAATTAAAAACGAACTCAAGCCTAATTAAGAATTTTCTCTAATATATAAATATAAAAAGTTCGAAATAATATTCTCTAGAAATTAACAAACACACAAGGCCAGTGCAAAAAGTTGTCATCCCATCTCCGGTGTTTCATAGTTACAAAAACAACAAAGAATCTACCATAAAGGAGAAATGACAACAACAACATAATTTGCTGATTTGTCAACCGACGGTGGACGCAGCAAAAGTAACAACAAATTTGTAGTAATACAAAAATGTATAATAATAATAATAACAAAGAAGAATACACACACATTTGTAAAACATAAGTAAACTTTTCGTTCTAACTCATAAAATGTAATAAGAAATATGTTAATTCCCAAACTCTATTTCTCAAAAAATTGTGAGTTAAATAGACGATGTTTAAGAGTAGATCTTGGACAATAAACATTGCTGATGAAGCCCTTGGCAGGGCAGAAAATGCATTTCAGTGGTGCCATTTGTCTAAGAAAAAATATAATTTTCACAATGTGGTATTCTTCGAGTTATCTATTAATTAAAAACGAACTCAAGCCTAATTAAGAATTTTCTCTAATATATAAATATAAAAAGTTCGAAATAATATTCTCTAGAAATTAACAAACACACAAGGCCAGTGCAAAAAGTTGTCATCCCATCTCCGGTGTTTCATAGTTAAAAAAACAACAAAGAATCTACCATAAAGGAGAAATGACAACAACAACATAATTTGCTGATTTGTCAACCGACGGTGGACGCAGCAAAAGTAACAACAAATTTGTAGTAATACAAAAATGTATAATAATAATAATAACAAAGAAGAATACACACACATTTGTAAAACATAAGTAAACTTTTCGTTCTAACTCAT
The DNA here is from genome assembly GCA_916048285.2 of Bellardia pandia. Classification (NCBI taxonomy): domain Eukaryota; kingdom Metazoa; phylum Arthropoda; class Insecta; order Diptera; family Calliphoridae; genus Bellardia; species Bellardia pandia. The sequence continues at coordinate 1,357,674 of OU696534.1, forward strand.
AAAATGTAATAAGAAATATGTTAATTCCCAAACTCTATTTCTCAAAAAATTGTGAGTTAAATAGACGATGTTTAAGAGTAGATCTTGGACAATAAACATTGCTGATGAAGCCCTTGGCAGGGCAGAAAATGCATTTCAGTGGTGCCATTTGTCTAAGAAAAAATATAATTTTCACAATGTGGTATTCTTCGAGTTATCTATTAATTAAAAACGAACTCAAGCCTAATTAAGAATTTTCTCTAATATATAAATATAAAAAGTTCGAAATAATATTCTCTAGAAATTAACAAACACACAAGGCCAGTGCAAAAAGTTGTCATCCCATCTCCGGTGTTTCATAGTTACAAAAACAACAAAGAATCTACCATAAAGGAGAAATGACAACAACAACATAATTTGCTGATTTGTCAACCGACGGTGGACGCAGCAAAAGTAACAACAAATTTGTAGTAATACAAAAATGTATAATAATAATAATAACAAAGAAGAATACACACACATTTGTAAAACATAAGTAAACTTTTCGTTCTAACTCATAAAATGTAATAAGAAATATGTTAATTCCCAAACTCTATTTCTCAAAAAATTGTGAGTTAAATAGACGATGTTTAAGAGTAGATCTTGGACAATAAACATTGCTGATGAAGCCCTTGGTAGGGCAGAAAATGCATTTCAGTGGTGCCATTTGTCTAAGAAAAAATATAATTTTCACAATGTGGTATTCTTCGAGTTATCTATTAATTAAAAACGAACTCAAGCCTAATTAAGAATTTTCTCTAATATATAAATATAAAAAGTTCGAAATAATATTCTCTAGAAATTAACAAACACACAAGGCCAGTGCAAAAAGTTGTCATCCCATCTCCGGTGTTTCATAGTTACAAAAACAACAAAGAATCTACCATAAAGGAGAAATGACAACAACAACATAATTTGCTGATTTGTCAACCGACGGTGGACGCAGCAAAAGTAACAACAAATTTGTAGTAATACAAAAATGTATAATAATAATAATAACAAAGAAGAATACACACACATTTGTAAAACATAAGTAAACTTTTCGTTCTAACTCATAAAATGTAATAAGAAATATGTTAATTCCCAAACTCTATTTCTCAAAAAATTGTGAGTTAAATAGACGATGTTTAAGAGTAGATCTTGGACAATAAACATTGCTGATGAAGCCCTTGGCAGGGCAGAAAATGCATTTCAGTGGTGCCATTTGTCTAAGAAAAAATATAATTTTCACAATGTGGTATTCTTCGAGTTATCTATTAATTAAAAACGAACTCAAGCCTAATTAAGAATTTTCTCTAATATATAAATATAAAAAGTTCGAAATAATATTCTCTAGAAATTAACAAACACACAAGGCCAGTGCAAAAAGTTGTCATCCCATCTCCGGTGTTTCATAGTTACAAAAACAACAAAGAATCTACCATAAAGGAGAAATGACAACAACAACATAATTTGCTGATTTGTCAACCGACGGTGGACGCAGCAAAAGTAACAACAAATTTGTAGTAATACAAAAATGTATAATAATAATAATAACAAAGAAGAATACACACACATTTGTAAAACATAAGTAAACTTTTCGTTCTAACTCATAAAATGTAATAAGAAATATGTTAATTCCCAAACTCTATTTCTCAAAAAATTGTGAGTTAAATAGACGATGTTTAAGAGTAGATCTTGGACAATAAACATTGCTGATGAAGCCCTTGGCAGGGCAGAAAATGCATTTCAGTGGTGCCATTTGTCTAAGAAAAAATATAATTTTCACAATGTGGTATTCTTCGAGTTATCTATTAATTAAAAACGAACTCAAGCCTAATTAAGAATTTTCTCTAATATATAAATATAAAAAGTTCGAAATAATATTCTCTAGAAATTAACAAACACACAAGGCCAGTGCAAAAAGTTGTCATCCCATCTCCGGTGTTTCATAGTTACAAAAACAACAAAGAATCTACCATAAAGGAGAAATGACAACAACAACATAATTTGCTGATTTGTCAACCGACGGTGGACGCAGCAAAAGTAACAACAAATTTGTAGTAATACAAAAATGTATAATAATAATAATAACAAAGAAGAATACACACACATTTGTAAAACATAAGTAAACTTTTCGTTCTAACTCATAAAATGTAATAAGAAATATGTTAATTCCCAAACTCTATTTCTCAAAAAATTGTGAGTTAAATAGACGATGTTTAAGAGTAGATCTTGGACAATAAACATTGCTGATGAAGCCCTTGGCAGGGCAGAAAATGCATTTCAGTGGTGCCATTTGTCTAAGAAAAAATATAATTTTCACAATGTGGTATTCTTCGAGTTATCTATTAATTAAAAACGAACTCAAGCCTAATTAGGAATTTTCTCTAATATATAAATATAAAAAGTTCGAAATAATATTCTCTAGAAATTAACAAACACACAAGGCCAGTGCAAAAAGTTGTCATCCCATCTCCGGTGTTTCATAGTTACAAAAACAACAAAGAATCTACCATAAAGGAGAAATGACAACAACAACATAATTTGCTGATTTGTCAACCGACGGTGGACGCAGCAAAAGTAACAACAAATTTGTAGTAATACAAAAATGTATAATAATAATAATAACAAAGAAGAATACACACACATTTGTAAAACATAAGTAAACTTTTCGTTCTAACTCATAAAATGTAATAAGAAATATGTTAATTCCCAAACTCTATTTCTCAAAAAATTGTGAGTTAAATAGACGATGTTTAAGAGTAGATCTTGGACAATAAACATTGCTGATGAAGCCCTTGGCAGGGCAGAAAATGCATTTCAGTGGTGCCATTTGTCTAAGAAAAAAAGAAAAAATATAATTTTCACAATGTGGTATTCTTCGAGTTATCTATTAATTAAAAACGAACTCAAGCCTAATTAAGAATTTTCTCTAATATATAAATATAAAAAGTTCGAAATAATATTCTCTAGAAATTATTTAACATAAATTATGTTGGTCGTAAAATTGTCTTTCAAACAATATATCAAATACTAATAAAATTTGCACTAAGACTGAATAGAAAACACAGAATTAGGATATGCTAGTCCTATAACCAGTGTAGTTTTTGTATTTCTTAGTACGGTTAGATGGAGGGTATTTAAGATTCGGCATATCCGAATATAGCACTCTTAAGGTGTGTTCACATTGTGTGTATTTGTCATATGGAATGTCACTTTTTCGCATGTCAAATTTGTACATATAGTCTGAACACCTTCAAACAATAGCATGTGTTATTTCTATGTGTGCAATACACATGACATTTTTTATTTAGAACGAGTTCTATTTTCTTGTGACAAACCATCTGACATCAGCTGTTTTTTATAACAAAAATTTTGTGGCGGCAAAAATTAATTGAAATTTTAATAAATATAATTTATAGTAAAACAAAAATCTCTCATTCCATTTTAAAATACAGTTTTATTTAATTATAAATTTAATTTTTTATTATACACATACAGAAATCAGCTGTTTTAAGCTTTTTTTTCTTTATAGGTTATGTCAAATGTACTTAACATACCAACATTTGAACATGTAAATTATAAACCGTATGTGAAACTCAAATTTTGACATACACATGAAAACACATGTGGATAGAAAAGTGACATTCCATATGACAAATACACACAATGTGAACACACCTTTACTCAATATTATAACAATTTCGTACTTATTGCGCAATAATTAATTGAGATTTTATATGGAATATTGAGCTCAATAATGGCCTTAATTGCGATTAACGCAATTAAGGTGCATATGTGAACACGGTATAAGGGAACTGTGTGTGGCTGAAGAATTACAACAAAACAGTTTCACAGAATATGTCCCAACAGAACAGCGAAGTTTTATCTGATGAAAAAATGAACAGCAACAACGATGATACAAGTAGCAGCAGAGACGGCGCAGCTGGTGAGGTTACAAAACAACAACAACAATGTAAAGAAATTATTCATAAAGGCCCAACTATAATATGCATAAGCAAGCTTAAGCAAATTGCAAAAGTTAACGAAAAGGCTGTCAAATGCATAACTAGTTCAGAGGTAACTTTCATGTGGCTACAATGACTTTGAAACTTTTTGTCCACAGTTGCTCATTTATGTTTAAAAAAAATGTTTTTATTTTAACAAAAACCCATTAAATGACTATATTTTTTTTTTTTTATTTTTTTTTCAGTCTCGTCTCATCGAACTGTTCGGACGTGTTTTTTTAGTGCGGCTGAATTTTCGGTGAAAAAATCGTAATAGGTGAAAAAGTGTAAAAAGTTGAAATTAAACAAAAAGTAAAAAAAAAATCGTAATAGGTTAAAATATATATAAAAAAAAAACATTAAAAGTCGTATAAAAACTGTATGAGTGTTCCTCTCAGATGTAATTCTGAGAAAGAGCTTAGCTCAACTAGAAAAACTAAATGGGTCTCTGAGGAAGAATCCATAAAAAAATCTGTGGAGAATCTTCTCACTGCAAGAGCCGTGGAACGGCGTCGTTCCTGTTCGCCCAATATAGTAATTTCAATAGATGAAGGAACAGCAACACCTTCTACATCAAATAGTGCAATCAAACCTAGAAAACAAGTAGGTATGGATAAATACGTCACAGTTCTTAAGCGACAGAGGAGCCGAACATCTGCTCAAGTATCATCAAATTCAAAAGCTCCTAAGACCGTGAGTAATGATCAAAATAGGTTTGCTCTCCTCCAGACGGATGAGCCAGAACTTCCTAAGAAGACGTTTAAGCCCCCACCAATTTATCTGAGAGAGCCCACTTCCAGTAAATTGGTACAAAGAATTGTTTCGGTAATAGGTGAAAATATGTTTAGCGTAACATCAATTAAACATGGAAATATCAGCGAAACCAAAATTCAAGTGAAAAAGGAAGATGATTTTCGAAAATTGTCCAACCAGTTGGATAGGGAGGCTAGGGATTTCTATACCTATCAGCTCAAAAGCGCAAAAGGTCTCCAAGTCGTTCTAAAGGGTATAGACCCATGTGTTGATCCTGCGGAGATAAAGACCGGCTTAATGGACAAAGGGTTCAAAATCAAGAGCGTAGTGAATATCAGAAACCGTGAAAAGATTCCACAGCCTATGTTTAGGGTGGAATTGGAACCTGGAGATGTTGTCTTAAAGAAAAACGAGTCCCATCCAATCTACAATCTCATTTATCTTCTGCATCGCAGAATTACCGTGGAGGAACCGCATAAGCGCATTGGACCCGTCCAGTGTGTTAATTGTCAAGAATTTGGCCACACAAAAGCGTACTGTAAATTGCCGTCTGTTTGTGTTGCGTGTGGTGAACTACATCCAACTGCTCAATGTAATAAGTCCAAAACTGACGTAAAAATAAAAAAATGCAGTAACTGCGGCGGTAATCATACTGCAAATTATAGAGGTTGTCCAATTTACACTCATTTGAAAGCCATAAGTACCAACAAGACGTCAGTATTACCTGATCATCGTCAACAGCCTATTTTGGCATCGAGTGACAATTTCCCGCAATTGTTACGGTCCACTAGTCATGTAAACGCGCCTATTTCTAGACAAGTTTCTTACGCCAACGTGGTTAAATCTAATATGCCAGGTTTGGAGCAGGCACCTAAATCACAATATTACGAGCCTAATATTAACACTCTAGAGACTACATTGCAGACACTTGTCCAAACCATGAACACTTTTACGACCACTATGACATCCATGATGCAGGAAATGCTGAAAATGCAATCCACTATCTTACAAGCCATTTTAAAGAAATGATTTGTTTAAAAATTTGTTTTTGGAACGCGAACGGCCTCCGCCAACATAAAAACGAACTGGAACACTTCCTGATGGATAAGCAGATTGATGTCATGATGATTGCTGAAACTCACTTGACGGCGACAGCGTACTTCAAAATTAATGGCTACGTGTTATATGATACTAAAGATCCACGCGGAAGAGCATGTGGAGGATCGGCAATTCTTATAAAGAACAGAATAAAACATTATTTAATGAACAACATATGTGAGGATTACCTACAAGCAACAAACATTTGTATTGAATTCTGTCAATACAATTTTGTTTTATCATCAATTTATCCGCCGCCTCGATTTTCAATAAAAGAACACCAATACTACAGCTTCTTCAATTCCCTTGGAGCTAGATTTTTAGTTGCTGGTGACTTTAACGCCAAACACACTTTTTGGGGTTCACGTCTGGTGACCCCGAAGGGTCGTGAACTCTTCAACACCATTGCCAAAATGGGATTAGATGTACTCTCAAGCGGGCATCCCACCTACTGGCCGACGGACCGACGGAAGATTCCCGATGTTATTGACTTCGGAGTAGTGAAAAATATCCCTGTAGAATCGATACAAGTGGAGCCTTCATTAGACTTGTCTTCAGATCACTCTCCTTCTATTATTTCAATGCGTTTCCTTCAAGGGAATGACTCTCCATTTCGGGACATATCTAAAACCAGAGTAAGTTGGATAAAGTATAAAAAGTATTTAAGTTCCCACTGCACGGAAAATGTAGTGTTGAGAACTACCGAGGATATTGATGGGTCGATTGGCAAGTTTACTGAGGACATACGAAGAGCTGTACATCACGCCTCCACATACGACGTTGAGTGCAGAAGTGGGACAAATAGAACTTATTTCGCTGAACTCGATCATCTCCTGTCAGAAAAAAGAAGAGTTAGAAGAGAGTGGCAAATTCACAGGTCTCCTGAACTGAAAGCTAGGCTACGGGTATGCAGAGATATACTAAGAAATTTCTTAGAAACCCAAAGAATGGCTTCACTTAAATCTTACTTGGAGGGTCTTGATAGTACCCCACAATCTGACTATTCGTTATGGAAGGCGGCACGAGGTTTAAAAAGACCAGTTAGAGGAAAGCCTCCTCTGCGAAATCCGACTGGTGACTGGGCTAGAAATGATTCCGAGAAGGGGATTTTATTTGTTAACCATTTGAGAAATGTGTTTACTATAAACAACTCAAATAATGCATCTGATTTGCCTCCACTCGTTATTAGACCTCCTGTACCTCTAAGACTTAGCTTTAATGATGTTCAAAGCGCTATTGGTACTCTGAATCTTAAAAAAGCTCCAGGTATGGATAAAATCAGCAACAAAATGCTTGTGGAGTTACCTCGTGTAGCTAAAAGAATTATCCTATTTATTTTCAATGCTATTTTACGCCTAGAATACTATCCTGCAGATTGGAAGGTATCTATGATTACCATGATTCCTAAGCCAGGGAAGGACCCCACTAAAGTAGAGTCATATAGGCCAATTAGTCTACTGCCGACAATTTCAAAACTGTTTGAAAAATTGTTATTGGCTAAGTTGATTCCAATTCTGAACGACACTCAATGTATCCCAAATCACCAATTCGGGTTCAGAGCTAAACACAGTACCATCGAACAAACACACAGATTAGTAAATGTGATAAGACAGTCGTTTGAAGAGAAAAAATACTGCTCCGCCCTTTTCATTGATGTGTCGCAAGCGTTCGACAAAGTCTGGCATGAAGGTTTAATGCATAAAATTAAATTAACTCTGCCTGCTAACACCCACAAACTTATGAAAAGTTATTTATATGGTCGCAAATTTACAATCAAAGAAGGCGATTTTTTAAGCCCCGCTCAGCCAATTGAAGCAGGAGTACCCCAGGGTAGCATACTGGGTCCAACTTTATATTTGATTTATGCATCCGATATGCCGTTAGACCCCATAATACATACTTCAACTTTTGCAGACGATACAGCCTTTATTAGCGTTCATAAGGACCATCAAATAGCATCACAGAACTTGCAGAAATATGTTTATAAACTAGAGAATTGGCTTGAGCTTTAGAAAATCAGGGTTAACGAACAGAAATGTATTCATATAACTTTCACATTGCGAAAAGATACATGCTCGTTCATCAGAATAAATAATCAAATTATCCCGCAACACAATGAAGTCAAATACCTCGGAATCCACCTCGATCGTCGTTTAACTTGGAAGTCTCATATCGACGCAAAACTTGCCCAGATGAGATTAAAAGCAGTGCAAATTAATTGGCTAATCGGCAGAAATTCTACATTAAAGTTGGATTGCAAACTTTTGTTGTACAATGCAATTCTAAAGCCAATCTGGTGTTATGGAATTCAATTATGGGGTACTGCCTCAGCATCCAACATTGAAAAAAATTCAAAGGGGTCAAAATAAAATTCTACGGATAATTACTGCAGCTCCATGGTATGTTAAAAATTCTCGAATCCACAAAGATCTAGGCATTCCTTTGGTGAAAGTCGAATTTACAAAACACGCCTCAAAATATGTCAGCAAACTTGAACACCATCCAAACCCACTTGCACGAGACATCCTTAACTTTACTGGCCATGTTCGGTTGAGAAGGAGGGATACCCTTGCTTTAACTCAAGCGCAAAACAGATGACTGGATCAGTGGCTATAAATTTTTTGTAGTATCATAATATTTTGTCTAGCACTGGCTGGACTTATTATTTTCTTTTAGTATTAAGATTCGAAAACTTATTGTCATTTCATTTCTGAAGATCCAATAAATAAATTAAATGTATTAAAAAAAAAAAAAAAAAAAAAAATTTATAAATATTATTATATTATTTTATAATTAAAAGAAAACTTCGTACCAGAAACCCATAATTTTTCTTTTTTTTTAAATTTATCGGCAAAAGTACTAAAATGTACAGCTGAGGCAGCACTACATTGTAAATAATAATAAACGTTTACATATGTTTTGTTAATTTTCGTATTGTGTTTGCAAAAATGGAGAAAAAACTTAAAAATTTAAATAATATAAAAATATTAAAGTTAGCGCTTGAAGGCCTGTGCACATTAAAATAAATAAGTGAACTACACTGTAAAAGAAAAAGACGCTCTTGTTCTGTCAGAGAAATAAACCGCGACAGAAAGACATTTTTGTTAAAATAAAAAGGGCCTCTTTTATTGTAAAGGCACTTATTTTTTTCCACATTTTCTATTAAATTTAAAATAAATATATTTTCTTCTTTCTCCATTTAGTTAAAAACACAAACAACAAACAGCTGATTCCGTACGGAATATGCGATCAGTTTCGCTTTTTGCTTAAGCAAATGACAGTTGAAAAACTTAACGAAAAGTTTCGTTAAGTACATTATAGTTTGCCACATACAATTTATATGTGTTCGCACGTTTGCTTAAGCTAGCATATGCACATTATAGTTGGGCCTTAAGAATAAGGAAAACGGTAAAAATGTTACAAACGAAATGCTACAACAACAACGTAAAGAAGATGGTAGAAACGACAACAAAGTAGAGCCAGACAAAGTTAAAAATGTAGAGGACACAATGCATAAGCTAAATGAAAATAAAAATGTGGAGAATACATCGAAAATGTAACGGAAAAACAACGTGAAGAAATAGAGACACTAACACGGCAAATAGAAGTTCTAAGGAAAAGAAAACAACTACTAGAACTTCAAAATGAATTGGCACAGTGCGAAATAAATGAAAACAAATGCACAAATAACAGGGTGGTGACTTGTGACGTGTCATTTGATAGACTAAGGGAATTCCTGCTAGTATTTGACGGAGATAAGAATTTTGAAATCTGGTTGCCTTTACTAGAACATGTACGAAACAATTACGTAGTCGGTGATGACATGTTGCGTGCTTTGATATGTAACAAATTAAAAGGCAGGGCACAAGAATGGCTTTATACGAACCCAGTACATATGAGCGAAACTTTAAATGATTTTTTACAAGAAATGCAAAATATGTTTGGAATGAAGGAGTCAAAATTAAATGTTCGGTACAAGATGCAAAATCGTATTTGGCAAAAAGGTGAACGTTTCGATACTTATTATAATGAGAAACTGCTTTTAGCTAATAGCTTAAAAATCGATGAAGATGAATTCATTGAATATATAGTCGAAGGCATTCCTGATGTTAATCTACGAAATACGGCAAACCTACGTTGCTTTACTACTAAAAGTGAAATCTTACAAGCTTTTCGAAATGTTCAAGTGCAACAAATAATTTTGCGGCTAAGACTGGTAAGGTGACAGAACAGCTACCGAAACGAGACATCAAATGTTACAACTGCAACAGCAAGGGACATATAGCAAGCGATTGCCGTAAACCTAAACGTGAAGACGGTGCTGGATTCGGACATCAAGCCAAGAATTGCGAGTTATATAGGAAAACTGAGAAGAAGAATGAGCTAAATGATTATGTAAGCTATTTAGATCAGAGAACCAAGCCGATTGGCTTGAAATCGGCGGCTAACCGCCGCCGAGCAATTTTTATAAAATCAAGCCGCCGCCGATTATAATCGGCTTAAAAGCTGAGCCGGCTTACTCCACGCCGCCAATTTTGGCAGCTCAGCCGACAAAGTTTTGAAGTTGGCCGGCTGCAACATTTCCACAGGTTTGTATTTTACATTAGCTTTTTTAATACACAAAAAGCCCTATTTGATGAAATTTTTCTTTTTTTTTGAGCAGTCACTAAAACCGACTTGTTCCAAAAATTTTATAAAAGGGTACCTCACAACGGCAGATATTTTTTCGCCAACTTATCTGACAATCAGAGATCAGTTATGAGTACTGAAAAAGTGAGTATACTTGAATCATGACTCATAATTTGTTATACTTATACGTACTCATACTTCTCTCAATATCATCAACCCAATATTCATCTTTAAAGTTTGAAGTACTCATTATATTCAGACTTAATCTCATGTATAATGTTCTTTATTTTGACTCTCCTTAACTCAATGTACGTAGACGATAAAAAAAATAAGTATGACTCGCATACACTCATGCGAGAGTCGGTCATTTTTACAGTCCGCTTATAAAAATTATATAAAATAACAAATGTTATATTTTCCCCAATATGTTTTCCTATAAACTTACTTGTATGTTTTTATATTTCTTTTTTTACTTATTTTGTATAAATACCTAACGGAATATGCTGAAATTTTTTCTCAATGACTTAACTGAGTTGAATACTTTATGAGTATGTGAGTATTTTTCTTAAGATGTAAATCTAAATACCGTTGTTTATGAATCAAACATATTGGGAATCGTATGAGCTCGATGTCGGCGTTGTAGTCATACTTATATCCACCCGCATTTATAAGTCAACGTTGTTGTGAGTTTGAGTAACTCAGAGTAGTTAAATTTCAATGATTTAAAACCACTTATACTTAAAATGTTATGAGTAGTTGTGAATCGTAAAAAAACGATTCATTGCCGATCTCTGCTGACAATGTAAGGTTTCATTTTTCTGTTGGAACGAATATTACAAAACTTAAATAATTTTTTATTGAATGTAATTTCGAAACGTGAGGTAGAATCATGAAGTTTAGACAGAATATGTATTTTTTTGTTTGTTAAAAAACAAATACATAATTTTTAAATTAAAAATTTTTAACCTAAATGTGTTTATATACTTTGTAATTCTCATAATTCATTATGAGAGTTTTGTATAAACATAAGAAATTACAATTAGCAATAAAGTATGTGATGGAAACCGAAAGCGAAAACGAATGAGCTTTAGAAGTCAATTTTTTCGTAATATTTCTGTATTGAAAAACCTTTTTCATATAAAATATAAATGATATTGTGGTACTAAAGAGAATCTTAAAACAAAAATTTTAAAAATTAGATTAGAAATGTATTAAAATGTACTTCCAAAACTGTATTAAAAAAGCTAACTATAGATATGTTGTTTTGAGCCGAATTTCATATCGCATCGGCTTGTTTCTCTGATTTAGATGTTAGATTTTTAACAAATTGTAATAAAAATGTATCAATGTTTGTAGAATGTCTCATATATTCTGGCAGCCCTATCAGTTTCATAAGGCGGTCAAATGTTCCAAGCGGTGTAGAAAATTTTGAAAACGGAAATAAAACTTACTTTGGCATAAATAAAAGTGAATTGAGAATTAATGGAATTATAGAATGTTTAGTTTTGTTTGCGAATAAACATATTGTAACGAAATTAATGGTTGTTGATGATGAATCTATGGGATATCCTATTGTTTTAGGTAGATATTTTTTTACGGCAAAGTGGTACAAAACTTGTTGTTGATGATATGTGTATTAAAAGTATTACTAATTTGACAAGTGGGGGAAACTGTGTATGTGATTCGAGAGTAGACGGCGCGTATGATGGGCCTGGTTTATCGCAGACGAGTAGGAAAATTGAACGGGCATAACATACGTTAATGAACATACCGAGTACTGACAATATGGGCGAGAAGGGTGACAATGACAATTTTGAAGTTCAGATGTTACTGATTAATTGCGAAGAGGAAAAGGTAGAGTATAATGTGGGGGAACAGCTGACATTTGGACAAAAGAAGTATTTTGAAAAATTATTTAAGGAATCGTATATAGATCCGGAACGACCGGATGTACCTTTGATAAAATGTGAAATGCGATTGATAATAGAGGACCAGAAGGTATTTAATTATTCACCCAGGAGACTTTCATATGCGGAAAGGGAGAGGTTACAGATAATATTCGATGAGTACTTGGCAAAGGGTTTTATACGTCCAAGTGAGTTTTCTGAAAGAAAACAGGTGATCTAAGGATGTGTGTTGACTTTAGGCAACTTAATAAGGTCACGACAAAGACGAAGTTCCGATTCCTTTGATAGATGATTTGTTGGACAAATTAGTTAACAAGAGTATATTTTCGAAAATGGATCTGAGAAACGGTTATTATCATGTTTATATGCACGAGGAATCGGTAAAATATACGTCATTTACAACACCGTTAGGTCAATTTGAGTTTCTTAGGATGCTATTTGGACTGACCAATACACCGTTTACGCGGTTTATAAATATAATATTCAGTGATATGGTACAAGACGGAAGGGTGGTTATTTATATTGACGATATAATGGTGGCGACGCAGGATGTACAGGAACACTTGAAGATAAGAGAGGTTTTTAGAAGGTTAGTGAATAATAAGTTGGAGCTAAGGAGATAATCGGAAGGAGTTATTGGTTCCCTAATGTTAGGAGGAAAGTTCAGGAGCATATAGCGAATTGTCTGAAGTGTATAGCATTTGCAACTAAGACCGGGAAGCGCGAGGGTTTTCTGAACATTGTACCAAAGGGGAATATTCCTTTTCAGGTAGTACACGTGGACCATTATGGGCCGATTATATGTAAAGTTTCTATGAAAAGGCATATTCTAGTGATAGTAGATGCATGTACAAAATTCGTAAGACTATACCCGACTAAGACAACAAAATCTAGAGAGGCAATTGATGCACTAGATGATTATTTTAGAGCATATAATAGGCCGAGTCACATAGTTTCGGACAGGGGATCTTGTTTTACGTCAGAGGAATTCGAGGAGTTTTTACGAGACAATAATATTATTCACGTTAAAATTGCAACAGGATCTCCACAGGCAAATGGACAGGTGGAGAGGATTAACAGGGATTTGGGACCGATGATTAGTAAATGAATTAAGGAGAGGGTAAACCATGGTATAGGTTGCTCTACGTCATGCTATGAATAATACTGTTCACAGGAGTATCAACCAATGTCCTAGCGTGATGTTGTTTGGAATATGTCAGAAAGGGAAAATACAGTAGACGGCCAGCTGGGGTGCAGTGACAGAAAATTAGATGAAATAAGGAGAGAGGCAGAGCAAGTGCAGAAAAGGGTTCAAGATTATAACGAATCTTATGTAGACAGGAAACGACAAAGTGCAAGACTATATAGGGAAGGGGATTATACCATAATTAGAAACTTTGACTCTACGGTAGGTGTGTCGAGTAAATTATTACCGAAATTTAAGGGTACTTTTAGAATATCTAAGGTGCTGGGAAAGGACAGATATTGTGTTAAGGATATTGAGGGATTTCAGCGGACACAGAGACCGTATGAAGGAATTTGGGCAGTTCAGAACGTGAGGCCGTGGCTTAAAGGAACAAACGGGCGGACCCTTAATGTTGATGGTTTGGATGAGCAGGGCTTGGACAGTGACAGATGATGATCATTTGGGAACGAATGAAGATACGGGACAAATGACAGGGGTGACGACTACAAATATGCTGACTCGAAAGGGAAATCATGGCAATGACAATGAGAGGTCGAGTTAGATAAATCGCCTTGTATCAGGTGATCCTAGAGATCAGGACGGCCGAGTTGTAGACTTTTAGTTGTTAAATTAGTCATCTATTTATATTATTTATAAATCATATACATGTATGTCTTTTCATAAAATGTAATTACTATTTATTTTGTTATGTGTAAACATAGATATTATTCATATATTATAATGAACATGAGAAGGATAGATATAGATCATAGGGATAAGTAAATGTATGTAAAAGAGACCTAAATAGAACATAAGAAAACACGTAAACCATAAGCATTGAAATAAAGAGTCAGTCGATAGAGAACCATTAACTATATGCTTATTGGTAATATTAACAAAAATTAAATATTCCAACTATTTTTAGATCAAAGCCATGCGATGAATTTTAAACCCAGCAGGGGTTTCCAAAAACCTAAAACACATTTTAGCTACAAAAGTTCTCATGGCTTACAATGTTGAAAGAGTTCAGGGGAAAAAAAGTTTGAAGGCGCTATCAAATTTATACGATGCTCTAATACGTAAACATTACTAAGAATACATAAAAAATGGTTTTAATTTCTTTTGTTTGTTTTAGAATCAATACCCATTTCGGATAAATTGCCAGGGACTGCAGATGAGCAACTCCGAAAATCTATTCAACTACAGAAGAGACGGGAATTCAAGGCAAAGTCAACCGAGAAGAAACGTAGGAAAATTTACAATTCTTTCAAAGAACCAGATGCCCAACCGGAGACTGACATTTCTGATAGAGATTGCTAATTTTTTCATTTAAATACACCCTTACCGTTCACATACATAAATGAATTTAATTTTTTATTTTATTTAAAAGAATTCAATTTCAATAAAATTTTCTATTAATAATTAAATATACAGTCTGAGACTGCCAACTAAAGTTTAAATACACCCTTCAGATTTGAAGTTTTAAAAGAAGTGATAAGTATGCAAATGTATTAATTTTTTAATTTGATTAAATGATTAAAATCAAAAAACATTTACTTCATCGCAATCTAAGAAAAACAAAAACGTATGCCACAAACGAAATGCCTGTTGAGAGGTAATGACTGAGGTAACAAGTGACTACATCGGTATGTCCTATTCGACAAACGAAATGACTGCTGAGAGGTAACAATTAACTACATCGGTATGTTTTATTCCACAAACGAAATGAGTGCTGAGAGGTAATAACTAAGGTAACAAGTGACTACCTCCTATGACATCCCCATGTTAAACTCGTCACTTATTAACATTGCCAGTGGTATGGCCGGTAAGTACTGGTGATTACTGGTAAGTAGTCAAATCACAAATCATTCACAACTTACCCCGACTGCTGGGTACATACAAACATTCAGCTAATCCCGTTGCATAGTTATGCATGTATGTACATATGTATGTATGTGCTTTGCCCTTAAACATTCTTCTTCCAAAATCAGCATTTGCTTTACAATGCACACACAAATTCACATGTACATACATACCTGCTAACGGTGCGATCACCAGACAGAATTTTTAAGCTCAAGTATTGTAAAATGTTATTTTTAGTTTTGAATTCATTCCGATAAGTAAAGTGATCAGATTAGGACGTAAAATTAGAGAAAATTTGTAAAAAGAAAATAAAGTGTTTAAAAATAAAATAAAAAGAAATACTTCTTTCTTGATTGAAATTTTGTTAATTTCAAAAGGTAAAAAAGCCTGTAAAAAAGATTGCAGGGCCAAACAGATAGATTCAGTATTATTTAGAAAAAATTAAAATTAATGTAGACTTCAAATGTACTTTAAGCAAATTTTGTATGAAAATTTTGTCTAAAGGCACACTTCAAACTTACTTTATTTTTTATGAATACGGCAGATTATGTTTTAAAAAATAAATACACTAATTAAAAGATATATATTTACAGTGTTATGAAAACAAGTAAGAGTGCTATATTCGGCTATGCCGAATCTTATATACCCTTCACCTTTGTTGTGGATGCATAATTATATTATATACATACATACATACATACAAGGTGGCGCAAAAGTAAACTTCCGATGCTTTTTGGCTGTAATTAAAAAAAAAAATTTAAAAACTTTGATTCTTCTTGTGGATTATTTTTATGTGGTCTTTTAATTTATTTTACATCAAGTCGAGAATATGATGTCATGTAAATGGCCGCCGCCACAGTTGATTGTCATTTGAGCCCTTTTTATGGCATTTTCCATCACTTTGGCCAAAACTTCCGGCGATAGGTCCTCACATTCTTGACGGATATTGTCTTTAAGAGCTGCAAGAGTCTGAGGCTTGTTGACATAAACCCGCGACTTCAAAAAGACCCACAAAAAGAAGTCTGGAGCGGTCAAATAAGGCGATCTTGCTGGCCAGTGTAAATCGCCAAAACGGAGATTAGGCGCCCGGGAAATGCATCCTTCAGCATATCGGTTGTGGCACGTGCAGTTTGTGCCGTTGTACCGTCCTGTTGGAACCACATGTTTTCCAATCCCAATTCAAAAAGAACTCGTTGATCATTGCTCTGTAGCGCTCACCATTCACAGTAACCGTTTGGCCCGCGACGTCTTCGAAGAAAAAAGTTCCGATGACTCCTCCAGCGAAAACAGCACACCATACAGTGACTTTGAGCGGGTGTAATGGCTCTTAGTGGGTTACACGCGGATTTTCGGTGCCCTAGAAGCGTAAATTTTGCTTATTTACGTACCCGCTAAGATGGAAGTGGGCCTCATCACTCATGATTATTTTTGATGAAAAATCATCTTCCTCTTGGTGGTGATTAAGGATGGCTTGAGCGTATGTTAGACGCGATTGGCGGTCAGCAGCTAACAGCTGATGCACCGTCTGGATTTTGTACGGAAACATCTTCAAATCTTGTACCAAAATTCGCTGTAAAGACCTTCGACTGATACCCATTTGCGTGGCACGACGTCTGGTCAACGTCGACGGCGCTTCCATGACATCCTCGGCTACAGCAGCAATATTCTCTGCAGAACGGCTACTCCGGGGTCTGCCACGCCTGCAGCATCTCGTGTTGTGCCAGTCTCTTCGAGGCGAGCGGCTAAAGGTCCCAGTGTTTCACCAGTAGGCGTTGGACGGCCAGGAAATCTGCGACGAAATTCACGTTATGCCAAAGTCACCGACCGATTATTGGTCAAATAAATAGTCAGCAATATTCCGCGTTCTGGAGCAGTGTAGCGTAACATTGTTTATTAACGTGTATTTCGCAAGTGTTTACTACACAAATGTCAAAACAGAACTGACATTAGGGGTCAATCGCAAAATTTATAGCATTTTCTGATAGGATCATTACTTTTGCGCCACCTTGTATATATATCATACATATTGTTACGTTTTTGCCTTTTAAAAACGGTGGCTTATTTCCTTTAAATAAACCGGATTCTTTTTAACTGCAAAATAAAAGCGTCAAGTAGTTTGTATAAAATATAACGAGTCTTTATTTATTTAAATGTACACAAACACAATTAAAAACAAGTAAAAGTGCTATATTCGGCTGTGCCGAATCTTAAATATCCTCCACCTAAACGTAATAAGAAATTCAGAAACTACACTAGACTAGAATATCCTAATTCTGTGTTTTCTATTCAGTCTTAGTGCAAATTTTATTAGTATTTTATATATTGTTTGAAAGACAATTTTACGACCAACATAATTTATGTTAAATATTTGGAAATGTTGTCTAATTTTCACACTTTTTAATTGATTTAATTACCAATTCTTACCATAATAACCCTGCAACTGCAGCATTACTCGTTACTTAGTTTTATATTCCTCTTTTCCTCATTCTCCACGTCTACCAACAGGCAGTTGTGGTGATTGATTTTTTAACACAACAAAATCACTCTTGTTTAAACCCTCAAAGTAAACGCATCATCATTAAAAAATAAAAAACAAAAGAAAAAACAAAAGAATAAAAATTAAATTATATTTGAACAAAAAAATAAGTGCATAAGAACTAACTATAAAATAAAAAGTGTTAACTTAAAATATAATATACAGTGTGTGTTTTTGTAAATAACTCAACGTAAAATTCAAACAAAATAAATGATAATTTACTAATAGACAAAACTATCACATTTTGTATTGAAAGAAATCGGCATAAATTCAAAACAAAACAGACCGACCAGCTGAATTTAAAGTGCACAAATATTTTCAAGCCACAAGCCTTCACTCTACAAGGGACACCATAGTACAATCTGTTCCACCCGGAACGATTGTCCACATCTTACTGGAAGTAGGGAACCCAGTGACCCATCATCATTTCCCAAGGAAGAAATTGATCCATCCGCATCACCTCCATCATCCAGGAATCAGGTATCACCATCTCCATCAACCACATTCACCCTACATTCAGCACAAACCGTAAGTCACCCCCATATAATTTTTATTAAACCCCCTTTTTATGCTTTCGTAAATTTTAACCCGTGTACCTATACACAGAGTTTGTCTGATGTTCATAATAATCTTGAGTGTAACTTAACAAACAGAGTATAAAAAAGGGGTACAATTCGGTTTTAGTGATTTTGCTCAAAAAAAAAAAAAAAAAAAACAAACAAAATCAAATAGGGCTTTTAGAGAAGATACCAGCAAAAAAAAAATTGTTGGCGGTCACGCCTATTTTCGAGGGGGCGGGCCCTTAAAGTTGAAAATATATAGGCCTATATCTCGGGAACTACTGGGTGTCTGATAATTTGTAATACATTAAATAAAAGGTATTAAAAATACTTTATACACTTAGGTCTTTTTTTATGCGGTAGATGCGTTCCAAAGAAAACCGCATAAAGAAAATCCGCATAAAAAAAGCTGATTTTCACACAAAATGGATGATTCGTTCCAAAAAGTTGAAAAACCGCATAACTTCAAGTTTAGGTGTAAAAATTAGACCAAAATCGCATAAAAAAGTCACAAGATAAAAAAATAACCAAAAACAATAAATTTTTTTTTTTATAAAAATCACATAAAACAGGGGGAAAACAGTCAATATTATTACATTTATCTGGTTAAACCAGTTTATAAAAGTTAAAAAATAAATAAGTAAGTAATCATTTATAGAATTTAAAATTTGATACTTAAAAGTAAGACATTACATATTATCGGAATCACTACTTGATAATGCATACAATCTTTATTTAGAATATTTTGATCTGTTTTTTAAAAATAATTTGTCATTAATTTTTGAGTTGTATTTTTTTTTTTAACTGATTGTGTTGTTGGCGATATCCTGACATAAGGTTACAAATTTATCTATTGAGTTTAAAGAGTTTTTCAGTATCTGGTTCGTTCAGAAGGATTTGATTTTGTACCTCATTAGCTGTCTGAAGAATTTTTGCAACCGTTTGAACATTGAGTGGTGCTATAATGTCTTCGTCACAATCACTTTCTGGATTTTCATCTTTTTCTTTCAAATTTTGAAAATTACTATGCAGTAGTGATGCCAACAAAATAATTATAAAAACTCAATGAAAACAATAATACATGCAAAAAAAGTCGATTTTAAAACCGCATAACTTCAAATCCGCATAAAAATAAACCGCATAAAAACAGACCTAAGTGTATATCATGATTATAAAATATGGACCGAATATGAGTTAAATCCGAAAAGAATATTTTTTGACCCGAATTTATTTGTTTTTTGGAAATGGTTCTATATGGCAGGTATGACAAATTATGGGCCGATCTTCTTAAATTTTGGAACAGTTATTTTCATGCATAGGAGGATATTTCACGTAGAATTTCAACATAATAACGGTATATTTAAGATATATATTAGTATTAACGTGGATTTCGGTAGTGGACCTTATGTGAAGGATATGCTCAAATATGGACCGATATTCTCAAAATCCAGCAGTTAGATTTAGGCATGTATGTAAATGATCCGTGTAAAATTTTGGATTGGTACTCTTATTTATAAGTGATTTATGAGTATTAAAGTGATTTTCGGAAGAGGGCATTATATGGGGCATACGAAATTCACAAAATTTTGTGGAATGATTTGTGTATATATGTAAATGATCTGTACTAAATTTTTAGTCGGTAACGATATTTATACAATATATATAGGGAAAAATGTCTTTTTCAGATGTGGTCCTTGTATGGGAGCTATAACCAGTTGTGGGCCGACCACCATAAAATTTAGTACAACAATTTATTTGCCTATAAAGAGTATTTATGTCAAATTTTAGCCGTTTAACATTATTTATATCTGTTTTATACGTATTTAAGTGAATTTTGGAAGTGGACTTTATATGGGGTCTATGGTCAAATATGGACCGAACTAAAAAAAATTTCGTTTTGCGATGTAGTGTACCTCACATATGTGTACACCCTGTTATACAATTGCCAGCATATATACAATGCATGCATGACGAATGTATAAATGACTCGCTGCACTGCACTGATATATGCTGACTAAACAAATATTGAGTGACACACTTGTGAGTACCAGAATACTTATTGAGTGGAAATCAATTACAACGCATCGTAATTGGTTGAAACTAAAATGTATTGAAACAAGAGTATAACTAGAATAAGATAGTGTAAGTTAGAGAAAGTAAAGAATACATTGTAATTAGTATATAAGGTAGACTTAAATTATAATAAAATCAGACTTAGTTGAATCACACATAAATCGGCATCACTGCCTTGTTTTATTTATCTAAGTTTCGCCTTCTTTTGGCAGTTCTTTTGAACGCCTAATTATTAACCCTAGAACACTAAACCCGGCCTGTGAGGCGACTCGATTTTTTTTTTATGCGATTTCTTACGAACGGTTGCAAATATCAACATGTGGTTTCGTACCAACTCAGTCGGTAGCTGTATGAGCTTGTGTGTAGACGTTCATCGCGCTGTGTTTTCTTGTTTCGAAGATATTCACACCCTAGTCGCCTGTGAGGCGAGGTTTAGTATTAAAGGTAATTTTTTGAAATTTAGTTTTTATTTTTTTGTACCATTTTAAGATTTCGACCGTTTTCTTTTTAATTTTTTGAGATGTGTGTTCCTGATTCCCAAATAGAAAAGTGGCTGAAAGAGTTGTCGATAAATGGCAGCGAAAAGGAGGACAATTTGGAATTTGATATTGATTAGGATGACAGCCAAATTGATCTGGATAACATTGCCGAAGTTGATGCTGACATGGAAAACATTGTGGTAGGCAATCAGCATTCAACTATTATGCCTGTCCGGCCAGATGTAACTACTGATACACCGCAAAATGAGAATCAGCCTGATGAAATCCTTGTAATCAATCCTTCTGCACCTATTATAAGAGGTAAGAACAATTTTATTTGGTCGTCTTTACCGTCTACAACACAAAGAAGCTCGAACAGAACTCCAGCTAGGAACATTATTCATATTATGCCAGGATCAAAAGCAGGGGGTAAAAATATTATAACACCTCTGAAGTGTTTCGAAAAATTTTTCACCTCAGATATGATTGATGAAATACTTCTTCGCACTAATGAAGACATTGTAATCAAGGCGGAGAAGTACAAAAAACAAACTACTACTACCTCGGCGATCAGAAAGGAGGAACTTCATGCTCTTCTTGGACTTTTAATTTTGAGTGGTGCATTAAAGAATAATCATTTGTCCATAAAAGAACTTTTTGACTCTTCGCTTTGTGGATCTCAAAACATAGCAACAATGAGTATGGAACGCTTTGGATTTCTCATAAACTGTCTTCATTTTGACGATCGAAACACCCGAGCCCGCCCAGCAAGAGACGTATGAGTATTTATTACTGCGCTAAAAGCAACAAAACATACTGCCAAGAACATAGATCATCAAATTGCTTCGAATGTGATACCCGAAAAACTTTATGACTTCATTTTTATGTGGAAAGCAAAATATATATGATATACAAACAATTTTTTGTTTTTCTATAAATACGTATAAATAGCTATAAGATTATATATTTTTTTAAGTTTTTGAACTAAAATTTAATTTATTTTTATTAATTTTAAAAAATGATCTCTTAAAAAAAAAAAAAAAAATGTGTTCCTTTTAATGCCAATTTTATTATTTAATATATCAAAAAATAAATGAATTCCTTTTTGTTTTGTTAATAATTAATTGTATTCTTTACGATGAGCTATTTTTTTAATAAAAAAAACTTTTTTAAAAATACTAATTTTGTGTTTTTTAAAAAAGTAGCCTCACAGGCGAGGTTTAGTATTAACCTGTAAAAAAATAGGTTTAGTTTTCTAGGGTTAAGCTGGTACCCTACAGCTGTATAAATATACATTGGGCTATATGGACCATAATCATACATTACATGGCGATCCTGCCATAATCATACCTTACATGGCGATCCTGCCCACTCGGACCACCTAATGTCAGAAGAAATTGACAAAATATTTGCTCGTTGGGAGAAATACCTAAAAGAAGAGTATAACCCGTCACCGACTCCAACTGCAACAACATACACACCAACACCTCTAAATGCAGGCCCCAGAGCCATAAGTATTGAAGACCAAAAACCAAAAAACCCAATAACAATAACACAAGAATTGAAGAAGAAAAAGAAACGTGCTGGCAAGAAGTTCCAGAAGAGGAAAGAAATAGCCTTGCTATACAGAGACCTAACCATTGCCACAAACATTCAACAGAAAGTCAACATAAAAAATATAATAAAACAAAAAAAAAAAAAACAATAAAAATGACTTGGTGGAAAAAGATTTTGCAAATTGTCCCTTTAGTTTTTGCGGGATACGAAGTTGGCAAAAATTAAAATAATGTAAATAATAATAACAAAGAAATTATAAAATATATAAATACAAATATAAAAGAAAAGGATATTGAAAATCCAAATATTTTTGAAATCATTATGATCGTTATGCTAATCTTAATAGTAATAGCTTACATTATAAAAAATATATTCACTATTGTAAAGAGAAACTAACAATTTTATATATTTTAAATGCCTTCGAAACTAATAATATTCTTATTAATAATTACTTTAACCTTATACCTAATATGTAAACTTTTAAAACGTATATATGTATCTTAATACACAAAAACTTGTAATAACAGAGGTATAAAAATAGAATACAATGCATAAATTACACTGGTTTACAGCCAAAAAATACCAAGAACGCCACTTATCTAGATAAGTTAATTGGGACCTCCTGAACACGAAAAACGCTGTAGTTTTTTTTTCTAAGTACCGTTTTTTAGATAACGGTACTTTTGTGTTTTTCGGTGTATGGTCCCATTCAAACCCTTGTGGAGCCCAACCGAAGAGGCCGATCGAGATGAGTGGCATATCGTTGGAAAGGTAATCGAATGCCTTTTCCGCCGCTATGCTGCAAATTTCTATCTGATAAGATATAGCTGAGTTATGGCACCTCAAAGTTCGAAATTTGCCTAGTTTTTACGTTTTTTTCAAAATTTTTCTTTTTTATTTAATTTTTTTTCTACGTTACAGTTAATATCTGGAATGTTTTATTTTTTATCCAAATAGTTTATTTAATTTCCAACATTTTAAGCGTAATTTGAAAAAAATCGGATGAAAAATATAGTTTTTATTAAGGATTTTGTGGAACGACAATATTTTCATCTTCATTGCTTACACACTATATTCGGCGTAAATTCAAAAAATTTAAATTAAAATGGCGAGCGACTTGAACTCTTGCGTTTTTTTCGGATGGATCTTCGCGAATGAGGAACCAACAATAGTCCGCCATCCTTTGTTAGTCCCACCAGCCTTTGTAACGTCTCTCGATTTCTTCCATTTCTTGGTGAAATCTTTCACCTTGTTCATCACTTTCGGAGCCCAAGTTGGTGGGGAAAATATCCAAATGACTGAATAAGAAGTGTAATTTAGGTGTCATATGTGAACCTAAAGGTTAAAAAGAATAAATTTTAAATCATAACGGCCTTTTTGATATACATGTTTTCACTCAACGCTTACCAATGGCATTGAATTTTTGCAGTAATGTATCGATCTTCTCTGCGTAATCAGGACTTCTGTAGTTTCCCAAAAAGTTGTGAACGATGTCCTGGAATGCTTCCCATGCCTCCAAATGAGCTGGACCTTAACACTCATTAAATGCTTGGTCACCGTACAGAGCCCGAATTTGGAATACGAAACCATCAATTCCAATCGGATATGGAAAATACATAAAGGAAAGATATGAAACAATGAAAGAACTTCTCGATCTCATACATTATGACCAACATCAATGGAAAGTTTGCTCTGATTTTATATTAGTTTCCATACTATCTGGATTGCAAGGGGGCAATACGAAGTTTCCCTGTTTTCTATGTCTATGGGACAGCCGTGACCGTCAGAATCACTACACCCGAAAAGTTTGGCCCGAGCGAAGTGAACGTACGCAAGGAGTGTACAATATCAAAAATGACCCACTCATTCCTCTGGAGAAGATAATACTTTCTCCATTACATATTAAGCTTGGGTTATTTACAAAGATTGTGAAAACGTTGCCAAAAGACAGTCTTGCCATGTTTTACCTTAAACAAAAATTTCCGAGAGCCACAGCGACCAAAATTGAAGCTGGTATATTTGATGGACCTCAAATTCGGGCTCTGTACGGTGACCAAGCATTTAATGAGTATTTATGTCCAGCTCATTTGGAGGTATGGGAAGCATTCCAGGACATCGTTCACAACTTTTTGGGAAACTACAGAAGTCCTGATTACGCAGAGAAGATCGATACATTACTGCAAAAATTCAATGCCATTGGTAAGCGTTGAGTGAAAACATGTATATCAAAAAGGCCGTTATGATTTAAAATTTATTCTTTTTAACCTTTAGGTTCAAATATGACACCTAAATTACACTTCTTATTCAGTCATTTGGATATTTTCCCCACCAACTTGGGCTCCGAAAGTGATGAACAAGGTGAAAGATTTCACCAAGAAATGGAAGAAATCGAGAGACGTTACAAAGGCTGGTGGGACTAACAAAGGATGGCGGACTATTGTTGGTTCCTCATTCGCGAAGATCCATCCGAAAAAAACGCAAGAGTTCAAGTCGCTCGCCATTTTAATTTAAATTTTTTGAATTTACGCCGAATATAGTGTGTAAGCAATGAAGATGAAAATATTGTCGTTCCACAAAATCCTTAATAAAAACTATATTTTTCATCCGATTTTTTTCAAATTACGCTTAAAATGTTGGTAATTAAATAAACTATTTGGATAAAAAATAAAACATTCCAGATATTAACTGTAACGTAGAAAAAAAATTAAATAAAAAAGAAAAATTTTGAAAAAAACGTAAAAACTAGGCAAATTTCGAACTTTGAGGTGCCATAACTCAGCTATATCTTATCAGATAGAAATTTGCAGCATAGCGGCGGAAAAGGCATTCGATTACCTTTCCAACGATATGCCACTCATCTCGATCGGCCTCTTCGGTTGGGCTCCACAAGGGTTTGAATGAGACCATACACCGAAAAACACAAAAGTACCGTTATCTAAAAAACGGTACTTAGAAAAAAAAAATTACAGCGTTTTTCGTGTTCAGGAGGTCCCAATTAACTTATCTAGGCAAGTGGCGTTCTTGGTATTTTTCCAAATTAAAAATTTGTAAACCAGTGTTTTTTTTTTTTTAGTGCGGCTGAATTTTCGGTGAAAAAATCGTAATAGGTGAAAAAAGTGTAAAAAGTTGAAATTAAACAAAAAAGTGAAAAAATCGTAATAGGCTAAAAAAATCTACGGTAATATCGGTAATTAAAAAAAACACTATAAATCGCATAAAAATTGTATGAGTGTTCCTCTCAGATGTAATTCTGAGAAAGAGCTTAGCTCAACTAGAAAAACTAGATGCATCTCTGAGGAAGAATCCATAAAAAAATCTTTGGAGAATTTTCTCACTGCAAGAGCCGTGGAACGGCGTCGTTCCTGTTCGCCCAATATTGTGATTTCAACAGATGAAAAAACATCATCTTCATCAAACAGTGCAGTCAAACCCAAAAAACAAGTAGGTATGGATAAGTACATAACCGTTCTCAAGCGACAGAGGAGCCCGAAGTCTGCTCAAGTGTCATCAAATGCAAAAGCTCCTGAGACCGTGAGTAATGATCAAAATAGGTTTGCTCTCCTCCAGACGGATGAGCCAGAACTTCCGAAGAAGACGTTTAAGCCCCCACCAATTTATCTGAGAGAGCCGACTTCCAGTAAATTGGTACAAGGAATTGTTGCTGTAATAGGTGAAAACATGTTTAGCGTAACCTCAATGAAACATGGAAATATCTGCGAGACAAAGATACAAGTGAATAGGGAAGATGATTTTCGAAAATTGTCCAACCAGCTGAAAAGGGAGACTAGGGATTTCTATACCTACCAGCTCAAAAGCGCAAAAGGACTCCAAGTCGTTCTAAAGGGTATAGACCCATGTGTTGATCCCGCGGAGATAAAAACCGGTTTAATGGACAAAGGGTTCAAAATCAAGAGCGTAGTGAATATTAGAAACCGTGAAAAGATCCCTCAGCCCATGTTCAGGGTAGAATTGGAACCTGGAGATGTTGTCTTAAAGAAAAATGAGTCCCATCCCATCTACAATCTGATGTACCTTCTGCATCGTAGAATCACCGTGGAAGAACCACATAAGCGTCAGGGACCCGTACAGTGTCTCAACTGTCAAGAATTTGGTCACACCAAGGCGTATTGTAAATTGCCGACAGTTTGTGTTGCGTGTGGGGAGCTACATGCAACTGCTCAATGCGATAAGTCGAGAACTGACTCAAAAATCAAAAAATACAGTAACTGTGGAGGTAATCATACCGCAAATTATAGAGGTTGTCCAATTTACACTCATTTGAAAGGCATAAGAACCAGCAAGACGTCAGTATTGCCTAATCGCCCTCAACAGCCAAATTCAGCATCGAGTGACAATTTCCCTCAATTATTACGGTCCACTAGTCATGTAAACGCGCCTAGTTCTAGACAAGTTTCTTACGCAAACGTCGTTAAATCTAATATGCCAGGTCTGGAGCAGGAACCTAAACCCCAATATTCTGAGCCGCATATCAACAATCTAGAGGCAACATTGCAGACACTTGTCCAAACTATGAACACTTTCACGACCACCATGACATCCATGATGCAGGAAATGCTGAAAATGCAATCCACTATCTTGCAAGCCATTTTAAAGAAATGATTTATTTAAAAATTTGTTTCTGGAACGCGAACGGCCTCCGCCAACATAAAAATGAACTGGAATACTTCCTGATGGATAAGCAGATTGATGTTATGATGATTGCTGAAACTCACTTGACGTCGACAGGGTACTTCAAAATTAATGGCTACGAGTTCTACGATACTAAAGACCCCCGCGGAAGAGCTTGTGGAGGTTCGGCAATTCTTATAAAGAACAGAATAAAGCATTATCTAATGAATAACATAAGTGAGGATTACCTCCAAGCAACAAACATTTGCATTGAATTCAGTCAATACAATTTTGTTTTATCATCAATTTATTCGCCACCTCGATTTTCAATAAAAGAACACCAATACTACAGCTTCTTCAATTCCCTTGGAGCTAGATTTTTAGTTGCTGGTGACTTTAACGCCAAACACACTTTTTGGGGTTCACGTCTGGTGACCCCGAAGGGTCGTGAACTCTTCAACACCATTGCAAAAATGGGATTAGATGTACTCTCAAGCGGTCATCCCACCTACTGGCCGACGGACCGACGGAAGATTCCCGATGTTATTGACTTCGGAGTAGTGAAAAATATCCCTGTAGAATCGATACAAGTGGAGCCTTCATTAGACTTGTCTTCAGATCACTCTCCTTCTATTATTTCAATGCGTTTTCTTCAAGGGAATGACTCTCCATTTCGGGACATATCCAAAACCAGAGTAAGTTGGATAAAGTATAAAAAGTATTTAAGTTCCCACTGCACGGAAAATGTAGTATTGAGAACTACCGAGGATATTGATGGGTCGATTGGCAAGTTTACTGAGGACATACGAAGAGCTGTACATCACGCCTCCACATACGACGTTGAGTGCAGAAGTGGGACAAATAGAACTTATTTCGCTGAACTCGATCATCTCCTGTCAGAAAAAAGAAGAGTTAGAAGAGAGTGGCAAATTCGCAGGTCTCCTGAACTGAAAGCTAGGCTACGGGTATGCAGAGATATACTAAGAAATTTCTTAGAAACCCAAAGAATGGCTTCACTTAAATCTTACTTGGAGGGTATTGATAGTACCCCACAATCTGACTATTCGTTATGGAAGGCGGCACGAGGTTTAAAAAGACCAGTTAGAGGAAAGCCTCCTCTGCGAAATCCGACTGGTGACTGGGCTAGAAATGATTCCGAGAAGGGGATTTTATTTGTTAACCATTTGAGAAATGTGTTTACTATAAACAACTCAAATAATAACGAATCTGATTTGCCACCACTTGTTATAAGGCCTCCTGTACCCCTAAGACTAAACTTTCGTCATGTCCAAAACGCTATTGGTACTCTGAATCTTAAAAAAGCTCCAGGTATGGATAAAATCAGCAACAAAATGCTTGTGGAGTTACCTCGTGTAGCTAAAAGAATTATCCTATTTATTTTCAATGCTATTTTACGCCTAGAATACTATCCTGCAGATTGGAAGGTATCTATGATTACCATGATTCCTAAGCCAGGGAAGGACCCCACTAAAGTAGAGTCATATAGGCCAATTAGTCTACTGCCGACAATTTCAAAACTGTTTGAAAAATTGTTATTGGCTAAGTTGATTCCAATTCTGAACGACACTCAATGTATCCCAAATCACCAATTCGGGTTCAGAGCTAAACACAGTACCATCGAACAAACACACAGATTGGTAAATGTGATAAGACAGTCGTTTGAAGAGAAAAAATACTGCTCCGCCCTTTTCATTGATGTGTGGCAAGCGTTCGACAAAGTCTGGCATGAAGGTTTAATGCATAAAATTAAATTAACTCTGCCTGCTAACACCCACAAACTTATGAAAAGTTATTTATATGGTCGCAAATTTACAATCAAAGAAGGCGATTTTTTAAGCCCCGCTCAGCCAATTGAAGCAGGAGTACCCCAGGGTAGCATACTGGGTCCAACTTTATATTTGATTTATGCATCCGATATGCCGTTAGACCCCATAATACATACTTCAACTTTTGCAGACGATACAGCCTTTATTAGCGTTCATAAGGACCATCAAATAGCATCACAGAACTTGCAGAAATATGTTTATAAACTAGAGAATTGGCTTGAGCTTTGGAAAATCAGGGTTAACGAACAGAAATGTATTCATATAACTTTCACATTGCGAAAAGATACATGCTCGTTCATCAGAATAAATAATCAAATTATCCCGCAACACAATGAAGTCAAATACCTCGGAATCCACCTCGATCGTCGTTTAACTTGGAAGTCTCATATCGACGCAAAACTTACCCAGATGAGATTAAAAGCAGTGCAAATTAATTGGCTAATCGGCAGAAATTCTACATTAAAGTTGGATTGCAAACTTTTGTTGTACAATGCAATTCTAAAGCCAATCTGGTGTTATGGAATTCAATTATGGGGTACTGCCTCAGCATCCAACATTGAAAAAATTCAAAGGAATCAAAATAAAATTCTACGTATAATTACTGCAGCACCATGGTATGTTAAAAATTCTCGAATCCACAAAGATCTAGGCGTGCCATTAGTAAAAGTCGAATTTACAAAATATGCGTCAAAGTATGTCAGCAAACTTGAACACCATCCAAACCCCCTTGCACGAGACATCCTTAACTTTAGTGGCCACAATCGGTTGAGAAGGAGGGATACCCTTGTTTTAACTCAAGCGCAAAACAGATGACTGGATCAGTGGATATAAATTTTTTGTAGTATCATAATATTTTGTCTAGCACTGGCTGGACTTATTATTTTCTTTTAGTATTAAGATTCGAAAACTTATTGTCATTTCATTTCTGAAGATCCAATAAATAAATTAAATGTATTAAAAAAAAAAAAAAAAAAAAAAAAAAAAAAAATAAAAAAAAAAAAAACTAAATAATAAAAACAAAACTAATTTTTACTTCTACATAAGCCAACAAATATATGGAAGAGAAATTAAATAATTTGAAAGAATTCTGGAAGAATTTAAGAAAGAGTCCAGGGAGAACCTATACCGAATCAACGGTATTGAATAAATTAAAATATATCGAAAATTTGAATTTCAACTAATAGAACTAGAAGAAAACGATAAAGGAAAGTTAGCATCAAAACTAGAATTTAATAATCTTTATAGACTAGTAGAAGAATACTTAAATAATAGTATAAAGAAACCATTAAAAACAAAAGACTTAGACATGGCATCGTTTAATTTAGAAACAGTTGCAAAAACATTACCTTTGTTTACAGGTAATTATATTGAATTAGACAGTTTTATAATAACAGCAGAGTTATTAAATAAGACCCTATCAGAAACAGCAAAAATAGATTTTCTTCAGTATGATTATCATGCTAAATTATCCTCAAATGTCAGAACATCAATCTGAAGCTACACAAAACCTGAAAATTTCGAAGCACTTAAGGAACTATTAAAACAAAGATACAAAAACAATAAAACAATCCCAGAATTACAAACTAAACTCACTACATTATTCCAAGGGAAAATGTCTATTAATTCATATAAGGAGAAGATAATGAGCATAATTGACATCCTAAATAAACTAGGCATAGAAGAATTAGGAAATCAAGTAACAAAATTTCGAAGCACTTAAGGAACTATTAAAACAAAGATACAAAATCAATAAAACAATCCCAGAATTACAAACTAAACTCACTACATTATTCCAAGGGAAAATGTCTATTAATTCATATAAGGAGAAGATAATGAGCATAATTGACATCCTAAATAAACTAGGCATAGAAGAATTAGGAAATCAAGTAACAGAGGCTGAGAAAAACGTTATAGTCCGATTGAATAATAAGCTTGCATTAGATACATTCAAGAAAGGGCTAAATGACTATTTCAAACCAACCATATACACTGCCCGACCAACTACACTACAAGAAGCATCTGACCTTGCAATCGAAATTGAAAATTAAAAGAAGGCAACACATAACGAAATCCTGAATATCAGAAGAGGAGAACCACAGTATCAACAAAACAACAATCAAAACTATAACAGAAACATACAGAACAGAAATAACAGAACCTACAATAATCATAATAACGGAAACAACAATAACAACTTTAACTCTAACAGAACTAATAACTATAGAAATAATGTCAATAATTTTAATAACAATTCCAATAGAAGTAATAACTATAATAACAACAGAAACAACAACAGATTTAACAATGACTACAACATAAGAAACAATCCACCCAATACAAACAATAGAGAAAGATATCAAAACACATATAGGAACAATAGAAATATACATATGATACAATATGAGGGAAACGGAACAGGCCAGGGATACCAAGGATACCAAGATATCCCGGAGAGCCAAGACTAAAAATTCACAAAATATCCAATAATAATTCAAATTATATTAATGTAAGATACAAAAATAACAATTTAACTTTTCTAATAGACACTGGCGCCGACATATCACTCTGTCGTATGCGTAAAGAATTCTCAGGCGAACAATACAAACCAGAAGAAAACTGCAAATTAACGGGTATCACTACAGAAGAAATAGAATCAATAGGAACACTAGAATTAAAATTAAACGTATCAGGAGAAACATGCATTCACAAATTTCAATTAGTACAAGAAAGTTTTCCTATAGAAACAGACGGAATATTAGGAAGAGATTTCTTCAAGAAATATCTTTGCAGAATTGACTATGAAACATTTACAATTTCACTCTACATTAATAACAACACTATAATATTACCAATGCAAACTAAATCATTCGAAACTCTAAACATAACTATACCACCAAGAACAGAGATCATTCAACCCATTAAATTAAACCTTACTGAAGATTGTGTAATACTTAATAATGAAATAAAAGAAGGCATTTTTTTGAGCAACTCAATAGCACCAAAAAATGGCATGACCCACATTAAATTATTAAACACAACAAACGAGCCAATAACACTAGAAGGCATTAAACTTTATACTGAACCACTTTCAAACTACGAAATATTAAATTACAATGACAATAAAAATAAAATAAACACTGACGAACGTTTTAAACAAGTACTTAATGAACTGAAACTAAACACCAATGATGAATATGCGAAAGCGACATTAATAAAAATATTTAAAAATTATCAAAATATTTTTCACTTAGAAGGCGAAAAATTAACAGTCAACAATTTTTACAATCAGAAAATCACGACCTCAGACAACGACCCTGTTTACATAAAAAAATATAGACTACCACATACTCATACAGAAATAATTAATGAACAAGTACAGAAGATGTTTAATGACGATATAATAGAATCATCAATCAGCCCATACAATGCTCCACTCCTTTTGGTACCAAAAAAAGGAACTGAAGATAAAAAGAAATGGAGACTCGTAGTAGATTTTCGCAAATTAAATGACAAAATAATAAGTGATAAATTTCCTTTAACAAGATTAGAAGACATTTTGGACAAACTAGGCAGAGCCAAATGGTTCTCAACATTTGACATGACGAGTTCTTTCCATCAAATTGAATTGGACAAAGATTCTAGATCACTAACAGCATTTTCAACACCCAACGGACATTTTCAATTCAAACGACTACCGTTCGGTTTAAAAATTTCATCCAACAGCTTTCAAAGAATGCTTACAATAGCATTATCCGGACTAGAATCTGAAGCATTTCTCTACGTAGATGATATAATTGTATACGGTTGCAGTTTAAATCATCACAATCAAAACCTAATAAAAGTTCTCGACAGACTGCAAAAATACAACTTAAAACTAAATCCAAAGAAATGTTGTTTCTTAAGACCTGAAGTTGTTTACTTAGGACATTTAATAACAAAAGACGGTGTGAAAACAGACCCATCAAAATATGAAGTAATAAAGAACTATCCAATACCAAGAAACGCAGACGAAGTAAGACGATTCGTTGCATTCTGCAATTATTACAGAAAATTCATACCAAATTTTGCTGACATCGCCAAAGAACTAAACGGACTATTAAAGAAATCAACAAAATTCATATGGACAGAAAATTGCCAAATTGCTTTTGATACACTTAAAGAAAAATTAATGACTCCACCGGTATTACAATACCCAAATTTCGAAAAACCATTCATTTTGACAACCGACGCCTCAAACTACGCACTGGGAGCTGTCTTATCCCAAGGTGAAATTGGCCAAGATCTACCAATTTCTTATGCAAGTAAATCTCTACAGAAACACGATTTGAACAAACCAATAATTGAAAAAGAATTGCTCGCAATCCACTGGGGAATAAATTTTTTCAGACCATATTTATACGGTCGAAAATTCATAGTAGTAACAGATCACAGACCATTAATTTCCCTATTCTCACATAAGAATCCATCGTCAAAAATGACAAGAATTAGACTGTATCTAAGCGACTATGATTTTACAATAATATACAAGAAAGGAAAAATCAACACTAATGCGGACGCATTATCAAGACTTGAAATAAACTCAGAAATACTTAAACAAATGATACCATTGGAAAATGATGAAACAAAAAACAAAATACTAATAACTACAAGGGCCATGCAAGAAAAAATTAACAGAAATAATATAAATAATGGGAACAATGAGGCAAGTAATACAAATAATAATAATAATGTAGCTACAAAAGAATTGGATAAAAGCATCTCTCAGGAGTCTGATCAACTTCTAATATGGGAATGCACCTCCATAAATGATATTAAGAATATAAAGAAATTGCAATTTAATAAGTTTGAAAATATAGAAAACGTGAAGATAATATTGTGCACATAGGATGTAACGATAATTCATCGAAACAAGATTCGATTATGAAGAAGTTACATGCCAAAAACCTAAAAAATTATAATATGCATGCAAGATTCAGCGATAACTCAGCGAAACTAGATTCGATTCTGAGGAAACTGATATCTAAAATGAATAAAGAAAAGATAAAAGAATTAGCGCTAGCAAAAAGTGATGAAATATTTAAAGTATATACAATGAAAGAATTAAAAGAAGCATATGCAAAGATAAAAATAAACAATAAAAGTCCTCAACTTAAAATTTTAATATATAATGACCCAAAAAGAATAACCGATGACATATTGAAATATAAACTCATCGATGAATTTCACAATACCACACACGCAGGCCACTTAGGAGTTAGAAAAACAATAATTAAATTGAAACAGAGATACATTTGGAAAAATATGAGCAAAATGGTTAAACAATTTGTAAGATATTGTGACAAGTGTAACATAAACAAACAAACAGAGAATATTAAAGAACCACTTACGTTAACAAACACCCCAAACAACAGTTTTGAGACAATATCAGTTGATACTGTAGGACCTCTTCGTATTTCAAACGGATACCGATACATATTGACAATGCAATGTGAACTAACAAAATTCATTATTGCTCACCCAATGTCAACAAAAGATGCACTTACAACTGCCAAAACATTAGTAGAACATTAATTTTAAAATATGGTAAATTTAAAGTACTCAAATCAGACAATGGGACTGAATTTAAAAACGAACTAATGCGTAACATATGCTCGTTACTTAATATCAAGTAGACATTTTCAACCCCTTACCACCATGAAACTATAGGTTCGGTAGAAAGGAATCATAGAGTTCTCAATGAATTCTTGCTAACAACAGCAAATGATTACGAATGGGATAAGTGGATAAATTATTTTACTTTCGCCTATAACACGGCACCACACATAGATACTGGCTACACGCCATTCGAATTGGTTTATGGTAAATTACAATGCTTACCATCAGAAATTAGTGATAACAATGAAATAAAAATCTATAATTACGATGATTATGCAAAAGAGTTAAAACATAAACTAAAATTTTCTTTAGATAGAGCAAAAGAATTAACAATTAAGACTAAAGAAAATAGAGTTAAAAACAATAAATTTACAAATAGTCTTAATCTAGACATAGGAGATTACGTACTAGTAAAAATAGATAATAGGAAAAAGAATCAAAGTCCATATAAAGGACCATTTAAAATAATAGCTAGAAATAATGTAAATACAACTATAGACTATAATGGATTAGAAAAAACATACCATAACAATAACCTTAAGCCTTACAAACATTTATAACTTACCAATTTAAGAATACTTTCTATTTTTAATATAAGAAACACTCTTGTAATTGTAAATTATAACTTAACAATTTAAGAATACTTTTTACTATAACTATATAAACACTCTTGTAATTGTAATTATTTTTAAACACACATTAAAATTGTAATACGGAAACAAAGAAAAATCACTTTCGTAATTTTTCTCTTAAGGGTAAGGGTGTAGTGTACCTCACATATGTGTACACCCTGTTATACAATTGCCAGCATATATACAATGCATGCATGACGAATGTATAAATGACTCGCTGCACTGCACTGATATATGCTGACTAAACAAATATTGAGTGACACACTTGTGAGTACCAGAATACTTATTGAGTGGAAATCAATTACAACGCATCGTAATTGGTTGAAACTAAAATGTATTGAAACAAGAGTATAACTAGAATAAGATAGTGTAAGTTAGAGAAAGTAAAGAATACATTGTAATTAGTATATAAGGCAGACTTAAATTATAATAAAATCAGACTTAGTTGAATCACACATAAATCGGCATCACTGCCTTGTTTTATTTCGCCTTCTTTTGGCAGTTCTTTTGAACGCCTAATTATTAAGCTGGTACCCTACAGCTGTATAAATATACATTGAGCTATAGGGACCATAATCATACATTACAGCGATTTCTTTTTGCACAGAACTTAGTTTTGCTTAGTTTTGTCTTGATATTCCAATTTTATAGGCATTTATTTATCATTAAGCCATATTTCGGAAATATATATATTTGTATGGGGGCTATGAGAAATCATGGACCAATTCTTACTATTTTCCGCACACTTTCTTCTTTTATAGTACAAACAACGTATACAAAATTTTATGGTATTATCTGCAATATATTTCAAAATATTGCAATAAAATGGACGAAAAATATCAAATTTTTATGGAGGTGGTCTCACATATTGGTTCATAACTCTGGTTGACTTAAACCGATTTTGCTGATTTTAAATAGCAAACTTCTCGAAAGCACTTCTGACAGAATTATCGAAGGTTTGGATCCCGAATATATCTTGGGACTTCAAAAAACTGATTTCAACATCCAGACAGCAGACAGACGGACATGGCTTAATCGACTTCGCTATCTATAAGGATCCAGAATATATATACTTTATAGGGTCGGAAAATTATATTGTGGAAATTTCACACGGAATGACAAACTTATATATACCCTTCTCACGATGGTGAAAGGTATAACAAGTAAGAAAGTATAGTCGGTCCAGCCCGACCATATAATACCCTACACCCAGTATATCAATAAAACAGTTTTTCAGATATGGGCGCTATATGGCAGATATTAGCTATAATGGACCGATCATCCAAAAATTTAGTACCATGACTTACGTGAACATGTGTGTTAAACTTTATCTCGATATAAATAGTTCATTTAAAAGATTTATGGAGGTTAAAATGAATTACGAAGAGGGTATTTTTTAAAAGATTTGACTATTTATGAACTGACTATTATAAAATTTGTACATAAGAAACTCATTTTTGTTAAATTTTATTCGGATAACAACATTTTTAAGAGATTTATGGTCCTTAAAGTGACGGACGGACGGACATCGTTAAATCGACTCAGAAACTGATTCTAAGTCGATCGGTATACTTTAAGGTGGGTGTTGTACCAATATTTCTGGGCGTTACAAACATCTGCACAAATCCAATATACCCTCCTCACTGTGGTAGTGTAGGGTATAAAAATTAAAAACTATGATAACATTAGAACTTCTTTTAACATTCGAATTTAATTTTCTTTATTTCTCTGGCAAAGTTAAAGTTATTAAGTTCAAAGAAAGTCCAGTTATTCTCAAAAAAATAAGACGAAATTCACAAAACGGTTTTTTTACAAATGGCAATTTTTACAGGTTTACATTTTTTCGGGCCTTCATTAAGGTCTTCAAAACAGCTATTCGTTTTGTAAACCGGGGTTTGACATTTTAGAATATACTAGCTAAAACCCGGTGTGCTTCGATACCCGTATCGCAATGAAATAAAAAGTTTAGAGTTAAATAAATATAATTATTAAGTTATTAAAATCTACAGTTTTCCTTTTAAATTAATTCTTATTATATTATCTTATTATGATTTACAATATACAAACAAACAAACACACATTAAATTTTATATATAGATAAGGGTTTCAAATGTATACAAATTTTAACATTTACTTAATATTGTTGCTAGTCAGCGCATTGGTGTCCTAAATATTAATATTGATATCTGATATAGCTTTCCCTATATATAATTTGTCATCATATCTATGGGAGGTGCCACGCCCACTCTTGATAGTCCGCCCATTCTTGTCCTAAATATTAATATTGATGGTAGAATAACCGTACCATATATCTTATTGTATACCTTATATTTGATTTTTTTTTAATTATCATCATATGGGAGGTACCACGCTCCCTGTCGCTACTACTCCCATTTTTCCGCAAATATTTAAACAAGCAATGGAATTTCTCATGCAAAATTTGAGTTCTATTGCCATTATAGTTTCCCAATTATTTGATTTTTAAAATTAACTTTGTATGGGAGGTACCACGCTCACTTAAAATTTCAGAAACAAAAGTATTTACTTTATATGGGAGCTGACACGCCCACTGGTCCGATTACGCCCATTTTTCCCATGACTATTCACATTAACAAATAATCAACGTGGACAAATTTCTAAGACTATGGCTATTACAGTACTGTAGATATATGATATTAAATATTTACTTTGTTGCCACTCCCACTGGTCCGGTCCCGCCCATTTTTTTTCTTGATTATTCACATTAACAAATAATCAACGTGCACAAATTTCTAAGGCCCTGGCTGTTATAGAACTGTAGATATATGATATTAAATATTTACTTTATATGGGAGCTGACACGCCCACTGGTCCAATTACGCCCATTTTTCCCATTACTATTCACATTAACAAATAATCAACGTGCAGAAATTTCTAAGACCCTGGCTGTTATAGAACTGTATATATATGATATTAAATATTTACTTTGTATGGGAGCTGACACATGTTTTTCCTGATTATTCAAATCAGTAACATATGGGATACTGAAAGGCACAGAGTATAACAGAGGGGACAATTTTGGCGTTTCGAAATCGCTACAATCAGCTGACACAGTAGGTATATTAAAAAGAGAAAGAAAATATTTTCTGATAGTAAATTTGTAATGTGAAAAAGCAAAGCACTATATAAAAGACGAAATTTGTGAACAAAGCAAAATAAACAAAACAATTTTGTGTCAAAGCAAAACCTGTGGCAAAATAAATCAAACAATTTGTGTTGTGTTAAATTATTTTATTTTCAGTGATTCCTTTAAATATAATTAATTATACTCTGTGCTTTGTATATTTTACGGTTAAGTACGTTGTGTTTTGTATAATCTGCAAAAATAATTCCATATAATGTTTATTTTACCAAAAGATAAATTAAATCGTACACAGAAAAAACTGAAAGTCGATTTCAATAACGAAATTCGCACACACAAACAAATTTTTGCTTAAAAAGGGACCTATAACGAAATTCGTAAATTTGGTAAAGTATTTTGCAATTTAAAATGAAAAATAAATTCTATTAAAAATGTTATTCAATACTAACGGGTTTTGCAATAGCTACTTGACAACTCTGAATTTAAATTGTGAACGCACTATTTCACTGATCATCTAATTGTTGCTTTCTTTTTTTTCAGTAAACTTAACATTTTCGTTATGGTAAAGTACACGAAGGAACAACGTTTGGAAATTATAAAAATGTACTACCGAAATTCGGAGTCGGTGACCGCAACTTTAAGAGCGTTAACTCCAATTTTCGGTCGTAATTCTCGCCCTAGTAGACAAGCAATAACAAGTTTAGTGCAAAAATTTGAGTCTACATATTCATTGTGTGATGCTGTCGTGCCAGTGAGACAACGGCCTGGTCGAAGTTCCGAAAATATCGCTGCCGTTCAGGCGTCCGTAGCAAACGATTCAAATCAGTCGATTCCGCGGCGTTCTCAAGAACTGGGCATCCCTAAGACCACTTTATGGCGAATTTTGCGTAAGGATCTGGGTTTACACCCATACAAGATTAAGCTGACTCAAGAATTGAAGCCGATGGACCATTTGAGTCGACGTACGTTCTCCGATTGGGCTCTGGAGAAGATGCACCAAGATGATGAATTTCATCGCAAAATCATCTTCAGTGACGAAGCTCATTTTTGGCTCAATGGGTTCGTCAATAAGCAAAATATGCGTTATTGGTCTGCTGAAAATCCACATGTGCTTCACGAATCACCACTTCATCCACAAAAAATTACTGTTTGGTGCGCTTTGCATGCCGGCGGCGTCATTGGGCCATATTTTTTCGTCGACAATAACGATCGTCACGTTACTGTGAATGGCGATCGTTATCGCGCAATGATTAGCGATTATTTTTGGCCCGAATTGGAACACATGGACTTGGATGACATGTGGTTTCAACAAGACGGTGCCACAAGCCACACAGCACACGTTACAATCGATTTAAAAAAAGTTGTCAAGTCCTTATTGGAAAACCCTGTATAAAACTGTTGTCCAAACTTCAAACAAATATATTATTAAATCTATAAAAATTTTGTCCAAATTTCAGCCAAAAAACTTATTCAATTCTATTAAAATATTGTAAATATTTCAAACAAATATATTATCCAATTCTATAAAAATTTTGTCCAAATGTCAAATAAAATATTATTCAATTCTATAAAATTTTGTCCAAATGTCAAATAAAATATTATTTAATTCTATAAAAATTTTGTCCCAATATCAAACAAATGTATTATTCAGTTCTATTAAAATTTTGTCCAAATTTCAAATAAAATTTTATTCAATTCTATAAAAATTTTGTCCCAATATCAAACAAATGTATTATTCAGTTCTATAAATTGTTTTTTATTAATATTTACAAGAAAATCTATACATGAGATCAGTATTTATAATATTAAAAATTTGTGGATGTAGGTATTTCGTAAAAAAATTATTGTACAAAACTATAAAATATTTCCGATTCTTCTGGATATTTTAGATTGAAAAGAAAGAAAGTTTTAAATAAAGTGTCAACAGCATGTAGAAAAGTTAAAAATGGATATTTTACATCATCGATGTAGACAAAAATTGATTTAATATTATCCAAGTCACCAATTAGTAGCAATTTTGATCCGCTAGGCTCGGTTTAAGCTTTTTGGTATGGTGGAAAAACGTGGTGAAGCGACCAAAAAATGAAAACATAGAACTAATATTATTATTAATATAAATATGTATGTATGTATTTTTGTGATGATACATTTTACCAGTATTCTTATTTTCCAATTCTAGAAGTTGCCTGGAAATATGCGCATTTTGAATTTTTGACTTTATTGTAATCAAAATTTGTTCCTTATGCCGTGTCCACTTGTCATGTATACTTTTTGCCAAAGGAAATTTCAATGAGAAGTCAATATTGATCTACAAATATCAAAAAATATAAATATATAAGAAATCATGAAATAACTTTACAAAACAGGAAGGAAAGAAGGAATAACTAAACGCTGTAAATTCGGATATGCCAAATCGTATATACCTTTTACTGATTTCATACTAATAATACAAATTTTTTATTAAACTTTAATGTCTCAAAAATGTTCTGTAAAAAAAACGTCCGAAAATTTTCACTATAAAGTTTAATATTTTATAGAAAATTTTTCGATATAAACATTTTTCTACAGATAATATTACGACATATAAATTTTTTTTATAAAACGTTATTATTGCAAGACAATAGTTTTTAAGTTAAAACAGGCAAGTTGCTACAATGCGTTGTTAATGCTTCGATTACAACTTGTAAATATGCGTTTTCAATTACACTATTCTCCCCGAATGGTTAAATATTTATATTAGTGTATAACACTATATGACTTACCAAATGCAAACCTGAAGGATTTTCATATTCTGGCCATAGACTAAAAATTTCTGCAGTACTATCGATGGGTATGCCTTCATCTAAAAAAAAAAATAACAATTAGATATGTATTTGAATGAAATGTATTTCTTTTTCTACTTGCCTTTTAATTTATCATACAAATGACTTAAATTCCATGTATTTAATAGATCATTTATTTTAATTAATCTTGAAAACTGCTTATATTTTATATTTTTTAAAAACCTGTCTTTTTAATACTACTTCCACACTTTAAATGATTTCTTTGCATACTTTAAATGACACAGAAATTATTACCGTTATATATTTCTCTATTCCAGAGAAAACAAAATCATGATCAGAATGAACGACGCTGACTACAGACTTTAAAGCATTAATATTGATAGTGTCAAGCGTAAGACAAATTTCGTCTGTGGCGTCAATTACAATTTCAAAATTGCGATTTTAACATGTTTGTTGCTGTTAGATCTCATGAGGAGTGTAGCCAGATATGGGGATTTGTTTCCAAATTAGGAATTTCTGCTTCTATTTATTTCGTGACAGACTTCCAAGGGGAGAAATTTACATATAATTTTTAGAAAATTAGAATTTTTAAAAAATTAGAAATTTTTAAAAAACTAGAAATTTTAAAAAAATTAGAAATTTTTAAAAAATTTGAAATAAAAATTAGAAATTTTTAAAAAATTTTAAATTTTAAAAAATAGAAATTTTTTAAAAAATTAAAAAATAGAAATTTTTTAAAAAATTAAAAAATCTGAAATTTTTTTAAAATTATACATACTATAAATGACATATATATAAATTGCTAAAAAAAATTTCAACTCTTAATAACTATATACAGCACAGCCGAATATAACACTCTGACTTGTTTCCCCTAATTTCATTTTGCTTATACTGAACGCATCACGCCGCCAAAAATACTTTGAAAAAAAAGGTGAAAAATGCATTATATATTATTGTAACGTTTATTTTTGTTAAATATTAAAATACGGCGTTAAATTTTTTCGAGACAAAGTAACCAAAACTGGGGATTCTAAGTGCAATTTTTCTGGCAACACTGCTCATGAGTACTGTTCTCAAAACTTCTCTCTATTTTTCTTAAGATTCTCTTTAAGTTTACAGAAACCCTTTACTCTTGGTCTACAGTATGAAATAGACTTATTCCTGCAAATAATGTTGGCAAATTTTATATATGAAATTAATAGTTTGTTTTATAATTGAGTGAATTGTAAGAATCAATGCTTTTTACAACTTTAAGTTGGTGGTGAAAACCAAACAAAAAATTTAATAATTCAAATATAAAAATTATAAAAAGTAAAAATAAATTCAATAATCAATTTGTCTAAATATTTTTTGGGCATAATTTTTTCTGTGTACGGAACATGATCAACCAGCTGTAATGTTGTCTTCATTGACGGCTTTGGAGCAGTTAAAAGAAAAAGCTATAGACAGTTGTGTAGGCGCTGCCGGTTTTAGTTTGGGTGAGCTTACGGCTTTGGTGTTTGCTGGTGTTATTGCATTTGATAAGGGCCTTAAACTGGTGCAAGTTCGAGCCAATGCCATGCGAATGGCTTGTGATAAAGCATCTGGCGCTATGGCCATGGTATTATATGCACCAGACACGGAAATAGGTAATGCTTGCGCTAAAGCTCAACAATGGTGTGTTGATAAGGGTATAGAAAAACCATACTGTGGTGTGGGCAATTATATATATCCGCAATGTAGAAGCTATTGAATTTTTGGAGAAAAAAACTCCAAAATATTGAAAATACAACGCATGAAACGTTTGGCTGTAAATGGTGCTTTACATACACCTCTAATGGAATCGGCAGTTGAGCCTTTTGCTAAAGCTCTAAGTAAAATCAAGTTGGAAGAGCCTTTAATTCGAGTCTACTCGAATATTGATGGAAAACCCTATAGAAATGTGGCACATATACAGAAACAATTGCCTAAACAGGTTAGTATTTTTTAGTGTTTTGGCCTATTTCACGATGTCGAAAGATAACGTTCGCTTAGATAAGACTTAAGACACAAACTTTTTATCGTATCTATTTTTTACTCAATCAAGTTTGGTTATTCTTAGGTTTCTGTGGCATGTACATGGAGCTACTGGCAACTAATAATAAAATATTAATTAGAATTGATGAAATGATGTGGTCTAGGTCTCTTTCTAGGTAGTAATATTATTTATTCAGTAGCACAGAGTTCCATGTTCATGTGCGCCAATTTGAAGCATGTTGCAGGCGGTACTACAAATGATTTGGGCCAAGTGGCGCCAAAAAAAAATTTAATATGATAAAATTAATACACAACTTACCTCTGTGGATTTTTCGGGAAGATATGGAGTTGCACACCTGGAGGACATCCTTTGATACACTTCTCATACCTGGAAATTAATAAATAAAATAATAAAAAATACTTTTTTATATAATTTTTAACTCACATATTATTGCCGCCTCAAATCTGGTTTGTTGAAAATATGTAGCTGAAAATACATGAAAAGTAATGAATAATTGGAAAATATAATTATACTGTGATATAAATCACTATAAGGGCCATTATTACAACTTGCCTCTAATGTTCTTAATAGTAATAGGTAACTTTAATTAAAGTGAGGAATAAAGTGACCTTTAAAATTTTTCGTTATTACAACTTCCTTGTAAAATAAAATAATTTTTTTCTAAAATATGGCAATACCAGTGAAAACCCGATTACTTTTGACAAATTACTGACAAGAAACAGTAAATTGTGTGTGTTTATGAAAACATTTGTTTGTGAAAAAAATATAAATCAAACGTCTGCTTTACATTTTTGTTTATCAAATTATTTATTGGCAAAACAAAATTAAAATTAATTTATTTTTCATGAATTTGACATTTTTTCCAGAACATATGGCAACTTCAACCTGTTACGATTACGTTTACTATTGTTACGATTACGTTTACTATTCAGAAGGTTCTATCAACTCTAGTTATTTTTATTCCCTTATTATCATCTCTGAAATTAGTTACTGTTCAATGGTCAGATACGAAAAAGAAAGAAAAAGAAAGAAAAGGAAAAAAAAGAAAAAGAGAAAAAAAAGAAGAAAAGATTCGATTGCGACACGAGGAGTTCGGACAAAGAAAAAGAAAGAAAACTATTAAAAAGGAAAATATTGAATATTAAAAGAAAAAAAAAGAAAAGAAATTAAATACAACACATGAAAATAAAACATTTTTTATTAAATATTGAATATTAAAAGAAAAAAAA
The DNA here is from genome assembly GCA_916048285.2 of Bellardia pandia. Classification (NCBI taxonomy): domain Eukaryota; kingdom Metazoa; phylum Arthropoda; class Insecta; order Diptera; family Calliphoridae; genus Bellardia; species Bellardia pandia. Next base: position 1,402,235 of record OU696534.1, read on the forward strand.
GAAAAAGAAATTAAATACAACACATAAAAATAAAAAACTTTTTTTTATTAAATACAAACATATATACAGGCAACTAATGGTGATTATAAAAATCAGCAGTGATAGTTCATGTACAGACATAAAAAAGACAAGAAAATACCATCAAAAATACAATAATTGTATATCTTGTAATTATATACTAAAAAATGTGCATATAACCAATAAATACAAATATTTAGAGCCAACCCCGAAAGTACTTCGTGGCCGATGCCGATGCCAAAGTATATAAAAAAGAGAGGTTTTCTATTTGTCATAACGAATTGCTTTTAATAAACATACCAAAATTTCCTCAATTAATAAAAATATAAAAAAAAAAACAAACAATAATAAAAAATAAAATTTATAAACGTGTTTATATAATTGACTATGTAGAAGGGAAGAATACATATGTATGTATATTCTAATTAAAGACGAGAACTCCTTTTTTACAACAATTCAACAATTAAATGAACAAAATATCATATAAATAAAAAAAAGAACAATAAAAGAAAAAAGAAGACGTAACTAGCTTAAAAATAATTCTAAACTTAAATATACATACATCCTAAATAATTTTAAAAAGAATTAAATAAAGAAAAAAAAATAAATTTATAAATATAAGAATATATACATAGTTATAAGAAAAAAAGAAGTAAAACAAATATGCATATAAGTTTTTATATATATTGTAAAGGAGAGTGTAACTGAAAAGAAACAGAGAAACATAACTAAGAGCAGTAAGAAATAGTTGAAACAATTAATGGTTACACCAAGAGGATCATCTCTTTAAATAAACGTTCTCTTATTTAAAATTGAGAATAGGATTAAATTTGATATTGTTGTCTTAATGTTTTTTTATTTTCTCTGTATCTTGTTTTACTTACACTTTCCTAAATTAAATATTATTAAGAGAAATGAACTATACAGTATTTGTAACAAAATTGGAACTACATTAAAATTATTTTCTACTTTAATATGTATGTACATGAATTTCATTATTTATATTTAAATTACTACACCATGAATATTATTATAAATTAGTAGGTAAATAAAAAAAAAAATAAAAAAAAGGGAAAACAATAATACAAAAGTTTAACCGTATGAATATAAAAATTCAATATTCTTCTTATTATATTTTTTTTTCTTTTTGTTGTTTAAACGCACTATAATAATTATGGCTGATTAACTTCCTTTATAGTCGATGTAGGGTGTTGTGGGTTAGTGTAATTTCTTGTTGAAGCTGTGAAATTAAATGGACTAAATGGAAAGATTGACATAATTAGACAGACAGTTGGACTATTATTTCGAGTAGGGGTATTGCCTTATGATGTGTTTTGGGTCACAGGTAATACAAAGGTTGCATAAGTTGCAGATGGGAAGGGTACCCAGACAGACGGACAGAAAAACTTCGGACTATGTATGTTAGTTTATCGGATTCATTTTGGTATTTCACTATTTTTTTTTTTGTTAGACACGAGAAATACTATGTATGTGATCTTTATGTGTTTTACGGTGAAAAGAATCCCCCTATGGCCGACGAGTAGCTGGATAAAGCCACCGTGTCTAAAACTACACCTCGTTAAAACACATCTGTTTCTTTCGAAGCAAGGGTCATAACATATGGCGCCCAACGGTAGGATACCTGTGTGTGCTTTAAACTGAATGAATGGATGAGTGAATGAATATTTTTATGATTTGTATGTCTACTAATGTTAGAGCTAAGTTACATTCAATTTTTACTCCCAGAGTTTTTGATTTTGAGTTTAGCTCTGTTTGTGAATCCAGTGAAGGTTAACTTCCAATCTGAAATATCTGATTGTTTTGATTGTGTTTCACTTTCATTGGATTATGTTTTTTTTATAATGGTTGATTCAATGTTTTTCCTAAGGCTAGTTTCTAGCTGGAAATATTAGGTAGCCATGCATCATTTTTTTGATTAAGGATGTATGATGTATCTGGATATTTTTCCTGGGAAGTGTGTGAATGACATTTAATTTGGCAGCTTCAGCAATTTACTTTGCCCTAAGAATCTACAGCACTCAGAATCATCGACTTGAATGTATATGAATAACTTTTTATTGGTAAATACTTTTATTTGGAAAAATAAAATTAGGAAATAGTGTTTTGAAATTAGTTAATTATAATTATAAAGAATTTTAAATTTTATTTTTTTTAAATTGTGAGTGCATGGATGGTATAGGGGAAGATTCAGTAAATCCTCTGTGCAGAATAATTCCGGGAGACAGGCGTATAACTCGCAGTGTGACTAGGGCTTTGGAAACTCAAGTCGTAGGTTCAATATTGACCCAGATTGATACAGGCATTGAACATCCAGTAGACTTTGTTCCAACTGACTATTTGAACAGGTGTACTAATCTAATCTTCAGGGTTCCATCGGAACCAAGCACGGATCAGTCGGTTAGGACAATAGGTCAAGATTTAGGTAACAGGAGTGATAGTTCTTATAGCTTTTGTTATAAACTTGGAAAACTGACAGAAATGTCTACTGAACAGCAGGATAATGGTGAAACACCATCGAGGTGTGGACCATCGACAGAAAATTTAGAAACAAATTCTACAACTGATACTCAACTTACTCAAATGATGGCTATGCTACTTCAACAGAATCAAATGCTGGCCAATTGTGTTAATGAACTGAAGCAAGTGCGTGGAGATGTTGCTTCCCTAAGTCGACGTGTTGCTGAAGTAGAAGGGTCCGGAATTGCTAGTGCAATTAATGGAACAGCTATATGTTCTACACCCAGTAGGAATATGCAAAATGATCGATGTCATACCAGTATACCCACTACTAGTGACGAGGGAAACCCATTCACGTCTCGTAGGACTACACTCAATCTTCGACAAAATCCGGAACGTTTTTCGAACGAGATAGGGACTACTGAATCAGGGACGAATGTACGAAGAACTACTGAATCTGCGTTCCACTTAAGAGACCTTGAACATCGAAAACCAGTCGATTTGGATAAATGGCATATAAAGTTCGATGGTAGCGGAAAAGACATGACCGTTGAAAGTTTTATTTTTCGTATTGAGAAAATGAGGGAGCAATATAATATAACTTTAAATCAGTTGTTCAGCGATTTTCATTGTTTAGTGTCAGGGTGTGCCGCTAAGTGGTATTGGCAAGTATTAGAGGACAATTCTGATGATATAGACTTTGATTATTTTGCACTTAAGCGTGAATTATTGAATCATTTTAAATCTGCGGATACTGATTATGAAATTATTGGACAGATTGTTGAGTGTAAACAACAGCCTGGGCAAGGATTTGAAGAATTTTATACTGAAATCCATAATCTGACTTTTAAACTCCATAAAAAGATACCCGAGAGTGAGTTAGTACAGATTATTCGAAGTAATTTAAGGAACAACATTGCAACTTTAATATTTTCTGCCACAATAGAAACTATTGCAGATCTAAAAAAAGAATGCAAACGCGCTGAAAAACTTATAAAGGAAAATAGACAACGTACGAGGGTAGTTAATGCACTTGTTAGAGAAGAACAAGGCGAAATTTTTGAAGTGGACGCTATTGGACAACAAAGCAAACATTTTCACCCAGTAAATAACAGACACTTTCCAAATAACCGTAGTGACAGTAAACCAACTTTTGCAAGTGGTTCCTTTGTTAACCTTGGCAATAATCAGCACTCCAATCAGCCCAAACCACTCCCAACTAATCCACTCATTTCTAAAGTGTTTTGCCTTTCTCCATTTCATTTGAACCTATGCTTTGCTTGTGGAATGCCTGGAGACTTTTACCGAAAGAATTCTGACAGTATTAAGCAGGGCGTAGTTTGTAAATCTACTTTCCATGACATGAAATGTTTTTCATGTGGCAAAGATGAATCATTCTGCGAATATAAGTCTGGATCGGGAAATGTGAAGGTGGCAGAGGTGACCGGGAACTTTTGCCAGACTACGGAAACTCCGGAAATGAACCAGTGAAGATATTGAGTAGAGAAAATATGGAGTTGGTGGAGGATAAAACAAGATCTGATTTAATAATGAAATCCTTGCACCAAAGGAAGGTAGAATATGAGCGGACTAGAAATATAATATTTGGAGAAGAAATTAAACGTATGAGCAGACGATATAGAAAGATTGAAAAATTACGAAAAAGGATTACAAAGATAAAAAGGGCGAAACGATTAATAGTCGAAACAGTCGTAAAGAAAGGAAATGATAATCGTTTTTATGCTAAAACATTAGTCAGTGGACAGGAAATTATGGCTTTATTAGATTCTGGTGCCGGTGCCTGTTGCATTGGCAGAAATGCTTTGAAGTTTCTAAAAGGAAAGGAAAAGTTTATTATTAAGCTTAAGAATCAACAAGTAAAAACAGCTAATGGTGGAAGAGTTCCGGTCTTGGGTATTATCACCCTACCAGTTTCATGGGAGAATGTTACGGAGAACCTAGATTTTCTTATAGTACCAGATTTGGAACAGGAGTTTTACTTCGGGATAGACTTCTGGACTGTTTTTAAGTTACCCATAATCGGAGAGTTTAAGGCTTCTAATAGAGGAGAGCTTTCCGAAATTATTAATGTGAGCAATAATGCGAACCAACATCCTCTCACAATTGAGCAACAACGAAAATTGGAAAATGTTAAGTCTAAATTTCCGTCATTTGCTGTGCTGGGTCTTGGTCGAACGCCCTTGGAGCAGCATATAATAGAAGTGACAAATGAGGACATTCCCATAAAACAAAGACATTATCCAGTGTCTCCGGCTATCCAGGAGCTTCTCTATAATGAATTGGACCGTATGCTCAGCCTCGGTGTTATTGAGCCAAGTAATAGTAGTTGGAGCTCACCTGTTACACTTGTAAGAAAAGAAAATAAAAACAGGCTATGTCTTGATGCCAGAAAAGTTAATTCCAGAAAAATAAAAGACGCATACCCGCTTCCCCATATCGAGGGAATCCTTAGTAGGTTACAGGACACACGATATATTTCCGCAATAGATTTGAAAGATGCTTTTTGGCAGATCCCGCTAGAGGAAAAGTCGAGAGAAAAGACTGCTTTTACAGTCCCTGGGCGGCCATTGTACCAGTACACTGTAATGCCATTCGGTCTATGCAACGCCGCCCAGAGAATGTGTAGGCTGATGGACAAAGCCATACCAGCTGCGCTGCGGAATAATGTATTTGTCTACCTCGATGATCTCCTAGTGGTTTCTGCCGACTTTGATGAGCATATTAATCTACTAGAAGATGTCGGTAGATGTTTGAATTACGCTGGCCTTACGATTAATATTGAGAAGAGCAAGTTTTGCCAGAAAGAAGTGCGTTATTTAGGTTTCGTAGTCGGTGATGGGTGCATTCGAACGGACGATGCCAAGGTGGAAGCTATTAAGGAATTCCCTATTCCAAAAACTCCCAAACAACTTAGGCGATTCTTAGGAATGTGTGGATGGTATCGCAGGTTTATCCGAGATTATGCTAATATAGCATCAGCACTCCATGACTGTCTTACAAAAGAGAATGTTCGGAAATTTGCATTGTCAGAAAAGGCTTTAGAATCATTTGAGCTATTGAAAGAGTGTCTAACTTCCACTCCTTTACTAATTAACCCAAACTTTAAGCGCCGATTTTTTATCCAATGCGATGCATCTACTCAAGGTGTTGGTGGTGTTCTGTTTCAGGTTGATGATGAGGGTTACGAGCATCCCATTGCATATATGTCCGCTAAGCTTAATAAAGCTCAGCGGAACTACAGTGTTACCGAGCTAGAATGCTATGCAGCGGTATTAAGTGTCAAAAAATTTCGACCTTACATAGAAGGATTACCTTTTACCATCATTACGGACCATTCTAGCCTGAAGTGGCTCATGAGCCAAAAGGAGCTTTCGGGTCGGCTTGCTAGATGGAGCCTTAAACTTCAAGCTTTCGAGTTTGATATTGAACACCGTAAGGGATCGCAGAATGTTGTCCCGGATGCTCTTTCCAGAGTATATATGGAGGAAATTCTGAAAAACAACCGTCAGCTAGATTAGGATTTGTGTAGCCCTTGTTTTGATTCGGAGGAATATCGAAATCTTCGGGATAATATTTTGAACGAGAAAATAAACTTACCTGACTTGTGTGTTTCGGAAAATTATATATATAAACGGACAAAATTTTCTACTGGCGACCCAATTGATGACGACAACGCCTGGAAACTTTGGGTTCCTAAAGATCTGCGGAACGACTTGGTGTCAACGTCACACACTTCTCCGTCATCAGGACATGGGGGAATTCTTAAAACGCTATCGAGACTAAGGGAGAAGTATTACTGGCCTGGTATGTTAACTGATGTTCAGAGTATGGTAAAGTCTTGTGAAGTTTGTAATGTAAATAAGGTCACAAATTCATTTAAGAGACCAGTAATGGGGAGTCAATGGGTAACTGAGAGGCCTTTCCAGAGGCTCTACATTGATTTTATGGGACCATACCCCCGATCAAAATATGGGAATTCCGTTCTTTTTGTATGCCTAGATCATTTTAGTAAATATGTTCTCCTCGAACCAATGCGCTCTGCGACCGCTGACAATGTTGTGAAATTTCTAGAAAAACGTGTGTTATATGCATTCGGTGTACCGGAATTTATTCATTCCGACAATGGGCAGCAGTTCAAATCAAATATCTTTGAATCCTTTTGCGAAAAGTATGGAATTAGACACATTAGAACTGCAAGGTATGCTCCTCAGTCAAATGCGGCCGAACGCGTCAACCGATCAGTTTTGCAGATGATAAGATCTTTTATTGGTGAGGACCAACGTTATTGGGATCAGCATATAGGCGATATTGAATTTGCTCTAAGAAGTACTTATCACAGTGCAATCGGAATGTCACCTTATTATACTCTATTCGGAATAAACATGGTGCAACATGGATGCTCATATGGCATTTTAAGAAAACTTGGATGTATTAAGGATACTGACATTGAGCTACGAAATTCAGCAGACAAATTACAACTTATTCGTAACAAAGTTTATGCAAATTTGGAAAAGGCACATGAGCGTTCCACCAAAAACTATAATACTCGGTCAAGAGAAGTAATGTTCAAGGAGGGACAGTTTGTGTACCGAAGAAATTTTAAGCTCAGTAATAAAATTCAAAACTACAATCCGAAGTTGGCTCCAGCACATGTCAAGTGTATAGTACTAAAGGTCCTTGGAAATTCATTATATGAACTCGCAAGTTTTGATGAAAAAAGTATGGGTATTTTTCATGGAAAAGATTTATTTACGGTTTAGCATTTGATTCTCTTTGCAAATTATCGTATTCGGCAATGCGTGATTCAGGGACAAGGCACAATTCTTAGGAATGGTTATGAGAACTACTTCTGAAGTAGTGAAGTTCATTTTATTATTTTTTTTTAACTTTTTGTTTTAGATGGTTAATGCATGGCTCATGTAAGTGGGTCGAGGCCACACGTGTCTGTAGGATACCTCTTTCCTAGTTTAATATATATATATTATTTTATTTTTTTTTTTTTTTTTGATCTCTTGATCCATTGAGATATCTTATTTATTACGCACACGTTCCATACTTTTACCAGCATCGACGGGTGCGAGCCTGTTACGATTACGTTTACTATTGTTACGATTACGTTTACTATTCAGAAGGTTCTATCAACTCTAGTTATTTTTATTCCCTTATTATCATCTCTGAAATTAGTTACTGTTCAATGGTCAGATACGAAAAAGAAAGAAAAAGAAAGAAAAGGAAAAAAAAAGAAAAAGAGAAAAAAAAGAAGAAAAGATTCGATTGCGACACGAGGAGTTCGGACAAAGAAAAAGAAAGAAAACTATTAAAAAGGAAAATATTGAATATTAAAAGAAAAAAAAAGAAAAGAAATTAAATACAACACATGAAAATAAAACATTTTTTATTAAATATTGAATATTAAAAGAAAAAAAAGGAAAAGAAATTAAATACAACACATAAAAATAAAAAACTTTTTTTTATTAAATACAAACATATATACAGGCAACTAATGGTGATTATAAAAATCAGCAGTGATAGTTCATGTACAGACATAAAAAAGACAAGAAAATACCATCAAAAATACAATAATTGTATATCTTGTAATTATATACTAAAAAATGTGCATATAACCAATAAATACAAATATTTAGAGCCAACCCCGAAAGTACTTCGTGGCCGATGCCGATGCCAAAGTATATAAAAAAGAGAGGTTTTCTATTTGTCATAACGAATTGCTTTTAATAAACATACCAAAATTTCCTCAATTAATAAAAATATAAAAAAAAAAACAAACAATAATAAAAAATAAAATTTATAAACGTGTTTATATAATTGACTATGTAGAAGGGAAGAATACATATGTATGTATATTCTAATTAAAGACGAGAACTCCTTTTTTACAACAATTCAACAATTAAATGAACAAAATATCATATAAATAAAAAAAAGAACAATAAAAGAAAAAAGAAGACGTAACTAGCTTAAAAATAATTCTAAACTTAAATATACATACATCCTAAATAATTTTAAAAAGAATTAAATAAAGAAAAAAAAATTAAATTTATAAATATAAGAATATATACATAGTTATAAGAAAAAAAGAAGTAAAACAAATATGCATATAAGTTTTTATATATATTGTAAAGGAGAGTGTAACTGAAAAGAAACAGAGAAACATAACTAAGAGCAGTAAGAAATAGTTGAAACAATTAATGGTTACACCAAGAGGATCATCTCTTTAAATAAACGTTCTCTTATTTAAAATTGAGAATAGGATTAAATTTGATATTGTTGTCTTAATGTTTTTTTATTTTCTCTGTATCTTGTTTTACTTACACTTTCCTAAATTAAATATTATTAAGAGAAATGAACTATACAGTATTTGTAACAAAATTGGAACTACATTAAAATTATTTTCTACTTTAATATGTATGTACATGAATTTCATTATTTATATTTAAATTACTACACCATGAATATTATTATAAATTAGTAGGTAAATAAAAAAAAAAAATAAAAAAAAGGGAAAACAATAATACAAAAGTTTAACCGTATGAATATAAAAATTCAATATTCTTCTTATTATATTTTTTTTTCTTTTTGTTGTTTAAACGCACTATAATAATTATGGCTGATTAACTTCCTTTATAGTCGATGTAGGGTGTTGTGGGTTAGTGTAATTTCTTGTTGAAGCTGTGAAATTAAATGGACTAAATGGAAAGATTGACATAATTAGACAGACAGTTGGACTATTATTTCGAGTAGGGGTATTGCCTTATGATGTGTTTTGGGTCACAGGTAATACAAAGGTTGCATAGGTTGCAGATGGGAAGGGTACCCAGACAGACGGACAGAAAAACTTCGGACTATGTATGTTAGTTTATCGGATTCATTTTGGTATTTCACTATTTTTTTTTTTGTTAGACACGAGAAATACTATGTATGTGATCTTTATGTGTTTTACGGTGAAAAGAATCCCCCTATGGCCGACGAGTAGCTGGATAAAGCCACCGTGTCTAAAACTACACCTCGTTAAAACACATCTGTTTCTTTCGAAGCAAGGGTCATAACAAACCACATACCTCACTATAAAATTTAAAGGCAAGATTATCTTCCCTTTAGCTTATCGGTTGGTTTTAGATTAAAGTAAACTTGTAATAACCAAATACTTCTTATCTGTCCGATAACATCATACTTTTAACTATTGCCAAGTTGTAATAATGGGCCTAAATGTAATAAATTAAAATAATAAATAAATGTAAAAAAAGAAATTAAACTAAATTAAAATTTTAATAGAAATACATGCACTTACCTTTTCCACCAAAATTTAATTTTATTTGCGTCAGAAATAAAGAAAAATAGTAACATAAAGAAACCGACAAGGCAATTCTCAAAGAAAGAGACAAGAAAAAACTACACTATCTTTGCTCTTCTGTCACCTCTGTTATACTCTGTGCTGCAAGGTTTCAAAACTCTTGCTATTACAATATTTAAGATATATGACGTTATTCAATTTATGTGGGAGTTGTTTGAAATGGCGTTGACAAATTGCATTGATCTGGGGTAAGAGTGCCATTATTTGAGTACATGGCTTTTGTTTGTATATAATGTTTTACATTGGCGTATAATATTTTTAACACGAGACTTCAATCTTGAAATGTAGTATTCTGTTTGTACCATTCGACATATTTGATTACATTCACCATGCGCAAGGAATGAGTGTAAATATTTTAAGAAGAGTTGACAAAATCTCGAATTCAATGGCAATATTATTGGATAGCGTTCGTTATATGTCAACGATGAATTGGATATTCGACCATTTACTCGCAAAATGCTTTTTGAGTCTAGCATGGGGTTTAGAGTTTTCAATGAGCTTTTATTTGAAATTGGCAGAGAATTTGAGATATCTTTAAATTCTGCCTGATAATGAGTTCTTTGAGCCAATGTTATTAAACGAATTTTTACGAAATTCACTTCTTTTTGGGTAAGATATATTCGAGAATATGAAATTTGAGTTCTAAATTTTGTATTACTATTGTGAAAAAATCGAAATATATATGAAAAACTTTTAGAGCTCTGTGATATGAAGAAAATACATTAAAAATGTCATTATCTTGTACTGAGATTTGTAAACATTAAATTTTGGTTTCGATATCTGGAGCATATAATAAATGTCACTTTGACATAAATTCATGGAGTTTATAATATAATTAACCAGCTTAGCTAAGAGAACAGCCCCACAGAGTTCTACCTAGATTATTTATTGAATCTTCATATATGATATGACAATAAGTATTCAAATCTTAATACTAAAAAGAAAATAATAAGCCCAGCCAGTGCTAGACAAAAATTTTTATCATACTAAAAAATTGCACATCAACTGATCCAGTCATCTGTTTTGAGCTTGAATTAAAGCAAGGGTACCCTCCTTCTCAACCGATTGTGGCCACTAAAGTTAAGCATGTCTCTTGCAAGTGGGTTTGGATGGTGTTCAAGTTTGCTGGCATACTTTGACGCATATTTTGTAAATTCGACTTTTACTAATGGCACGCCTAGATCTTTGTGGATTCGAGAATTTTTAACATACCATGGAGCTGCAGTAATTATACGTAGAATTTTATTTTGACCCCTTTGAATTTTTTCAATGTTTGATGCTGAGGCAGTACCCCATAATTGAATTCCATAACACCAGATTGGCTTTAGAATTGCATTGTACAACAAAAGTTTGCAATCCAATTTCAATGTAGAGTTTCTGCCGATTAACCAATTAAGTTGCACTGCTTTTAATCTCATTTGTGTAAGTTTCGCTTCAATATGAGACTTCCAAGTTAAACGGCGGTCGAGGTGAATGCCGAGGTATTTGACTTCATTATGTTGAGGAATAATTTGATTATTTATTCTGATGGACGAGCAGGCATTGTTTCGCAATGTGAAAGTGATATGAATACATTTTTGTTCATTTACCCTGATTTTCCAAAGCTCTAGCCAATTCTCTAGTTTATAAACATAATTCTGCAAATTCTGTGATGCAACTTGGTGGTCCTTATGGACGCTGATAAAGGCTGTATCGTCTGCAAAAGTTGACGTGTGGATTTTGGGGTCTGACGGCATGTCGGAGGCATATATCAAATATAAAGTAGGGCCCAGTATGCTACCCTGTGGCACACCTGATTCAATTGGCTGAGCGGTACTTAAAAAATTGCCTTCTTTGATTTTAAATTTGCGACCATATAAATAACTTTCCATGAGTTTATGGGTGTTAGCAGGCAGAGTTAATTTAATTTTGTGCATTAAACCGTCATGCCAAACTTTGTCGAACGCTTGCGACACATCAATGAAAAGGGCGGAGCAGTATTTTTTGTCTTCAAACGACCCTCTTATCACATTTACCAATCTGTGAGTTTGTTCGATGGTACTGTGTTTAGCTCTGAATCCGAATTGATGATTTGGAATACATTCAGTGTCATTCAGAATTGGAGTCAACTTAGTCATTAACAATTTTTCGAACAGTTTAGAAATTGTCGGCAGTAGGCTAATTGGCCTATATGACTCCACTTTGGTGTGGTCCTTCCCTGACTTAGGAATCATAGTGATCATAGACACCTTCCAATCTGCAGGATAGTATTCTAGGCGTAAAATAGCGTTGAAGATAAAGAGGATAATCTTTCTTGCTACACGAGGTAACTCCACAAGCATTTTATTGCTGATTTTATCCATACCTGGAGCGTTTCTAAGGTTCAGAGTACCAATAGCGTTTTGGACATCACGAAAGTTTAGTCTTAGAAGTACAGGAGGCCTTATAACAAGTGGTGGCAAATCAGATTCGTTATTATTTGAGTTGTTTATAGTAAACACATTTCTCAAATGGTTAACAAATAATGTCCCTTTCTCGGAATCATTTCCAGATCAGTCACCAGTCGGATTTCGCAAAGAAGGTTTTCCTCTCACTGGTCTTTTTAAACCTATTGCCGCCCTCCATAACGAGTAGTCAGATTGTGGGGTACTATCAAGACCTTCCAAGTAAGATCTAAATGAGGCCGTTCTTTGGGTTTCTAAGAAATGTCTTAGTATATCTCTGCATTCCCGTAGCCTAGCTTTCAGTTCAGGAGACCTGTGAATTTGTCACTCTCTTCTCATTCTTCTTTTTTCTGATAGAAGATGTTCGAGATCAGAGAAATAAGTTCTGTTTGTCCTATTTCTACATTCAACGTGATAAGTGGAAGCGTGATGCACAGCTCGTCGAAGGTCCTCGGTAAAGTTGCCAATCGACTCATCAATATCGTCGGTAGTTCTCAACACAACATTTTCCGTGCAATGTATTTTTGTATTTTATCCAACTTACTCGGGTCTTAGTCATGTTCATAAATGGAGAACCACACACTTGAGGGAAATGCATTGAAATGATAGTAGGAGAGTGATCTGAGGACAAGTCCAGTGAAGGATCCACTTGCATCCATTCTACAGGGATATTTTTCACTACCCAATAACATCGGGAATCTTCCGTCGGTCCGTCGGCCAATAGGTGGGATGTCCACTTCAGAGTACATCTAAGCCCATTTTAGCAATGGTGTTGAAGAGTACGCGACCCTTTGGGGTTACCAGACGTGAACCCCAAAATGTGTGTTTGGCGTTAAAGTCACCAGCAACTAAAAATCTAGCTCCAAGGGGTTTAAAGAAGTTATGGTATTGGTGTTCTTTTATTGAAAATCGAGGCGGAGAATAAATCGATGATAAAACAAATTTGTATTGACAGAATTCAATGCAAATGTTTGTTGCTTGGAGGTAATCATCACTTATGTTATTCATAAGATAATGCTTTATTCTGTTCTTTATAAGAATTGCCGAACCTCCACAAGCTCTTCCGCGGGGGTCTTTAGTATCGTAGAACTCGTAGCCATTAATTTTGAAGTACCCTGTCGACGTCAAGTGAGTTTCAGCAATCATCATAACATCAATCTGCTTATCCATCAGGAAGTATTCCAGTTCATTTTTATGTTGGCGGAGGCCGTTCGCGTTCCAGAAACAAATTTTTAAATAAATCATTTCTTTAAAATGGCTTCCAAGATAGTGGATTGCATTTTCAGCATTTCCTGCATCATGGATGTCATGGTGGTCGTAAGTGTTCATAGTTTGGACAAGTGTCTGCAATGTTGTCTCTAGATTGTTGATATGCGGCTCAGAATATTGGGGTTTAGGTTCCTGCTCCAGACCTGGCATATTAGATTTAATGACGTTTGCGTAAGAAACTTGTCTAGAACTAGGCGCGTTTACATGACTAGTGTACCGTAATAATTGAGGGAAATTGTCACTCGATGCTAAATTTGGCTGTTGAGGATGATTAGGCAATACTGACGTCTTGTTGGTTCTTATGCCTTTCAAATGAGTGTAAATTGGGCAACCGCTATAATTTGCGGTATGATTACCTCCGCAGTTACTGCATTTTTTGATTTTTGAGTCAGTTCTCGACTTATCGCATTGAGCAGTTGCATGTAGCTCCCCACACGCAACACAAACTGTCGACAATTTACAATACGCCTTGGTGTGACCAAATTCTTGACAGTTGAGACACTGGACGGGTCCCTGACGCTTATGTGGTTCTTCCACGGTGATTCTGCGATGCAGAAGGTACATGGGATGGGACTCGTTTTTCTTTAAGACAACATCTCCAGGTTCCAATTCTATCCTGAACATGGGCTGAGGGATCTTTTCACGGTTTCTAATATTCACTACGCTCTTGATTTTGAACCCTTTGTCCATTAAACCGGTCTTTATCTCCGCAGGATCAACACATGGGTCTATACCCTTTAGAACGACTTGGAGTCCTTTTGCGCTTTTGAGCTGGTAGGTATAGAAATCTCTAGTCTCCCTTTCCAGCTGGTTGGACAATTTTCGAAAATCATCTTCCCTATTCACTTGTATCTTTGTCTGGCAGATATTTCCATGTTTCATTGAGGTTACGCTAAACATGTTTTCACCTATTACCGAAACAATTCTTTGTACCAATTTACTGGAAGTGGGCTCTCTCAGATAAATTGGTGGGGGCTTAAACGTCTTCTTAGGAAGTTCTGGCTCATCCGTCTGGAGGAGAGCAAACCTATTTTGATCATTACTCACGGTCTTAGGAGCTTTTGCATTTGATGACACTTGAGCAGACTTCGGGCTCCTCTGTCGCTTGAGAACGGTGATGTACTTATCCATACCTACTTGGTTTTTGGATTTGACTGCACTATTTGGTGAAGATGATGTTTTCTCATCTGTTGAAATCACTATATTGGGCGAACAGGAACGACGCCGTTCTACGGCTCTTGTAGTGAGAAAATTCTCCAGAGATTTTTTTAAGGATTCTTCCTCAGAGACCCATCTAGTTTTTCTAGTCGAGCTAAGCTCTTTCTCAGAATTACATCTGAGAGGAACACTCATACAATTTGTATGCGATTTTTAGTGTTTTTTTTTTTTTAATTACCGATATTACCGTAGATTTTTTTAACCTATTACGAGTTATTTTTTCACTTTTTTGTTTTATTTCAAGCTATTACACTTTTTCACCTATTACGATTTTTTCACCGAATATTCAGCCGCACTAAAAATAACACGTCCGAACAGTTCGATGAGACGAGACTGAAATGAAAATACGACTTGAGGCGAACTTTGGCATCTTAAGTAAACTGCGGCGCAATATGCTGCTTTCGAGGCATCTGCAAACCCATGGATTGGAATGAGATCTGTTGGTTTGTACTGTAACCATCTTGGAATATTAACTTTATCAATATGAGAAAGATCGGTGATGAGTTTGTTCCATTTGTGTAAGATTTCATAGCTGACATTATCATCCCACTGTAGACCTTCTAACCACAACTGCTGCATTAACATCTTAGCTCTTATAACTATGGGTGTTATCCAACCTGCATGGATTGGAATGAGATCTGTTGGTTTGTACTGTAACCATCTTGGAATATTAACTTTATCAATATGAGAAAGATCGGTGATGAGTTTGTTCCATTTGTGTAAGATTTCATAGCTGACATTATCATCCCACTGTAGACCTTCTAACCACAACTGCTGCATTAACATCTTAGCTCTTATAACTATGGGTGTTATCCAACCTGCTGGATCAAATATTGTCGCTATGCTTGACAGAATTTTTCTTTTAGTTATGCTTTCAACGTGCGAAATTGGTAAAAAAAAAGTGTAGCTGAAGGAGTCAGTTAAAGCATACCATTTAATTCCTAAAGTTTTAGCGGAACTAGTTTCATGAAATCACAGTAAGTCCGAATCATATAAATTTTCACTTGGAATCTGAGTTAGTAATTGATTATAATTTGTTGTTATCTTTTTTAATTTAAACCGAGCAGATTTAAGAGTTTGTAATATCTGAGTTTGTGATTCTAGAGCTTCTTCTATTGTGTGTCCGTCCGATAAGATGTCGTCTAAATATGTCTCATGATGCAATATTCTATCAGCTTTAGGATAAACCTTTTCAGAGTCTTCAGCTAGTTGATGTAGAGTACGAATTGCGAGAAAGGGAGCACAGTTGATTCCGAATGTTACTGTTTTGAGCTTATAATCCTTAATTGGACTTATACCATCCTTTTCATATATTACCCGTTGAAACTGTCTATCATCAGGGTAAACTAATATCTGCCGATTCATATTTTGTATATCGCCGCTAAAGACATATTTGTAAATGCGCCAATTGAGAATTACATTCATTAAATCAGCCTGCAATGTGGGCCCTGTGTACAATACGTCATTAAGACAATAACCAGATTTGGTTTTGCGAGATGCATTAAAAACCATTCTTTTGTGTTCTGGGCGAACCACCGCGTGATGTGGTAAATAGAATGAGAAATATTTGTTATCTGACACGATTTCCCACTATGAAGTTGGTTCCATGTGATCGAGTAATAAATATTCATCAAGTACATTATTGTAATCTTTTTGGAGTTCAGAAGTTTTAGCTTGTGATTGATTAATGCGAGAATATTGCACTAAAGCTAAGACTCGCGATGAACCGAGAAATTTAGAGGTGGGAAATTCTTTTTTAAATGCAAGTCTTACAATATATCTACCATTTGTGTCTCTTGTAGTTGTCTGTTTATAAAATTTTGCAGTACTGATCGTCTTCTGAAACCACAGGTTTCACGGATAACTCCTCTTGTTCCCAAAATTTTTTTAACATATCATTCAATGATGAATTTTCTTAAGAAATAATTGATTTGGTGAATTTATGTACTGTGTTACTTTGAATAGGAAGTAAGTAAGTAAGAACCCATCCAAAGATATTATTATAAGCTGACGCTGGACCACATATGTTTTTTCTGATTCCTTCAATATTTATAAAGTGTTCTGAGTCGTTTCCAAGAATTAAATCTATTTGAGAACATTGATTAAAATTTGGGTCTGCGAGATCAAGGCTTGAAAGTTGCTTGGAGTTTCGCAATTTAATAGAAGTTGAAGGAAGACGTTTAGTTAGTTTTAGAAGAATTATAGCATTTACTATGAACTTTAAATTGTAACGTTTAGCAAACAATGTAATGCTGCATTCCTTGTTTGCTGATTGAACTTGGCCGCCTATTCCAACAATTTCGACCTGAGATTTTTGGTATAGTAATTTAAGTAGGTTCCTAACTCTCTTAGACAAAAATGTTCTCTGGGAACCCGGGTCAATTAGAGATCTTATTGTGAATAATTCACCCATATGTTCTATCTGCACTAAAGCACTGCGTAGTAATATGAATTCGTTATTAGCAGAGAAATTAGCTTGAACTCGACAATTTTTAGACGTGGAAGGTCGATTATTTCCATTCTCAATTTTCCTACCAGCTTAAGAATTATGTTCTCTCTGAAATGAATAATCTTTCGGATCTCTTTTTATTTCTTCACTTTGTAATTGTCAATTAGTCTCGTCTCATCGAACTGTTCGGACGTGTTATTTTTAGTGCGGCTGAATTTTCGGTGAAAAAATCGTAATAGGTGAAAAAGTTGTTACGCGTCGGTAAAACATTAATAATAAAAATTGTCATAATTTAAATTATAATTGTTAAAACCTTAATATGGAATAAATTCCGTTAAGGGCATGAAAGATTATCTGGCTAGCTCATATGATATATTTTGACTCTTAACTCATTTGATTCGCGCGTAATCATATAACATACACTCCATGCCTTTCAAAATATCATTAGTGTATGCAAAATTATAAAACAAAAGAAATCCAAAATTGGTAAAGAAATAAAAAAAATGTCACTGAATAAACATAACCATGACAAGATGGTATGTCATGTAGGGTACACTTTTCCCTCCCGGCAGTTAACTGCTACACCTTGACAGAATTGTCACCCTAATATTCAAAAATCTGTCCCTAAAATATAACTACATAACTTTACTTACATATTTCCATTATTTTGTTTTGGTTATTCTTCCCTTACAATTTAAAATGCTTTATAGATGCATTGTGTAAAAGAAAATTATGAATGAATTTTATTACAAAAGAAATTAAGAAGAAGAAAATAAAAATATAATAACAAACAAAAAAAATACATAAAAAAAAAATATATTCGTAAACTAAATGAGTTGATAATTACTCTGAGAACAACTAAATATACTACAATAACAAAAATTACTTGTTATTGAGAAATTGGAGCTTTTGAATTACATATTATCGAGAGGAATAATTTGGAAAACGGACCGACGTATGAATAAAATATAATAATAACAATAAAATAATAAAGAAATAGTGTAAAAAAAAAATGTTTAATTCATGATTACTCACTGAGATAATTTACAAAGTTTGGTGTTCCATTACTAACGTTTCATTGATGGGCCCAGCAATCCGTAGTATTTGGTGATGTTGTGGTTTAGCTCAAACGATGTAAATTACTAAATAGTGTTTAATAAAAAATTTAGATATTCATACACTCAAAAAAAAAATATTAGGTATAGAATTAATAAATTGTAATTATAAAATATTAGTAGAATAAATAAGGTAGTATAAATTTCAGAAATACAATTTTTAACAATATTAAGGCAGGATATAATTCATTTAATATAATTCAAAATTTTTAACAGTTTATAAAGTTTTAATTAGGTATTTAATATTTTATAGTACATTTTTATTAACAATTCAATTTTTAAATTAATTAAAGGTTATCTTTAAAATAATACTTATAATACAAATATTATGTAAAATATGCAATATTAGTTTAATTTATTAGTTAATTTAGTGAAAGTATGTTTTAGTTGTTTATTTTAATTTAATTTTAAGGTAGTTTAATAGATGGAATTGCGATATTTATTCTTTTTGAAAAATTCAGTTAATAGTTAAATTTAGGTAATTTTAATATTAAATTTTAAATATTGGTTTAGAAGTTGTTTTTAATATTGTGTAATTAGAAAATTTTAGAAAAATTACGTTAATTGAATTCTTACTTCAAGGTCAGTAGTGGCGAGTCTCAAAGCCACGTGTCGTTTTTACCTTGCGGTTACGTTTCCGAAAATTATTTAATTATGAGACTTTCGTCTAGTGTGGCGGGCCTCATGGCCACGTAAGAACTTCAAAGTGTAGTTGCTTTAGGTGACTTATGTTACATACGGCGGCCTCGTAGCCACGTGTGAACTTCAAATTTAGGACTTTCTGGTGACTTTGATTATAAAACCACGTGAAGTGCTCTTTGTAATAACGGATTTATTACAAACTTCGAAAGTAATTTAATGTTCCTAAAGAATTAAATAATTATACTAATCGAAGTAATATTTAAAACAGTCTTTATCATTTTTCTTACCTTGTTTTTGGAACTATTATACAATAGAAATTTAAGGAAAAATGATTTGAAGAATGGACAATTAACTATATTTTTTGGGCAAAATTTCAGTTTATGGGGGACACCCCTGGGGAAAAAAAAAAAATGCCACGCCCCCTTAAATGACCCCAGGAGTGCGAAAATCATAATGAATAAGGGGGCTCACGCCCCCTATAGGCGTGGCAGTCGAAAAACGACCCGGCGCACCTACGTAGACAATATGGGTATCAAATGAAAGCTAATGTCTTCACGATTCCAAAAATAGTCGTAGTTGCCAGATCGGGCGATTTTTGTAGCCGATATGGCCATTTTGGCAAAATTTGGGGTGGGGGAAACGAAGGGAAACTCTTGAAAGCTTCTGATTGATTAATGAAAATTTGTTATACTGGCTTCGCTTAGTAAAGTTTTTCTGCGTGACCGGCCTACGGCCGGGCTTAGGGGTTTTTAACTCCAGTATGTCTTAATTCTAGACGGCGGGGATCTCGAGTGCTCGGCCTCTGGCCGAGCTAAAAAGAAATAAACAAAAAAAGTCCTTCCCCCATTTTATAAAAATTAACATATCTTCCTCAAATTCTGGACGATCTGGCAACTACGGGTATTTTTGGAATCGTGAAGACATTTCCTTTCATTTGATACTAATATTGCCTAAGTAGGTGGCATGGGTCGTTTTTCACCCCCGCCCCTATTTAACAAAAATGGCCGTATCGGCTGCAAAAACCGCCCGATCTGGCAACTATGGCTATTTTTGGAATCGTGAAGACATTAGCTTTCATTTGATACCCATATTGTCTACGTAGGTGGGCCGGGTCGTTTTTCGACTGCCACGCCCATAGGGGGCGTGAGCCCCCTTTTTCATTATGATTTTCGTACTCCTGGGAACATTCTGAAGGGGATGGCATATTTAGATTTTTTCTCTAGGGGTGTCCCCCATAAACTGAAATTCAGCCATTTTTTGTTAATTTGTACAGTCCGAAGCACATGTATATCTTATTATTTTAACTTTTTTTATTTTTTTTTCTTCAATCGACTGGCCGCAAACACTTTTACTTTAATAATGAAATGAAGTTGGTGGAGGAAGAAATAATTTAGTCAAAAGTTATTGCGTAGTTACAAAAAAAATACAATATCATTATGAAGTTGAAAGAAACGAAATATAATCATGTTTGAAGTCCGTCTGTTAAAAGAGGACAAAAATATTAATATATCTACAAGAACAATGAGAATTACAAATGTATGTACAATGTATATTGTACAAAAACACATGATGACAAACATAATTAAACGTGAGAGTTTGAAGTAAGACTTAACAACAAGTGGAATTTTATCGCATGCTATTTTTTTGGAGAGGATACCTCACTGATAAATGCAGATTTACATATAATCATTATTTTGTTAATTTCGTTCAACTAGAAAAATATTATTTATATTATATTTATGTAAATATAATTTTTTCTGAAATAGAAAAAAAAATCGTAACAAAGTGTAAAAAGCTAAAATTAAACAAAAAAGTGAAAAAAAAACTCGTAATAGGTAAAACTATAAAAAAAAACATTAAAAATCGTATAAAAACTGTATGAGTGTTCCTCTCAGATGTAATTCTGAGAAAGAGCTTAGCTCAACTAGAAAAACTATATGGGTCTCTGAGGAAGAATCCTTAAAAAAAACTGTGGAGAATCTTCTCACTGCAAGACCCGTGGGACGGCGTCATTCCTGTTCGCCCAATATAGTGATTTCAACAGATGAAGGAACATCAACACCTTCTACATCAAATAGTGCAGTCAAACCTAGAAAACAAGTAGGTATGGATAAATACGTCACAGTTCTTAAGCGACAGAGAATCCCGACATCTGCTCAAGTGTCATCAAATTCAAAAGCTCCTAAGATCGTGAGTAATGATCAAAATAGGTTTGCTCTCCTCCAGACGGATGAGCCAGAACTTCCTAAGAAGACGTTTAAACCCCCACCAATTTATCTGAGAGAGCCCACTTCCAGTAAATTGGTACAAGGAATTGTTTCGGTAATAGGTGAAAATATGTTTAGCGTAACATCAATTAAACATGGAAATATCAGCGAAACCAAAATTCAAGTGAAAAAGGAAGATGATTTTCGAAAATTGTCCAACCAGCTGGAAAGGGAGACTAGAGATTTCTATACCTACCAGCTCAAAAGCGCAAAAGGACTCCAAGTCGTTCTAAAGGGTATAGACCCATGTGTTGATCCTGCGGAGATAAAGACCGGATTAATGGACAAAGGGTTCAAAATTAAGAGCGTAGTGAATACTAGAAACCGTGAAAAGATTCCACAGCCTATGTTCAGGGTGGAATTGGAACCTGGAGATGTCGTATTAAAGAAAAACGAGTCCCATCCCATCTACAATCTGATTTACCTTCTGCATCGTAGAATCACCGTTGAAGAAGCGCGTAAGCGTCAGGGACCCGTCCAGTGTCTTAACTGTCAAGAATTTGGTCACACCAAGGCGTATTGTAAATTGCCGTCAGTTTGTGTTGCGTGTGGGGAGCTACATGCAACTGCACAATGTGATAAGTCGAAAACTGATTCCAAAATCAAAAAATGCAGTAACTGCGGAAGTAATCATACCGCAAATTATAGAGGTTGTCCAGTTTACACTCATTTGAAAGGCATAAGAACCAACAAGACGTCAGTATTACCTGATCATCCTCAACAGCCTATTTTTGCATCGAGTGACAATTTCCCTCAATTGTTACGGTCCACTAGTCATGTAAACGCGCCTAGTTCTAGACAAGTTTCTTACGCAAACGTGGTTAAATCTAATATGCCAGGTTTGGAGCAGGAACCTAAATCACAATATTACGAGCCTAATATTAACACTCTAGAGACTACATTGCAGACACTTGTCCAAACTATGAACCCCTTTACGACCACTATGACATCCATGATGCAGGAAATGCTGAAAATGCAATCCACTATCTTACAAGCCATTTTAAAGAAATTATTTGTTTAAAAATTTGTTTTTGGAACGCGAATTTTCAATAAAAGAACACCAATACTACAGCTTCTTCAATTCCCTTGGAGTTAGATTTTTAGTTGCTGGTGACTTTAACGCCAAACACACATTTTGGGGTTCACGTCTGGTGACCCCGAAGGGTCATGAACTCTTCAACACCATTGAAAAAATGGGCATAGATGTACTCTCAAGCGGGCATCCCACTTACTGGCCGACGGACCGACGGAAGATTCCCGATGTTATTGACTTCAGAGTAGTGAAAAATATCCCTGTAGAATCGATACAAGTGGGGCCTTCATTCGACTTTTCTTCAGATCGCTCTCCTTCTATTTTTTCAATGCGTTTCCTTAAGTTAGATAAAGTATAAAAAGTATTTAAGTTCCCACTGCACGGAAAATGTAGTGTTGAGAACTACCGAGGATATTGATGGGTCGATTGGCAAGTTTACTAAGGACATACGAAGAGCTATACATCACGCCTCCACATATGACGTTGAGTGCAGAAGTGGGACAAACAGAACTTATTTCGCTGAACTCGATCATCTCCTGTCAGTAAAAAGAAGAGTTAGAAGAGGGTTGCAAATTCACAGGTCTCCTCAACTGAAAGCTAGGCTACGAGAATGCAGAGATATACTAAGAAATTTCTTAGAAATCCAAAGAACGACCTCACTTAGATCTTACTTGGAGGGTCTTGATAGTACCCCACAATCTCACTATTCGTTATGGAAGGCGGCACGAGGTTTAAAAAGACCAGTTAGAGGAAACCCTCCTCTGCGAAATCCGACTGGAGACTGGGCTAGAAATGATTCCGAGAAGGGGACTTTATTTGTTAACCATTTGAGAAATGTGTTTACTATAAACAACTCAAATAATGCATCTGATTTGCCTCCACTCGTTATTAGACCTCCTGTACCTCTAAGGCTTAGCTTTAATGATGTTTAAAGCGCTATTGGTACTCTGAATCTTAAAAAAGCTCCAGGTATGGATAAAATCAGCAACAAAATGCTTGTGGAGTTACCTCGTGTGGCTAGAATAATTATCCTCTTTATTTTCAATGCTATTTTACGCCTAGAATACTATCCTGCAGATTGGAAGGTATCTATGATTACCATGATTCCTAAGCCAGGGAAGGACCCCACTAAAGTAGAGTCATATAGGCCAATTAGTCTACTGCCGACAATTTCAAAACTGTTTGAAAAATTGTTAATGGCTAAGTTGATTTCAATTCTGAACGACACTCAATGTATCCCAAATCACCAATTTGGGTTCAGAGCTAAACACAGTACCATCGAACAAACACACAGATTGGTAAATGTGATAAGACGTTCGTTTGAAGAGAAAAAATACTGTTCCGCTTTTTATTGATGTTTCCCAAGCGTTCGACAAAGTCTGGCATGAAGGTTTAATGCATAAAATAAAATTAGCTCTGCCTGCTAACACCCACAAACTTATGAAAAGTTATTTATATGGTCGCAAATTTACAATCAAAGAAGGCGATTTTTTAAGCCCCGCTCAGCCAAGTGAAGCAGGAGTACCGCAGGGTAGCATACTGGGTCCAGCTTTATATTTGATTTATGCATTCGATATGCCATCAGACACCATAATACATACTTCAACTTTTGCAGACGATACAGCCTTAAATAGCGTTCATAAGGACCATCAAATAGCATCACAGAATTTGCAGAAATATGTTTATAAATTGGCTTGAGCTTTGGAAAATCAGGGTTAACGAACAGAAATGTATTCATATAACTTTCACATTGCGAAAAGATACCTGCTCGTTCATCAGAATAAATAATCAAATTATCCTGCAACACAATGAAGTCAAATACCTCGGAATCCACCTCGATCGTCATTTAACTTGGAAGTCTCATATCGACGCAAAACTTACTCAGATGAGATTAAAAGCCGTGCAACTCAATTGGCTAATCGGCAGAGATTCTACATTAAAGTTGGATTGCAAACTTTTGTTGTACAATGCAATTCTAAAGCCAATCTGGTGTTATGGAATTCAATTATAGGGTACGGCCTCAGCATCAAATATTGAAAAAATTCAAAGGGGTCAAAATAAAATTCTACGTATAATTACTGCAGCTCCATGGTATGTTAAAAATTCTCGAATGACATTAGTAAAAGTCGATTTTACAAAATATGCGTCAAAGTAAGTCAGCAAACTTGAACACCATCCAAACCCACTTGCACGAGACATCCTTACTTTAGTGGCCACAATCGGTTGAGCAGGAGGGATAACCTTGCTTTAACTTAAGCGCAAAAGAGATGACTGGATCAGTTGATGTGAAATTTTTTTAGTATCATAAAAATTTTCGTCTAATCCTGGCTTGGCTTATTATTTTCTTTTTAGTATTTAAAAAAAATTAATTCTTTGAATTGATTCACTGTCTTTGGATCTAGCCGTGGGAATGTTAAATAAAACTTTTAATTTGTTATCTATTAAAACTCTCTTGTTATCAAACCGAGATTTAAGTGCACTCCATGCGTGTTCAAAGTTTGCATCACATAGAGTATACCGTTTAACGATTGCACCGGCACTGCCGCTTGTTTTCAGTCTTAAGTAAAATAGTTTTTGTGCATGCGGAATTTCGTCGTTTTCAATACAAGCTGTAGTAAATATTTAGGTCGCGAAATGCGGGCCAATCTTCATAGCTGCCGGTAAATGTGTCTATATCGCATGGGGGGAGTTTTATAAATGAAGTTCTATTTCGTGTAGAGAGCATCTGAGGAATGAGACTTGATCGAGACACTGTGTTCTGGGGTTCGCTTGCTCTTGAAATTTTGAGTAAATCCAATATATGGGACTTACATAAATAATATGTTTCGGAACTAGCATTAAAATTGACCCTAGCGTCTTTTTTATAATTCCGATCTTAAGGATACCATTAGTGTCTCGTAAGAGATTTGTAATTTCTGTCACCTATTTTCGAGATCAAGTAATTTTGCTTCCAACACTGAATCAGTTTGATCCTCGATGTCGGATTTAATAAAATTTGTGCAAAAAGATATTAGATAATCGCTATCAAAATTAAACTTTTCGTGTTTAATTGATGTATGGTTTTCAGATGTGTTTTCCGTAGAAATACTCATTTTGATAAATTGTAAATCATTCAGGTATTAGATATGTATATAAGTAGAGAATAAGAGTGGAATATAATCTGAGCTTGTGTGTAAAATATAATTAACTCAATAATGTAAACGTGATTCACAATTATGAAGATTATGAAGATTTTTAAGGCCTTATGACACTACATTTTTAATGCATTGTTCAAGTTTTGGTGAACAGTACAAATATAATGTAATAGACAAATTTACTAAGTGCAAAGAGTTCAGCAGTATTAACATAAATGGCAAACTGTCCAACATTTTACTAAAGTTATCGATAAAAAATGACGTTATGTCAAAATAAATGTAAAATTGTTCAACTTAAAATTGACATTTCAAGCTTGAAATATTAAAAGTGTTGCTGAATCAGCGGTTTATGGGCAAATTTGGCGATTAACCGTTTTTTTGTTCGTTTTGTTTTTATGTTTCTCATAAACAAAAAGTTGACAACATATAATAAAAAAAACTAAAAAGGTTTTTTGTTTACATTTTTTATAGTTTGCTTTTTCTAAAATTTTCTGTTTCTTTCTTTCAATTCTATATCAATTCAATGAACAAAAAATGTAGTGTCATAAGGGCTTTAGGGGGAGGTAGATAAGAAACTGAATGAAAACGGTTTACAATTGAGCGACCAAACAAATAAAACAGCCGATTTATTTCTAATTATCAATTTATAATTTTGACTGAAATGTTTTTTGCGATTCTAAAACTTGGAATGAATATATGATAATTTTGTTGTGTTCGAGTTGTTAGTGTTTTATAATTTTTAATATTTTACGAAAATTTTTGTCTTAAAGAAAAACGAGTCCCATCCCATCTACAATCTGATGTACCTTCTGCATCGTAGAATCACCGTGGAAGAACCACATAAGCGAAAGGGACCCGTCCAGTGTCTCAACTGTCAAGAATTCGGTCACACCAAGGCGTATTGTAAATTGCCGACAGTTTGTGTTGCGTGTGGGGAGCTACATGCAACTGCTCAATGCGATAAGTCGAAAACTGACTCAAAAATCAAAAAATGCAGTAACTGCGGAGGTAATCATACCGCAAATTATAGAGGTTGTCCAATTTACACTCATTTGAAAGGCATAAGAACCAACAAGACGTCAGTATTGCCTAAACATCCTCAACAGCCAAATTTAGCATCGAGTGACAATTTCCCTCAATTATTACGGTCCACTAGTCATGTAAAGGCGCCTAGTTCTAGACAAGTTTCTTACGCAAACGTCGTTAAATCTAATATGCCAGGTCTGGAGCAGGAACCTAAACCCCAATATTCTGAGCCGCATATCAACAATCTAGAGACAACATTGCAGACACTTGTCCAAACTATGAACACTTACGACCACCATGACATCCATGATGCAGGAAATGCTGAAAATGCAATCCACTATCTTGGAAGCCATTTTAAAGAAATGATTTATTTAAAAATTTGTTTCTGGAACGCGAACGGCCTCCGCCAACATAAAAATGAACTGGAATACTTCCTGATGGATAAGCAGATTGATGTTATGATGATTGCTGAAACTCACTTGACGTCGACAGGGTACTTCAAAATTAATGGCTACGAGTTCTACGATACTAAAGACCCCCGCGGAAGAGCTTGTGGAGGTTC
Organism: Bellardia pandia; assembly: GCA_916048285.2. Classification (NCBI taxonomy): domain Eukaryota; kingdom Metazoa; phylum Arthropoda; class Insecta; order Diptera; family Calliphoridae; genus Bellardia; species Bellardia pandia. The sequence goes on from OU696534.1 coordinate 1,429,259, forward strand.
GGCAATTCTTATAAAGAACAGAATAAAGCATTATCTTATGAATAACATAAGTGATGATTACCTCCAAGCAACAAACATTTGCATTGAATTCTGTCAATACAAATTTGTTTTATCATCGATTTATTCTCCGCCTCGATTTTCAATAAAAGAACACCAATACCATAACTTCTTTAAACCCCTTGGAGCTAGATTTTTAGTTGCTGGTGACTTTAACGCCAAACACACATTTTGGGGTTCACGTCTGGTAACCCCAAAGGGTCGCGTACTCTTCAACACCATTGCTAAAATGGGCTTAGATGTACTCTGAAGTGGACATCCCACCTATTGGCCGACGGACCGACGGAAGATTCCCGATGTTATTGGGTAGTGAAAAATATCCCTGTAGAATGGATGCAAGTGGATCCTTCACTGGACTTGTCCTCAGATCACTCTCCTACTATCATTTCAATGCATTTCCCTCAAGTGTGTGGTTCTCCATTTATGAACATGACTAAGACCCGAGTAAGTTGGATAAAATACAAAAATACATTGCACGGAAAATGTTGTGTTGAGAACTACCGACGATATTGATGAGTCGATTGGCAACTTTACCGAGGACCTTCGACGAGCTGTGCATCACGCTTCCACTTATCACGTTGAATATAGAAATAGGAAAAACAGAACTTATTTCTCTGAACTCGAACATCTCCTATCAGAAAAAAGAAGAATGAGAAGAGAGTGGCAAATTCACAGGTCTCCTGAACTGAAAGCTAGGCTACGGGAATGCAGAGATATACTAAGACATTTCTTAGAAACCCAAAGAACGGCCTCACTTAGATCTTACTTGGAAGGTCTTCATAGTACCCCACAATCTGACTACTCGTTATGGAGGGCGGCAAGAGGTTTAAAAAGACCAGTGAGAGGAAAACCTCCTTTGCGAAATCCGACTGGTGACTGGGCTAGAAATGATTCCGAGAAAGGGAACCATTTGAGAAATGTGTTTACTATAAACAACTCAAATAATAACGAATCTGATTTGCCACCACTTGTTATAAGGCCTCCTGTACCTCTAAGACTAAACTTTCGTGATGTCCAAAACGCTATTGGTACTCTGAACCTTAGAAAGGCTCCAGGTATGGATAAAATCAGCAATAAAATGCTTGTGGAGTTACCTCGTGTAGCAAGAAGAATTATCCTCTTTATCTTCAACGCTATTTTACGCCTAGAATACTATCCTGCAGATTAGAAGGTGTCTATGATCACTATGATTCCTAACCCAGGGAAGGACCACACCAAAGTGGAGTCATATAGGCCAATTAGTCTACTGCCGACAATTTCAAAACTGTTTGAAAAATTGTTAATGACTAAGTTGACTCCAATTCTGAATGGCACTGAATGTATTCCTAATCATCAATTCGGCTTCAGGGCTAAACACAGCACCATCGAACAAACACACAGATTGGTAAATGTGATAAGAGGGTCGTTTGAAGACAAAAAATACTGCTCCGCCCTTTTCATTGATGTGTCGCAAGCGTTCGACAAAGTTTGGCATGACGGTTTAATGCACAAAATAAAATTAACTCTGCCTGCTAACACCCATAAACTCATGGAAAGTTATTTATACGGTCGCAAATTTAAAATCAAAGAAGGTGATTTTTAAAGTACCGCTCAGCCAATTGAATCAGGTGTGCCACAGGGTAGCATACTGGGCCCTACTTTATATTTGATATATGCCTCCGACATGCCGTCAGACCCCAAAATCCATACGTCAACTTTTGCAGACGATACAGCCTTTATCAGCGTCCATAAGGACCACCAAGTTGCATCACAGAATTTGCAGAATTATGTTTATAAACTAGAGAATTGGCTTGAGCTTTGGAAAATCAGGGTTAACGAACAGAAATGTATTCATATAACTTTCACATTGCGAAAAGATACATGCTCGTTCATCAGAATAAATAATCAAATTATCCCGCAACACAATGAAGTCAAATACCTCGGAATCCACCTCGATCGTCGTTTAACTTGGAAGTCTCATATCGACGCAAAACTTACCCAGATGAGATTAAAAGCAGTGCAAATTAATTGGCTAATCGGCAGAAATTCTACATTAAAGTTGGATTGCAAACTTTTGTTGTACAATGCAATTCTAAAGCCAATCTGGTGTTATGGAATTCAATTATGGGGTACTGCCTCAGCATCCAACATTGAAAAAATTCAAAGGGGTCAAAATAAGATTCTACGTACAATTACTGCAGCTCCATGGTATGTTAAAAATTCTCGAATCCACAAAGATCTAGGCATTCCTTTGGTGAAAGTCGAATTTACAAAACACGCCTCAAAATATGTCGGCAAACTTGAACACCATCCAAACCCACTTGCACGAGACATCCTTAACTTTACTGGCCATGTTCGGTTGAGAAGGAGGAATACCCTTGCTTTAACTCAAGCGCAAAACAGATGACTGGATCAGTGGATATAAATTTTTTGTAGTATCATAATATTTTGTCTAGCACTGGCTGGACTTATTATTTTCTTTTAGTATTAAGATTCGAAAACTTATTGTCATTTCATTTCTGAAGATCCAATAAATAAATTAAATGTATTAAAAAAAAAAAAAAAAAAAAAAAAAAACGAAAATTTTTGTAAACTTGTAGCAAAGACTATAAATATATAAAGATGTTACGCAGTGTATTTAAAATTGACGAAATTTTGTGCTTCCTCTCGATTCGGGAGGGAAGACAAAAGGGAAAGAAGCACAAAGAGCGTAACAATCTCTCGTTCTCTTGTTATGTATAAAGGCCCAACTATAATATGCATAAGCAAGCTTAAGCAAATTGCAAAAGTTAACGAAAAGGCTGTCAAATGCATAACTAATTCAGAGTTAACTTTCAGGTGGCTACAATGACTTTGCAACTTTTTGTCCACAGTTGCTCATTTATGTTTAAAAAAAATGTTTTTATTTTAACAAAAAGCCATTAAATGACTATATTTTATAAATATTATTATATTATTTTATAATTAAAAGAAAACTTCGTACGAGAAACGCATAATTTTTTCTTTTTTTTTAATTTATCGGCAAAAGTACTAAAAAGTACAGCTGTGGCAGCACTAAATTGTAAATAATAATAAACGTTTACATATGTTTTGTTAATTTTCGTATTGTGTTTGCAAAAATGGAGAAAAAACTTAAAAATTTAAATAATATAAAAATATTAAAGTTAGCGCTTGAAGGCCTGTGCACATTTATAAATAATTGAACTACACTGTAAAAGAAGAAGCTCCTGTTCTATCAGAGAAATAAACCACGACAGAAAGACATTTTTGTTAAAATAAAAAGGGTCTGTCCCTCTTATTATAAAGGCACTTATTTTTTTCCACATTTTCTATTAAATTTAAAATAAATGTATTTTCTTCTTTCTCCATTTTGTTAAAAACACAAACAAACAGCTGATTCCGTACAGAATATGCGATCAGTTTCGCTTTTTGCTTAAGCAAATGACAGTTGAAAAACTTAACGAAAAGTTTCGTTAAGTACATTATAGTTTGCCACATACAATTTATATGTGTTCGCACGTTTGCTTAAGCTAGCATATGAACATTATAGTTGGGCCTTTAGTCTCTACTTTCTGTTCCGTTCTGAATCAGCTGACTTGATTCTGTTAAATAGAAAATGTGTAGAAGTCGTTAGTTGTTTTGTTACTTTCCGTGCCGCACAGTGGTATTTCTTTTTTTGGCAAAAAGTCTATTTTTTACAGTTATTTTTTAGAAATCTAATGAAGCAATTCTGTAGAGAAATGTTTGATTAGTAGAAAACCATGATTTGTTTTCGAAAAAAAATAAAATTTTGTATAAAAAAAAGTGTGGTGAAGTTATCTAAATATTATACAACGAAAACTGATGAAAATTTTACTACATTTAAGTTGTTTATACAATAAATATGGTTCAACTACCAATAGTTTTAGAGCATTCTTATTAAAATATAGTATTTTAAATTTAATAGGAAAGAAAAAATATTTAAATTACATATACAGTTTAAGAGATCTGAGCAAATCAAAATGACTCCAAAAAATTTAGCATTTTCAGTTTTCATTAGTGTAATAAACTCAAATAAAACTTGGAGTTTATTTTAATATAAATTTATTATTATAGAGTAGATTATAAATAGACTTTGCTGATTGAGCGTTACTTAACGAGTGACAGAATATGTATTATTGCTAAGTTCTTTAGTACATGAATATTCCCATATGTATATATAACAAGTTATTTGTATAAATATTATATTATAACAACAACAAATAGATTCAGTTACTAAATAGTGGTTTTACCAGTTTTTAATATTTATAACAATATCTTGTTTTAACACAATAACGGGTGGCCGTTAATTTTTTTTTCGTATTTTCACTTGGTAAACCCCTTAAATTGATTCCAAATTAGAAAAAATATATATATATAAAATTTTAGATCGCTTGCATAATTATTAGGCGTGCCTTGAGCTCACAAAGTTTGCTAAAAATGCTATTTTTCTCACTATGGCTCGCCTTAATTGTTCATAACTTCAGTAATATTTATTTTAGAGAAAAACCTTATTCACAAATATTATAGGGCTATATCTGATGAACAATGGTGCTCTGTATTAGTTTTCTTTAGCATTAATATTTAATCCAGAAAAAACGAAATTAAAAAATAACAGCGAAATTTTGACATATATTCGAATTCTTTGCATACGAACTTATTTTCGTAGTATTTATTGCTTTTGTTCATCTGCGTTATGTTTATTGTTAATTCGAGTAAATACTCAAATTGTTGTGGATTTCTTGCGAAATTTTTTCAACGGTTTACCGTTAGCTCTTACTGAGTAGTAGGGTTACCTTATAAAAATATAACCAGAACATTTAAACATCCTTTTTAGCAGGTCTTGGGAGCAGAAGCTGTAACGCCAACGCCAGCCAAACAAATGAGAGGATTTAAAAATATAATTACTCCAAAACTTGCAGCCGCTTTAGATGTTTGCAAGGTCAGTGGTCGAAAAGCCTGCATTTAACTATATCTGTGGTGGAAGCAGTCGGTCTTGAAGTACAAAACTATATTATAAATATAACGTCTATACATAATGCAAGGGAAAAAATACGAGCAGAACAGTTCAAAAATATAAAAGAACGTTTCAACAAGAACGGACTTGGTGCAATTTGTTTGCACTGGGACGGAAAGCTGTTACCAGCTCTTACTGGAAATCAAAAAGTTGACAGACTTCCAGTCATAAATTCATGCGGGGTACGGAGCAACTACTTGAAGTGCCCGCATTTAAAAGTGATACTGGCAGAGAGCAGGCGTCTGCTTGTTGTAAAGCTATATTTGAATGGGGACTTCAAGATCATTTAAAAGCCTTGCTGTTCGATACAACTGCCGTAAATACAGGCCGTTTTAATGCAACCTGTACGACTATTGAACACCGTCTTCAAAAGCAGCTTTTTTTGCTACCTTGCCGTCACCACATTATGGAACTCGTATTAAAAAGTGCCTTTGAAGTTAAGATGAGCAAAACCGAAAGCCCAAATGTAAAAATATTTGAACAATTTAAAAATACATGGGGAAATATAAACCAAAATAAAATTCTAAAATTCTAGAAAACAGAGATCAAAAGATATACACAATTGAAAGCCTTAGAATACAACACAAAATTAAGAGAACAATGAATTTGAAGGAAGACACGAACAACATTAATGCGAGTTATATTGTTGCCATCACTTGAGCTGATACATATAAAAAGTCTAAATATTAAGTATTAAAATTAGGTTACTTATACTCCTGGATACATCTAGGACTTCTTAATGTGTTAAAAAAAGATTTCATATTGTAAGTCTATATTGTTTATGTGTTACATTAATGTATTTATTTTATTGTTTTATAATTTTTAATAGACAATCCCTTGAAAAAGTCGACAAACAATCGACGAAACGTCGGGAAAAATATTGTAATTAAAAATCTAATCTAGCTTAAAAAATAACAATCTTAAGGTAAGTTTAGACGATATGTTGAATCAGCATATATATGCTGACAGCCATATGATTACAATTAGCAGCAAATTCCTATGTCATATGTTAGACGTTTATACGATATGTTGAAAGTAGCAAATTTTTTGATGTCAGCATATGTCAGCAAATGAAATGTCAACATATGAGTTAGCATACGATTTTTGTGTTTATACGATATGTTGAATTTTATGTGGTGCTACATATGCTGAGTCGTATAAACATTTGTTTGTGAAATTAGTCAGTTTGACAACATTTTTCAATTATTATTCAACTTCTGTATTTTATGTGAAATTTTTGAAATAAAAGTAAATAATAAAAATATCAATAAAAAAAAACATAAATGATGACGTGGGAGGAAATTGATCTAGCTATTGCGTTTTTAAGCAAATTTTTATATGCAAATCTGTCTTAATAAACGTTTGTTAAATTTAATAATCGTTTTTGAATAAGGGGGTTATTATTTATTTCTAGAGACCTGGGGCCAAATTATCGCATTCGACATCGAGTAAAATTTATCGTAATTTTCTTATTTGAGATTATGGCATACGATATCAAGCAAGAAATCTATATATATAAAAATGGTGTAAAAAATGTATAGTAATTCATCAAATGAGAACGGCTGGGCCGATTTATATAAAATTTTTTGTCAGTTGTTCGTATTTTCGAGGAGAAGGTTCTTACAGAAGAAAATTTTGGAAAATCCCTCCGGAGAAGTCGTAAAATTGGAAAATCGAGTTTTTGTATGAAATTTGAACTTAATGGCTTTTCAACTAAAAAAATAGAAATTTCTTAGTGTAAATCATGAAAAATGCGAAACGCGGAAAATTGGAAAATCTCTTCGCAAAAGTCGGAAAATGGGAAAAATTGGAAAATTGAATTTTTTGTACGAAATTTTGTGTGAAATTATTCCTGTTGTATTATATTATTACTCTAAAGTTTGTCTGAAGGCTTAAAATTGGGGCGATCATAATTCCGATATCGAAATCATTTTTCGATACGTTAGCTTATTCGATCACCAATGCGGTAATTTGTCGATTAATTTGAACAATGCCGCCGGCCATTATATTGCGTTTTGTGTTCTTGTGTGTGTATGTGTGTAGGTACATATGCAACAAGAATTGTATTTACATAAAAAAAACTATCGGCAGGTAGTCTTAAAGGTCGTGATACACTATCGTACACAATCGTACGATTCATTCAGTCGAAAATCTGACCGATTTCTATCACACTCAAAAAAAAATCGCAACAAAGTATGTCATAGGTGCCACACTATTACACAAAAAAGATGCAAAAACATATGTTTTTGCTAATGTCAACAAACGCAGTTTTCCGCCATTTAAATTAATATTTGTGTTCAATTATTTTGTTATATGTGAATATAATAAATTGTATAAACTATACAAACAATTAAAAAATGTTAAACGTCGTCTGTCCTTTAGATTATAATTTGTGATTTAAATCAATGAAGCCGACATTGTTGTTTTCTTATCAGCTTTATTAGAAAATACAACTCTGATCGCATATGAATTTGCCATATGCTGAAAAGCTTGCATACGCTTTTCAACAAATAACATATCTGTCAACATACGCAGGAAATTTGTCAAACACTAATAATATGCTGTTTACACGATATGCTAAAATTACCAACATACGTTTGTTGGCATTGTTAACAAAGTGTTAGCAAATGTTGTTAAACATACGTATGCTGAAAAAATTTTGCGTTTACACGATATGTAAGCACTTGTCACAAATTTTTCAGCATAAATATGCTGATTCAACATATCGTCTATACTTAGCTTTATAAACCAAAATAATTATCAGTCTGGAGTGGAAGATCATGATGTCAAAAAATATTTAACAGCAGATAAAGATAAAATAACTGAATTTGTGAACTATGAGATTAAAACTAAACAGCCAAGAGATGATTACAGGGAGTATCTTAAGCTAACACAAATATTTTTTGTCGAGACTCCACCTGTTAGCAATGCAGCTTTTCGCGCCCCTGGGGCTGTCCACCACTCGAGATGAATGGCAAAAACTATATACTGCTTAAAAATATTTTTATTTCGACGTGAATTTGATTTGGCAGTAAAAGATAGGAAAGCTTTACGTAATATATGTAATTTTATTGTTTCAATATATGTTGAGATGTGGTTCTCTGCCTCTTCTGCTGCTCAAGCACCATACAAAGATTTCCAGCTTTTGAAAATACTGGATTCTTTTAAAAAAATTGATGCTGATATATCTCAAGTTGCATTACACAAATTTAAAAACCACTTATGGTACTTGAGTCCTGAGTGTGTGGCTTTAGCATTTTGTGATAACACTGTTTCTTTTGACGCAAAAAAAAGATGGTGAAGGCATTGAGTCGTGAGGCTTTAGATAAAGACATAAAACGCGCCTCAATTCAAAATTTAAATATTGTGCAGGTTATCGAAGGCGGAATGAATCAATTCATTTCTTCTGAGACAAATAACTTTTTTCTTCGCTTTAATATCAATACAGCATTTTTGAAAAATAATCCAACTTCATGGCCTGCGGATAATAATTTAAAAACTGCTCTTCAAATTGTTAATGACATTAACGTGGTAAACGATACAGCTGAACGAGCGGTGAAATTGATGCAAGACCACAACCCAATGCTCACAAAATACGAGGAACAAAAACAATATATATTGCAAGTAGTCAAAAACTATCAAAAACAATTTCCGATGAGCACGAAGGAGATTTTATTACAAAACTTATTATAATTACACCATTTAGGCCCATTATTACAACTTGGCAATAGTTAAAGGTATGATGTTATCGGACAGATAAGAAGTATTTGGTTATTATAAGTTTACTTTAATCTTTCAAGTTTCAAGTTTCAAGTTTATTTTACCCACATATTTAATTTAGTACAATTAATTTTTTTTTTTAAAAACTAATATAAATTTACTTATATTATTCCTTACATACTATGTATTTTTCAAGGACTATCAAATAATTCAGGTATCTGCAGCTAAGCCACATCATTTGTACTACATTAGGTTAATATATCATTTATACAAGGTTCCATAAAAAGGGTTTAAAAAAGGAAACAATCGTATTTTAGATTAAAACTAATAACTTATAACTAAATACAAAACACTTACAAACTAATATTAGAAGGGAAATATATTTACAATAGTTATAGATAGAAGATAGAAAATAAAAATATATTTACAAAAGAGTAGATTTATTGTGCAGTGTTGTACACTAGATCACTAATATTTAGTGTGTTAATTCGCCTATGATAGAATAGGAAGTCTGCACTTTCAAAGAGAAGACCAGCTTCCCTAAGAGTCAAAAGGTCCACCGGGGAAAGGTATATTGACAACTGAACAGTCTCCAGATTTCTGTCTCTAGTGAAACATTCCCTCACCATACTGTTCCCAGAAGAACGAGCATTCTCTAAAAATTTGATAGCCGCTTCAGTCATAAAAACATCTATCCTGCCAAAATCAATTGCCCTATAGATAGATCTACAGGATGGCCTGCGTAACACACCGTCAGGACACAAATATGGTCTCATACCCAGACAGGCCACCAGGATCTTCCTCTCCCATCTCCTGAGCCGCTCCATTTGGGAGGATGAAATTCCAAACCAAGCTGGAAAGGCATAGGAAATGAGAGGCCGGATGATCTGGCGATATATCAGAAGTCGTACTTTTCTATCAAGTCCACCTCTCCTACGCAGTACACTCTGATATGCCGAGAACACTTTCTTCATCTTCTCAAGCACATTGTCAATATGGCGATAATATTCAAAGTTCTCATGGAATGTCACACCCAAATATCTCATCCTATCCGAGACCCCAACTAGTTCACCTCCCACTACAAGACAAGGAATATGCCTCCTCCAATTCGGGTAAATATTTTTCCGCCTGCCTTTAAAGATCATGGCCACAGTCTTCCGAATATTTAGTCTAATACCCCATTTTAAGAAGTAATCAGCCAAAGTACTTAAATAAATGTTCATTCTATCATTAATAGTTTTTGCTCTAGGGCCAGAAGAGGCAATCAGTATATCATCAGCATATACCAACAACAGGTCATCCCCCGATGGCTGCGGTATGTCAGAAATAAATATGTTGTACAGCACAGGCCCCAATAACGAACCCTGTGGTACCCCCGCAGAAATGGATCTTTCATCTGATAAAACTTCCCCTAATCGCACCCTGAACTTCCGGTGGCATAGAAAACTGGCAATCATCCGACATATGCCCATGCCAAAACCCATATCCATAAGCTTATAGATAATACCGTCATGCCATACAGAATCAAAGGCCTTAGCAAAGTCCAAGCTAACTGCCATCGTCGGACATTTCCTATTTAGACCCCTCGATATATAGTCCGTAAGTACCATCAATGCGTGCGTCGTAGATAGGCCATTCCTAAACCCAAATTGAAAATCCCCAAGTGTATCTCTGTCCAAAATGACTTCATTTATCCTCGCCAGTAAAAAGTATTCAAATAGCTTCCCAAAAGCTGACAACAAAGAAATTGGTCTATAGTTCCCACAGTCCCTAGGGTCAGACCCTGGTTTCAAGATAGGAACAATTAGAGCCTCCTTCCATGCAGTCGGGAAGTATCCAACATTCATGCAATGATTAAACAAAATCGACAAGAATTTCCAGGTATTAATGTCAGTCTTTTTCAGAACGAACTCAGGAACCCCATCAATACCACAAGATCTCTTATTCGATCTCTTCTTCAATGCTTTGCCAACTGACATACAGTCAATGAAGCCAAGTCGCACAAAGTCACCATTAGATCCCCTCGTCTTTCCGTCAGCCCTAAAAGTCTCCGTAAAAGTCGTTAAAGGTGACGATCTGTCCAATGTCGAGACAACCTCCCTCACCATTATTCCGAATGGGTCCACGCGCTCTGTCCGTGCAGTTTGATGAACTTGAGAGAAACCCTCCGCCAAAAGAGTCGCCTTTCCACATTCATCTGAAACAATTGTGCCGCTGGCATCAATGAGGCTCCGTACAACAGGTCGAATATTCAGTCCCGCTGCCATCTTAACATTTTTAAACGTCCTATTATTAAGACTAATTCTACTAAGGAAATTAGTCCAATAATCTCTTTCAAAAACACAAATGGCACCCTGTATAATCCTATCAAGATTCCTCACTTCCGCCCTCAAACTATTACGTCTACCAGGGTCTCCACATCTACACAATGTCCGTCTTAATCTCTTCTTCCGTTCTATAAAATCAAGAATGTGTGGTGGCAATTTCATCAACCCTCTTCTTCCAGTAGATACCTTCGGTATCGACTCGTTCATAGCGTCAGTAAATGCCCTGTCTAATTGCCGAATATATCCGTCAATTTCACCCTCAGTGATATTCCTATCAACTGGCAGTTCACAGTCCGTAAGATTTCTGGTCAATATATGTCTAAATTTCCGACTATCCATCCTGTCATAGTCAAACTTTTTGATTGGTTCCCGCATCACGCATTCACTGGTAAGGAAGATCATCTCCACCGCCCTATGATCAGATTCGTAATCCAGCGTCCTAAGTCTATTTCCGTTTGTCATCGTAATGTCCACGGTTATCAAGAAAAAGTCAATATAGGACGACAAAACCGCATTAATCCTTGTCGGTCTATCAGTCTGTCGAATATCTATGTCAGGACTTGTCAGTAAATAATCCCATAAATTGCGACCACTAACATTAGTATAAGGATCTCCCCAATACGGATGTCTTGCATTAAGATCAGCACCTATTACCACACTGTATCTTCCAGTCAGACGTTGTATCGCATCAAAGTCAGAAGCCGCAAATGCAACACCCGGCTTTAGATACATCGATATCATAATGATGTCATTACCAGCTGATCTACGAATACGCACAGCAGTATTCTCAATGACACCCGTATCAAGGACCACCTCTTCGCAATGAAGATTATTCCTAATGATAACAGCCGTATCCCCTCCCCGTCCATTCTGTCTATCCCGTCTAAATATCTTATATCCGTTAATGTCAAATCTGTGGCGAGAACTCAAATGGTGCTCAGCCAATAACATCACATCTGGTTTATGTTCTGTCAAAAATAAATTAAGGTAATGTCGCTTATGTCTAGAGACGATTGAATTTACGTTCGCAAATATTACCTTAATATTCCTAGCCATGATGACCTAATGACATTAACATACCAAGTAGAGCGCGTGATCTATCTTCATCGCAGCCCAAATCCCGATATTCCTTTGCAAACCCACCTATTCTACCCAGACATTGCAGTAGGCCTCCACCGAAGAAGCGCTTACAGTCACGGTCAATAACATTGTATTGTTCCATTGCAACACCCAAAGAAATATCAGTCCCATGAGAACCCGAAACATTCCTAGCCCTTACCTTTTTGTCACCCGAAACGGCCCCAGCTGCCGCTGCATAAGAGACCCCAGGCCTCAACACACCGTTAGAGGTAGGTGCAGTCGTCGATAGAGGAGCACTTCTTGCCACTTTTCTATCTTCTAGCTTACGTAGGATCTCAATTTTACGCGGACACTCCTTTGAGCTAGCCGCATGTCCCACAACCCCACAATTGACGCAGCTCACAGGCAACCCTATTTGTCTAGAAACCTGGCCGGTAACGGGGTCGGTGACCAGTATCTCTCCAGTATTCTCCCCCTTTGGTGGCACATTACACTTGCCTGGACCATGTGATCCACCACATTTAACACATCTATAGGGTTTAGTTGGTTTACGTGGTAGTTCACTACGTGCGAACACTTAAGTAGGGTCGAAGGGACCCCGTTTTATAGGGCATTCGGCAGTTAGTCGAAACATGGCCAAAACGTTGGCAATTATAGCATTGTGTTATGCCCTTCACCACAAATTTTCTGATATTTACTCTACAGCGCAAAATGTATCTAATGTCGTAGAATCTACCAATATCAGAGTCTCTAGACATTCTAACAACCCATTTGTCATTTCCCAACTTCGCTAACCCAATCACATTAACGTTAATCTGGAGACCCTTCAGGTACTCCAGTATGTCTCCCGAATCAAAAGAATGTGGAAGTCCTTCAATCACAACAGTGAATGGACGCAGACCCTTAGGGGTATACGTATAAAAATTAACATTCCGACTCTCAAGTAGAGCCTTGACTTTGTCATAATCCTCGAGAGTGCAGACCCCAAAATTTACGACATTTTTTCCTAAAGTTTTTAGACTGTAATTCTTATGACCTAATAGGCCATCAATTAAATCTACCATTTTCTTTATATCCACATTATAAGTAGTAATTACTGGCACCGACTTACTTTTCTTGCTCCCTTTATCTGTTGTTGTCTTCGTCTTTGCAGTCTTTTGATTGTTATTGGCCTCCTTCTTCGTGGCCCTATTTGTTGCTGATGAGCCACCTGCAGCATTAGCCAAATTCTGTTGCTTCGATGTTGACGCCACTATACCATTTCCTTTGTTTTGTTCAAATGTTGAGCCCACTGTGGCATCAGCCTGGCTTCCTTGATTTTTCGATGAGCCAACTATAGCATTAGTCTGGCACACTTGCTGTCCAGCTACGGCAGTAGCCTGGCTTCCAATCTGCGCATCTGCTAATTTAATTGTGACACTAGCATTCTTTGGTTCAAATTTCATTTCTTCTGTAACGTCCATTTCATCACAGCTAGAGGAAGAGTCACCCACTTCACTTTGTTCCACACGAACAATTAATTCTTCCAGATTTTTTCTTAATTTTTCATTTTCCTTAAGAAGATATTCAAATTTCTTATTGATGATATCTAATTCATCATCTCTATCATCTACCATTTGTTGAAGTTCCTCCACTGTAGCTCCAACTCTGAGTCTCTTCCTTGGAATCCGACCCTTGTCGGACTCCATTATAAGTTATTTTCGCACTAACTAATAGGGCAGTATCTATCCGCTCAATAACAGAATAATCGAATTATACCCAATGTTAACACACTGCCTCCTATGCGATTCTCACACAGTTCAATGAGGTCAAAAATCACAATAAATAAATGCTAACTTGTCCTTTTTCAAGCAACTCCACACTTTGTTTTTATTATTCTTGCTCTATTCGCCCACTTTTCACTTTCAGGTACTTTTATATTTGAACACACATCACAAGTGTAACACAAGCACTAATAATCAATCAATCATAATCTTTACTTTAATCTAAAACCGACCGATAAGCTAAAGGGAAGATCATCTTGCCTTTAAATTTTATAGTGAGGTTTATGTATTTGAAGTTGTCATATGTTCTGGAAAAACTGTCAACTTCATGAAAAATAAATTAATTTTAATTTTATTTTGCCAACAAATAAATTGATAAACAAAAATGGAAAGCAGAAGTTTGATTTATATTAACCCATTTACCGCCGCTGTACTCAAATGAGTACACCCAAAAATAAAGCGAAAACTTTAAAATTTTGAACGTTTTGTGATTTTTTTATGTTTTTAGCTTAAAAGAAACTTGTACCATTTAAACTTATTAAGAAAAATCTTACTTTATAAATATCAACTACCACAAAATGGAGTTTTAAACTAATAAAAATTTAAGTGTTGAGATAAGTACCACGTGAGGATTTGTACTGGTCATACGATGAAGATGTTGGAAAAGAAATGATATCAAAATCAATGTCTAGACAAAGATATCGAGATATAAAAAAGAATCTTCATCTTGTGAAAAATGATGAAGCTGCCACTACCAGGGACAAAATGTTTAAAATTCGGTCATTAGCAGATGTTGTAATAAAAAAGTTTCAACTTTTATTCCGACGTTCTATTGCAAGGTACTACTTACGCCAAAACATGCAAAATAAAGCTCGACTTTCATCGTCATTGATCCCAGGATTACCTCAAGATGGTATAGGTCACTATCCCGAAAAGTTAGAAAAACATTTAAGATGTGTTCTATGTCATGCAAGAGTTCGATGGCAATGCAAGAAATGTTTAAAAACATTATGCATTGAAAAAAATTGCTTTGAAAATTTTCACATATAAACCGGCTGTGTACTCAGTTGAGTACACCCGCCCTACTCCACCCACTTATAATTTTTCTTAAATTTTTTATACTTTTATGTTAATTTTATGTACAATGAATAAAAATTTTTTTTTAATTGTCACTTCTGGTTTTATTTTGCTTATTAATGGGTTAATAACCTGTCAGCCTCAAAGTAGACTGTTGAATATTTTAGAAAAAAATTATTTTATTTTACAAGGAAGTTGTAATAACGAAAAATTTTAAAGCTCACTTTATTCCTTACTTTAATTAAAGTTACCTTTTACTATTAAGAGCATTAGAGGCAAGTTGTAATAATGGCCCTTAATAAAATAAATAATCACCAGGCAAAGAATGCGAAGATATATGTGAAAATTTCGCTGTTATTTTTTAATTTCGTTTTTTCTGGATTAAATATTAATGTTAAATAAAACTAATACAGAGCAACATTGTTCATCAGATATAGCCCTATAATATTTGTGAATAAGGTTTTTCTCTAAAATAAATATTACTGAAGTTATGAACAATTAAGGCGAGCCATAGCACAGTGGTTGCGCCCATATGACAAAAATAAAAAAAACATTTTCTATGTTGGGATTGTAGCGAAATAAATAGTCGCTAATGTCATCAAATTTCTCTCTTCTGAATTTGTTTTGACAATTTTAAACGGTAATTTTTAAATACAAACAATTAAAGTTCGATTTTGTATAGAAGCAAAAAGTTGAAAAAACGACTGTGAAAAAAAGTGAATATTAAATTGTTAAAATACATTTAATTAAAGTGCCTAATTAAAATACTTAAAATGGAAATTAATGTGGATGGTATTGTCATTATTTTTAAGAAATAATTACTTAATAAACTGTATTGTAGTTTTTGTAAAGTACTGATTTCTAAAAATAGTTTTTATTAACACGTTTGCTATTTTTTTAAAAAAATACTTATGGCCGAATTCTCGGTCATTAGTTAACCATTGGTAAACTAAAATACTAACTATTGTTTAACTATTACTTGGTATTCTCAGTGTAGCATTTAACTAATGATCTTAAGAACCAAAACCTTTGGCATCCCTACCAAATTATTGTATTTTACTTTTGCCAGCACTGCTAAAACATATGTTTTCTGTTTATATTTGTCATCCAAAATAGTTGAAATAAAATAGTTGTTTATATTTGTCATCTAAAATAGTTAAAATGGATAAAATAAACGGGCGGACAGCTAATTTTACTGAAGAAGATATTAAAATGTTATTAAAATTAGTGGAGGAAAACAAAAACGTGATTGAAAATAAAAAAACAGACAATGTTACTAGCAAACAAAAAGAAGATGCATGGCTGCGGTTGTGTGAATCCTTTAATAGGCAAAGTGGATCACAGCGGACTGCAAAAGTGTTGCGGACAAAATACTACAATCTAAAAAAAAATATGAAGAAACGAGCTGCTGAAGAAAAGAGGAGCTCTTACGCCACCGGCGGAGGGCCACCTATGAAGGAATGTATGTCTCAAAGCGACCTTAAACTAAAATCTATTTTGCATGATGCTCAGATCTCAGGCTTGGATGCAGTGTACGATTGCGACTTCATCAATGAAAGTGGTAAGTTTGAACAGGATTAAATTAAGTTTATTTAAAAAAATATGTACATATGTATTTTTTAGGTAATACGCTACATAGTATTTCCTTGAATTCTGAAGGCGACGAGAACGCCGAAAAAAAAGACAATTTTTGTGTAGACGTTGAAATTGAAGAATTGGAAGGACCGTCATGCAGCTGGCAGAAATATAATCCCGGCATGTTAAAAAAGCCAATCAACCAAAAACTAAATCATCAAATAAATCCATACAGCAAACCAAAAAAAGTCACATCTTGGTCGAAGCTAGCCGAAGTAAAAGCAAAGTGGTGTGAAGAAAAATCAAAGAGAGAAATAGAACTTATGGAAGAAGAGTATAAGTCACGCCTAGCTTATTGGGAAGAGAAAAAGTTGTTGGAGAAGAAAGAATTCGAATTGCGAATGAAGATGTTGCAGGAAAAACATGAAAAAGAAATGGAAAAAGAAAATACAGCTGTTTAAACATTGTTTGTAAAACCTAAGGTGATCTCTACAGTAGAACAAAATGTATAGTCCTATATTAGTAGTATAATACTTTATTTATGTATGTATAACATACCTACATGTACATATATGAATTAATTTTAATTATTTTTATTTGTAAATATCATTTGGTTCTTTTAATTAAATATATTAAAACATTTTAATTACATTGAAGCAAAATACTTCTGTATGAGATTTTTTCTTGTGGTGTTGATAGTTTCTACTCTACTGTTTCGATTGTGAGGCACACTTAAAACTTCATTTATAGCTTCGTCCATGTATGGTGGAAGTATTGGTGCTTCCATTTCTCTATTCAGACAACAAATATTGTGTAATACTCCTGTTGCAACTATAATGCTTTGAACCTTTTCCAAATTCATGCGAATTCCTAGTGATAACACAGGAAATCTTCGCTTCCACACGCCGTAAGAACGCTCAACGCAGTTTCTTGTCCTTATGAGGGATTCGTTAAAAAGGTTTTCAGATGGTGTACTAGTTCTTAGTAAGGGTGTTATTACAAAATTTGAATTTTCGTAGCCACTGTCTGCAACCACAAGACTTTTCCCAAATTCCTTAGACTCCAAACGGTAACAAATGCGTGAGTTACGGAAAATTGTGGCATCATGAGTGGAGCCTGGCCAGCGTGCCACAATATCTAGAATTTTAAGCTCACTATCACACAATGTTTGGACATTTATTGAGAAAAACCCTTTCCTGTTGCGATACAACTCCGCATTGTCACCACCTAAATCATTCGGCATGTTAAAAGAAAACGGTTTCAATATTTTGATATAAAAGCATACCAGGAGAATGTATTTTTATATGAGTGCAGTCCATAGCTGCAATAACAACAGGAAATTTTGCCAGTTTTAAAAATTTTGCTTTTACATTATTTAACTCATCGCTATTCTTAGGAAATTTTATATATTCATCCCTTAGAAGAGCTATATAATGTGAGACTAATGTAATAACCCTAGATGCTGTAGGTTGTGAGACACCAAAAAGATCTCCGTTCATTCTTTGCATGCAACCCGTGGCATAGTACCGTAGAGTCAGCAGAAGCATCTGTTCAGGCAACACAGCGTTATTCCTAAAAATTTATTAATTAAAACCTTTGATATTCAATGTTTTCGCTTTTTACCAAGTTGTTTTTCTCTGAATTCTTGGGCGTATACATTCCAACACTTGCCACGCGACTTCCTTACTCAGACGAAATCGGTCCCGAAAGTCTTTGGAGTCGTATCGTTGAAAGAAATTCGGTCGATTTCTTATAATATGTTGGCGGCGATCAACAACAATGTGCCAAATATCGTCAATATCAGCTTCACTCTCAATATCGGACTCAACATTTTCAAATTCGTTAGACATATTTAGAATTTGTATTTAGAATTGTTGAAAACAATTGTAAACTTTATTTTCATAGCAACAGCTGTTATTTGACTAATAGTTAACCAACGACGTTTGGGGGTTTAACTAATGGCAAACTAAGCATTGCGAATAAAGAATCATTAGTTAAGCCTTTGTCATTAGCTAACTAATGACTGAGAATTCGGCCATTAGAGTTTTAGTTAGTTTCCCAGTGAAAGCCAATAACCAAATTGGTTTGTAATTATTGACACACTTCTATAGTTTAAAATTATGTTTAATTCAAGTGCAGTTTTTTGCAGGTTTTTTCTATATGTTCAATATACTAGCTTAACCTCTATGTTTATTGTGTTTTTAGAATTTGTTGTGTATCTCGTTTAATTTAATAAGCCTGACATTTTTGTTGTTATTGATAGTTATTTTTTTTTATTCGACATCATAGAAACATCCCGTCAATGCATATTTTCACGAATGACAATTTTCGAGCTTTGGTGCTCTAAGAAGGGTTCAAATTCGGCGAAATCACGGCAAGTCTATGATGAAGTAATCAAATTAATTAATTTTGAATGTGGAGAAGGTGTTTTTTGTAAATTATTGAAATGTATACAATATTTATGTAAAAGAATTGTTGACATTTGGAAAAAGAATCACCGCTTAAAATCAGACGTTTTAAAAAATCATTCAGACTGGTTAGCTAAAAAAGAAGTTGTTTTTTTAAAACTGAAAAATGTATCTGTGTCACCTAAAGATCAAGCATTAAAAACGAATAAATCTTCTGATTTCTCAAGTTCCTCAAAAAGAACAAAACAACGAAGAATAGCAAAGTTGGCAAAAACTGATGCGACGGCAGCGGATACCTTACGTGGTCTATGTTCAGAACCAAAGCAAGCTTGTTCAGAATCAAATGTCGCTGAAGTTCTTGCATTAATAATTGACACAAATTTAACAAAGCAACAGTATTGGCATATTCGAAACTTTGTAAACTCTAAGGTTTCCTTCAGTTTATTCCCTAGTTATGAAAAGATATTAAGGGAAAAGAAAAAAAGTTATCCAAATTCAAAATATATCGACGTGAGTGAATCTAAAGCTGAAGTAGATTTACAAAATCTACTTGACCATACAGCCTCACGTATTTTAGATCTACAATTTGAAGTCTGGAAGGACGAACCTGATATTAATATAAACAACCTTGCTTTGATAGGAAAATGGGGTTTTGATGGTAGCTCCGGTTATAATGAGTATAAACAACGTTTTACTAGCAACACTCTACAGGACAACAGTTTATTTGTAACATCTTATGTACCCCTTCAATTAGTAACAAAATCTTCGAAGCCTGAAGATGCTAAAATAATATGGAAAAACCCTCGGCCATCATCAACTCGGTATTGCAGACCAATTCGATTCCAATTTAAAAAAGAAACATCCCAAGTTTGTATTGCAGAAAGAGATTATTTCAAGCAGAAATTGATATGCTAAAATACACAGAATATTCTAAATTTGAAAAGAAAATTTATGTTGAACACAAATTGCAACTGACTATGGTCGATGGTAAAGTATGCAACGCTTTAAGCCAAACGTCATCTGCTAAATGTTATATATGTAAAGCAAACCCAAAAGAAATGAATGATATAGAAACATGTTTACAAAAAGTGGTGCACAAAGAAAATTATGAGTTTGGATTATCACCCTTACATTCATATATTCGCTTTTTTGAGTATTTTATTCATGTTGCTTATAGATTGGATCTAAAGAAATGGCAAATTAGGTCAACAGATGAAAAGAATAAATTTATGGATAGGAAAAGGGAAATTCAAAATAAATTTAGATCCGAGATGGGTTTGATAATAGACAGGCCTAGACCAGGGGGTAGTGGCACGTCTAATGATGGCAATACCGCAAGACGTTTTTTTAACAATCCTGGTGTGGCTGCTAAGTTAACTGGCGTTGATGAAGGGGTCATAACCAGATGTGCAATATTACTGCAAGCTATGACATCAGGCTACAAAATAAACATCGCAAAATTTTGATACAGCTAAAGAGCTTGTCGAGAAATACCCTTGGTTCTATCTTCCACCTTCAGTACACAAGATTCTTTTACACGCTTCCGCTGTAATTGAAGACGCCATACTTTCAATTGGAGAGCTTTCAGAAGAAGCTGCAGAAGCAAAAAATAAAGACATTAAAAGATATAGGCTACAACATACACGAAAAATTTCTAGAATTGCAACAAACACGGATTTACTAAATATACTATTGCTTAGTTCGGATCCATTCATTACAGGTCAACGAAAATTACCACGTAAAAATAAAAGTACGCTACTAAAATCTGCAATTGAATTGTTGCAAGATTAACTTTTTTTATATTTTTGATATTTTTTTAAAACAATAAAGTGCTAAATTTAATTTGCCGTGAAATACGTATTTTCATGAAGGGACAAGATTGGCTTAAAATATTAAATAAATATTAAATGTTAGGAAAAATTTTAAAAATGGGCAGTAGAGGCAAGTGACCGCGTCCATATTTTTAAAATATTGTGGTTTTTATATCCAAAGTATATTGTCAAAATTTCAAGACTATCAGCCGTATTTATAAAAAGTTACAACAGCTTTACCAACAGTTTGTTAGCTTAATTTACTGAAACTGTATTTATAAACGATTATTAGCTTACCAAACATTTGGTAAGCAGTTGTTAAATCGTCAAATTTTAAAGTTGGTTCGACCGTAGTTTACGAGTACTGTAAAGTGACATTTCTTATGATTTATTTACATTTTGTGAATTGTGTTTCTTTTAAAAAAAAAGTTATAAATAAATTTTATTTCAATAATATAATGGAAACCTTAAATTTAATAAAAAGAATTGGTAAATTCAAGTGCTAAATAAAAAATAATTATTTTTATGAGTCAATTAATGCATATTTTTTATTTCAATAGAAGTGTTAAAACAAATTACAAATCGCCGTCAACCAAAAATTTATAAAAAAAGGATAGATCCGTTTTCCATTCCGGATAATCAATTTAAATTAAAATATCGATTTGGAAAAGAAACCGTAAAAAAAATAACAAACTTAATTAAAGCGGATATATCCTTGGACCGTAGGGGATGTGGCACATCTGCAGAATTGCAAGTTTTAATTGCATTACGTTGCTGGGGACGAAGAGAAGTAACCAGATTTTTGTAGTACATAAAACAATGTAGACAAAACCCCAATTATACTTCTAGTTTCAGGATGATGCAGCTGATCTTCATGGCCTTAGTCAATCCACAGTCTGTACGATCTGTGCAAAAGTTGCCCGAGCTTTAGCAAAACATGCAAAAGACATTATTCACATGCCCAAAACTGTTGATGAAGAGGCCAAGGTATCAACATGTTTTAAACAAATACGCAACTTTCCTAGTATAATTGGCGCTATTGATGGCACGCATATTAAAATAAAGAAAACCGGCGGAGACCTAGCTCAATATTATATCAACAGAAAGGGATTCTACTCAATGAATATTCAGGTAATACCGTATAATTACTACATATAAAAAAATATACATTTTATATACTTTTAAGGTGGTTTGTAACGCCAAGCTTCAAATTATGGATATTGTGGCAAGATGGAGAGGCAGTACTCACGATTGCCGCATATTCAATGAGTCCCGGATAAAGGAACGCTTTGAAAATGGCGAATTCAAAGGTCGTTTGCTTGGCGACTCTGGGTACAAGCTAACGCCATACTTATTCACCCCTATTTTACGACCCCAAAATGAAAAAGAAAAAAAATATAACGTTGCACACATCGCCACTAGAAACCCTGTTGAGCGATGTTTTGGCGTATGGAAACAACGTTTTCGCTGTTTACTTGATGGTATGACCGTCAGTTACTTAAACGTTAAGGTAGTTATTGTGGCGTTGGCTGTTCTTCACAATATAGCTATTGAAGAAAACGATCCACCTCCAGGTAAATCTAGTTATATGAAAAACTTTAAATTAATTAATTTAAATTACTACAAAAATATAAAATTTTCTTTTATAGACGATAGTGATGGGAATGAAAGTGAATTCATTGAAATGACTGAGATTGCTTTACATGAACCAGCAATGTCAACCAGAAGAGAAGCAATAATCTTGAGATCGTTTATACAAAAACATTTTTAAACAATTATAAAATGAACCTCAATCAACTTCAATAAAAAGTAAACATGAATTCAAAGCATTTCATATGTATATTTATTTCAATTTACTTATATTTATGTATACATATTCGGCCCAATCATGAATAAAAAATCCGTGGGATTATTTTTTTAACATTGAATTTGAATACGAAAAATGGGAAAAGGAAAAAAACTCGCGCGGAATTTTTATTCATGATTGGGCTGATTATACTTAATTACTTCTAATTTTATCTTAATAGTTTTAAATCTATTTGTTTTTATTGTAACTAATTATTAATATAATAATAATTAAACATTATAATTTGCACATTAAATTCAAATTGTCTTTATTTAATTTTTAATTGTTAATATTAAAACATATTTAATTTTATTGTAACATTTACAATACCATTTGTTTTAAATTTATTGCATTTTGTACAGTATTCATAAAATAATATTAAATATATGTACATACATACATACATATGTATTTATTAAAAAAATAAAAAAAATCTTGGTTTGCCTCAGCTAAATGCACAATTAGGTTTTATAATTATCTGTAAAGATTAAGGAAAACCATGCATACAATGCATAATTTAATAATTGAAAGTGAATTTACGTAGAATATAACGTATCCATATTTGTATTGATGTGTGTGTAGATTAATCAATTGTTAATTGTAGTGTATTGCAAATGTCAAAGTGATATTTGCACTAAATATATTAATAATACTACATATTTAATTGCTCAGTTGAAAAATATTAAATTAAATTTGCAATAGTATAATATATTATCGTCATAAATAATCCAAAGAGTCGTAAGAATAGGTAAAGAACATAAAAAACATAAGTAAAAAATATTGTAAATTTGTATTGAATGTTAGTTAAGTAATACTTATAGTTATTATTGGAAATAAATAAAAAATGTTTTTTTTGCTAATTATATAATAACCACTATAGTTCATTTTAATTTTTTGTCGCTTACAACCTTTGGATTTTAGGTAACGATATACTATACATAAGTGCATACATACCAACTGACTTTTGTTCGTAAAACTTCATTTTCATTTCGATTAAATCGTATTTTCTTTTTAAATTTCTAATTTTTAACCGCTCTACTTCCATTTGCTTTTCATGGAGTTTTGTTCTGCACTCAATATCGAATTCGGTTAGCCTCCTAATGCTCTCGTCTGTGGCAGTTTTTTTCCTTTCAATGGCATGCTAAATAATTTTTGATATTATTTATGGGAAAAAATAGAGATTTAAATTTATTTATTAATCTATACGCACCTCCTTACGTTTTGAAACAAATTGGGCTACATCCTCCACGATATGCACATCTGTCTGCATTTTTTCAAGAATTTTCCCTTCTTCGGGTGGTTTACATTGTGGTGATTCTTCCAAAGTCTAAAAAAACAATTTTTTTTAAATATGGTTGCATTTATTTAAATTATAAATTAAAACCGGTCTACTTACTTCTAGCAGTATGTCGTCAGAATCGAATTCGTTCGAATCCACTGCAAATTCGTTAGGAAGCCAAACCGAAATGTCGTTGCTGCTGATGGGTATTTCCTGAGGTTGTGAACCACCACCAGTTTTTTTCCATTCTTTCCGTTGCTCGGCAGCTTCCTTTCTTGCTGCTATTTTGGTTCCAGTCCATTGTGTTTTCAACTGGGCGATCGATCGCTTACCGCCCGTGCATAGATCATTGAAACTATAAAAACCGTTTAGAAACTAGAAGCAAACAAACACATTATAACGAACCTGTCTAGTACTTCATCCCATGCTTTCCTTTTTGCACTATTGGTGTTGGTGTCAGTGTTTTTGTTTTCAATACTGCTGACCCTCTTCCGTATGAGTTCTTTTAGCAGCATCTATAAGAAAGTTTGAAGCACATGTTTAAGTACCAATTTTTTTTTATCAACAAATATATTAGAACTTACCTTGTCTTCTTCGTTCCAATTTTCGGATCTTTTTCGTTTACAATTTTCCATTTAATATTTTTAAAAGAAACCACACACACTTTCTTTACTTTAGAAATTAATTTGAAATATACAAAATAAACAAGTGATGTGTAAATAATCAAAACAAATGAAAGATACTCGTTATTTATATACGTTTATTTTGTCAATTGAAAACTTTTTATATAAATGTACATTTTGTTTCTTTTTTTATTTTATATTTATATTTATTTAAATGTTCATATTGTTTTTTGTCCACTTTTGTTGAAATAAAGTATATTAAATATGTTTTCTCCTAAATACAATTGAAAAAATATGAAATGTACGATTACTTTATGAGTCGCTTAAATATTATAATGCATCACTATAACAAAAGTGACAAATGAAAAGACAAATGTTGCCAGCATTATATAATAAAATTCGCTAAAGTGTTTATTAGTTACAAAGCTGTTTATAAATATGAATTTTTACCAAACGTTTATTAGTGCTAAAGTCTTTTGTAACTAATGTGTGCTTTAAGTCATTATTAAGAAATTTTTATAAATACGGCTGTATATCTTTAAGATAATTATTTTTGTCGCTCTTCTCCATACAAGTGCAACCACTGTGCATAGTGAGAAAAATAGCATTTTTAGCAAACTTTGTGGGCTCAAGGCACGCCTAATAATTATGCAAGCGATCTAAAATTTTTTATATATATTTTTTTTTTCTAATTTGGAATCAATTTAAGGGGTTTGCCAAGTGAAAATACGAAAAAAAAAATTTCCATATAACTTGCGGTCTACCTCCGTGTTAGTACTACTTCTAAATGAAAGTTTGGAATATTTTCTTTCATTTTATGTAAAAAAAATTCTGCGACTTTTTGCGATCGCTGAACAAACTTATAAATTTTGTGATAAAGCTCACGTATTTTTTATGAATATTTACAAAAAATTGCAATGCATATATTTACAATAAAAGGTTTTGTATACTTTTAGGCTTTTACTTTTTAATAATTGATTGACAGCAATATCGAAAAAGTGCATAACAAAAAAAGAAAAACAAAACCATATGATTATTTAAACCGTTATTTAAAATAATAATATTTGCAAAAACAAGTCTAAGAAAATTATTAAACGTAACTAATTTTTAAAATGAATTAATTTTGTGTTTCATATAGTGAATTGTGCAAGGAACTTATACATTGCAATAGTAATCAGTGCTGATATCAGCTGGCGATAGACAATATAATTGAAAAGCATTATTTACACATACATTTATTGGAAATATCATCATTTGCCAATACCATCTTTTAAGTCTTATTGCAATCCTATATTTACCAACATTTTGATCTAGCCTGTCTACACCACCCATATATTTATTATATAGTTGTTAACAATGAGGTTGATCAACATCGACTCGTTTATTATTGCACCATCTTTTAACTTTGCCAAGGGGATTAACGCCACTTTCTGTTGAAGCAATAGTAACAATGCTGTTATCATTATAACGAACTAGAGTAATATTTGACTCAACATCAGTAATTTAATGAAAATAACCTCTTGAAGTTTTTTTCATATCCTTTATTTCTTTCAGAGAAGCTCCTTCAGTTCTGTTTGCTCGTAAGGTACCCGTTATATCATCAAGTAATCGTAGAGATGTAAAAAAGTTATCCACGAAAAAGCTATAATGTTCTCCGTCCGGAAGTTTAGAAATTAGATTTGTCACAACCGAACCTCCGACACCCAAAGCTGGGTTCGTGTTTCCCGTTTTAGCCCCTTGATATGGCTCGCCATATATAAGATAACCTAAGCGTGTACAAAGTGACCAGATTTTATATCCAAAGCGAATTGGTTTTCCGTGGATATGTTGCTTAGCTCCGTGTTTTCCAAAATAAGGCACCATTGACTCATCTATGGATAGATATTTTTCACCGGGGAAATACTTAAGCCATCGTTCATTCATTTTGGTCCACAGCGGTCTTACTTTTGCGAACTTGTCGTCAGTAGGAAGGTTGCTATTATCACAAGCATGAAAATAGCGAAGAAGTTCTTCAAATCGATTGCGACTCATACACGATGCTACTCCCGGGTGATGTGCATCAACACTCTGATCCCAATACAATCTATAACGCGATGCACTATAGTAGCCAGACAAGACCCAGCATACCATTCTAGGAGCGCTCCGAAAAAGGAGTCAGAAAAGAGTCCAACAAAGGAGCATTTTCGGACCGAAAAAAAATTTGCTTGTTACTGTCGTGAGTCGGCACTCAGTATGACTTAGAAATTCCACTTAATTATGTGTGTACCAAAGCGTTGTTCTCCTGTTATTTGTGCTTTGAACAAAAAAAAAAAAACATAGGTGTACCACACAAGAATGATAAAAACAAGATTACACAGAGCCCAAGAAAAACCTCATAAAATACTCTTTTCTGGCATTATCTAAGAGCTCTTTAAGAGCCCCAAAAACCCCTCATAAAAGACTCTTTTCTGGGATTATCTAAGAGCTCTTTCTGACGGACCATTTTCGAATGTAATGACGTCTTTTCTGAAGGTTTTCGGAGCAATTATGATTGTTTTTGGGCTCATAAAGAGCGTTAACGCTCCGAAAAAGGTGTCAGAAAAGACTCTTTTCGGACTCATATGGCTTGCTGGGGAGTATAATACCTAGAAAGCTTTTTATTTCTTCAGTGCTAACACGAAAGTTCCATGGCATTATTTTCTGTGCTTGACCGCAGTAATTCAAAAACTTCGTCATCAAAAAACATTTCGAAGAACTGCAATGGATTATCTTTATCCAAAACAAACTCCGGCGTACTCCACTCTTTCTCAGTTTTAGACGTAATATCTTTTTGTTTCCATTATCTTTTGATAGAAGTCTTAGCTTTTTTTCTAAGTGGCTCACCAGAAAAAGTGTTTGGGTTATTCACTTCTTCATTAGAAATGAACGGAATGCCTTCTAAAGTTTCTAAAACTCCTTCACTTGTAGGTACTTGACATCGCACTTCAACTTCGGCCAATAATTTCCTTCGAGCAAGATTTCCAATTTTACCACTATCCTCATCTCCACTATCTTCATCACTTACTTCTGTATTATCAGGAGGTGTGATAAATATATCAGCTGATATAATGGGGCTATCATCCTCTAAAGCTGAAATGATTTCATGGACGCTCAAACTGAAGAAAAAAAATAAAAACAATCGATAAAATTCATTTCTAAACGTATATAAAATTACGACCCATTGAAAAATATTCATGGTGTCTCATATTCCCAATGCACCTTATATGGGGCGTAATGTTAAAACATGTTTTTTTCGCTTTAGATAATAAAATTATTTTATTTTCAAAACAAATAATAAAATATACAAATTTTTATACAAGAAACTAACATCAGTTTCATTGAAAATAAAAGTTAACATTTATAATGACTTACCCTTTTTTGGAACACATTATATCTAAAATTCAATTGACTGATCACTATGTTATGAGCAAACTAAAATGCAAAATGTACAAATTTAACGTGTTTGTAATAAATAACCTAATTTGACAAGTAAACAATTTTAAATAACGGTTTATACAGGAAGAATAGGTAATTGGAGAGCAAATACTAGCGCACCTTAAATGGGGCGATAGGATAATATGGGTTAAGTATTTAGCTGTATGCACTTTTGTTTTACTTGTTGATCATTTAGTAATAATATTGCCAAGACAAATGTTATTTTTATTTTTGCTCTTATTTATCTTTTTCTTGCAATTCTTTAAATTTTAAGCAATTTTTAAATATTTTATTTTTATTGTTTTTATGTTAATGATTCTTGTTTAATTTTATGTTTGAATTATATCAAGTCAGCTAATTGGACCTATATTATTTAATGTAAATAAAAAACTTTTCTTTACATGTTTTCCAACGTTTCGTCAATTATTTGTTGACTTCATCAGGTTGCATAGGAAGAAAGCCTTTAATAAATCTTAAACATATTGTTTGAATAACCGCCCGTTGCCACATGCAAGTGCAAGTTCGAAATAATACAATTACAGTTTTTTACTAACACAATCATATTTTTCGCACTTACAACTCAACTTGCGAGAGAATTTGGTTGTAAGCTCTTGCCGTAAGCAGAATGACAAATAAATAAACAGTGCTACCAGTGTTAAAATAAAAGTTATGTTTATAACAAATTTTCGGGGATTTACAAAAAATTATTAAGAAAAAAGAACAAAACTATTACACAACACATCTTAATAGTATTTTGAAATATAATTTCATGCATTTATTAAAAAAAATTGTAAATTACAAAATTTTTTTCCGTATTTTTTTCTTTTGACAATACGGCAATACTGGATCCTTATGAGCTTGAAAATAACAGAATTTTATGAAAAAATTTTGTTTGAAGTTTCTTTGCTGACGACATTTCAAAAATGAACTTGCACTTGCTAGTGTAGCCACTCAAACAAATATTGTTGTTTTTCGGTATTTTTCGTAGATAATATGTATACTCAACTTGCAAGTAATTACTTGCATGTGGCAACGGGGGGTAAGGTAGTTATAATATAATTGGGGTATTCACACGGTGTTCTATCAAGTCATATTGTCATAAAGTACTAAAGTTTTACAATAGTTTTAAAAAATTGTTGTTGTGCTTCAAAGAAAAAAGTCATAAATTAATAAGACCTTTTATGCCGTGTTTATTGTTTTGTCATAACTAAGCAGTGTAAATCTAAGTCGAAAGAGAAAAACTCTTAATCGAGCCGGTGATAATATTTAGAAGTTGCCGCATTGAAACATTTAAAAAAGGAAGAAAATGTTGTTTGTATACTTTAGTTGACTGGCAGCCACCAAACGTATTTAAAATAACCGCCGTCAGAAAAATTTGCCGGCTTGTCACCGACAACAGCTGTTTATGTTTATGTACTTCAACAATTTATTTTGTGGCAAGAAAATTTGTTATATATTTTTTTAAAAATGAATGGTTTAGAAGATTCGCAGGTAAGATTTTATTTACTTTATTATTATTTATTTATTTATTTTATTTATTTATTGAATTTTTTCATTTCCTGTACAACAAGACTAAGTCTTATATTTATAGTACAGGAACGCATTACGTTATAAACAATTTTATTATGAGCATAAACAAATTAGTTACAGAAAAACCTATATTGCTAACATCTTACGTGAAAAAGTTATATAAAAAATTTCTGAAACTATTAGCATTACTATTTATTTGTTGATTTCGTGGAAGATTGTTCCAAAGACGAGCGGCATGTACATAAAAGTGCCATTCAGACACTAGGTATTGATGTCGAGGTATTATAATATTTCGATTTCGAGACGATTGGAAGAAACGTATTTTTTCAAATATATATTTGGGGGTTTGAGTATTTATTATTTTGTGCAAGAATACAAGAATACGAATTTTTAATAGGCTATCAAGTGAAACTCCGTAAAGTTTATTGGAAACAGCAGAAACATGATCAAACCTTCTCAATCCATACACATATCTTATTATGTTGTTAAACAATATATTAAGCTTACTTTTGCTACTTGAATCACAGCTTCCAAACAACTCGCACCCATAAATTAGAGAAGGAATCAGATACGTCTTGGCTAGTAAGGTTCTTATTCTTATTGGTGTAAAATATTGTGTAGACCAGAGAGCTCGTAACTTTATGTATGTTTGACCAACCAGTGAGTTTATATGATCAGTCCATGTCAGATTGCTATTGAAGATTATACCGAGATTTTTCGCTGAATTAACAATTTCAATTTTTTCGTCATTTAAAACAATATCTTCAGAAATGTAACGATTTAAGCTCCTTTTACATATCACAATGCATTTAGATTTGTGTGGATTCAAACAGAGTCCATTTGCACAAGCCCAGAGGTAAATTTTGTTTAAATCCTCATTTAGAGATGATATTCCTGAAGCTATATTTTGAACAGAGCTACTTAGAGTAAGTTGCACGTCATTTGCGTATAAATGGATGTTGCATTTAGAGAGTTGGTTTGGCAAATCATTTATATATAATGAAAATAAGAGTGGTCCTAAAATAGAGCCTTGAGGTACTCCTCTATTAAGGGATACGTTATCTGACCATGTATTGTTCACAAACACCGATTGTGTGCGGTTCGTAAGATACGAATATATAAGTTTAGTAGAAGTGTCGCTAAACCGAAAAAAGTGGTACAGTTTTTTAATGAGTATGTCATGGTCTACCGTATCGAACGCCTTAGAATGGTCTAGAAGTACTAAAAAATTCATACTACCTTCATCTAATCCTTGACGTATATTTTCGCTAACCTCCACAAGAGCCGTAACGCAGCTGTGATTCTGACGAAACCCCGATTGCGTGCTGGAAAGTAAAATATGAGTATCAATATATTCCATCATTTGTTTATACAAGAGCTTCTCTAAAACCTTCGATAGAAAACACAAGATAGCTATCGGTCTATATTCTCCATTCGATTTAGGTAATGGTATAATTTTTGCGTGTTTCCAGTTTAACGGATACGTACTTGACATTATAATAGTATTAAATAGATAAGTAACATACGGTAGAATCATAGGTAAAAGTAATCTTATAAACTTCGGGTGTATGTCGTCAATTCCTACTGCATTTGATTTAATCAAAGAGCTTGTTGAAATAACGTCATATTGAGTAACGCACGAAAATTGGAAATGTTCACTAATTATTCCAGTATTTGTATTTGGCGAGCTTGAGGAAAAATTAAAAAAAGTGGGATTTGCCTGTACTACAGGTATGGCAGTGAAAGTTCTGTTAAGCATGTTTGCATCCATATTACAATCTGTACGATTATTAGTATTGCCAATTCCTATTTCGCGAATGATATTCCAAGTTTGTTGAGAATTGATTGCTGAGTCAAAGCGGTTGGAATAATATTCAGTTTTTGCCTGTTTAATATGTTTATTTACATTTTTCCTGGCATTGGAATATTGTAATTTTAGTTCAGGAGTTTTAAATCTTTTCCACCTGGCATATGCTAAGTCCCTCAATTGTATTGCATTCTTAACAGAATTTGAAAGCCATGGTTTTTGAGTATGTACTGTTTTTTTATATTTTAGTGGTACTGTGTGATCGAAAAGATATTGAATATTGTGTTCCAGAAATGAAGATTGTTCATCAACGGTGTACATAAAATAGATATCATTCCAGGCAATATGGGAACAACATTCATATAAAATATTAAAATCTAGATTCTTAAAGTCACGATAACTGAAACACTGTTCAATTTGTTGGATTTGAAAGTTATAAGTTAGGAATATTAGGTCATGTTCAGAAAAACACGGAGCAGATATTTGATCATACAGAACTATATTCGTAGTATTGGACACAAAGAAAAGATCAATCAGCGTGCTTGCTGTGGATGTATGGTGCGTTGGATTAATCATGTTGACTGGAAAAAGACCAAGCGATAACATATTATCATGGAGCGTCGTCTCCACTAATACGTTTGAATTAAAATTACCAGTAATGACTATATCATTATACACTGTGGCGAGAGTTTCTAGTGTTGAATACAAAACAGTTAATGGTATTCTCTTATTTGGCCTATAAACACAACCAGCATCTTTTTGCCAAATGAAGAAATTTCGATAAATATAAACTCAACCGCTTGCTCAGTTGTACTGTATGTCAAAGATGACTTCTTGCATATTTTGCAAGAAATGCTATTCTTAGTAAAAATGGCCACACCGCCACCATGACTTCCTCTATCATCTCTAAATACCTTGTACCCATTGGGACATATATTATTATCTGGGGTTGATGTTAACAGCCATGTTTCCGAAACACAAATAACATCAATACCAGAGTTCTCAAAAACAATTTTAAATTCATCCAATTTATTATTTAAACTTTGTGCATTTATATGTACAATTTTAAAACCTCTTTTATAGTTAGCCAAAATTTTAACCATATTCATTGTTAAGTCGTTGGACCTTCCACGATCATCACTGATAAAAGTCATAAAAGTGCATAATAATGTGTGTAATGCTAATAAAATCAGAAATTATATAATATAAAGATAATATTAAATTAAGAAATTGAATCATTGTAATTGAAGCAAAAATAACAAAGTATTGAAAATGTAAAACTAAATTAAATGTTGAAGTCAGATAAAATAATAAAGTCATGTATTGAAATAGTAAAATTAAATTAAATGTTGAAGTCAGATAAAATAATAAAGTCATGTAATTATTAAAGAAATTCAAAACAATTTTCAAAACAATTAGTAAAGCAACAAACAAATATAGAGTCATTATCATAAGGTCATTAAAAAACTTGTGTAGTACAGCGAAAAAACTGCCTCAATTGCTCTGGAAAAATAATTTTGTTGGGTTCATCATTCTCATGTTGCTTAATGTAGACAATTCCCCTCAGAGTATAAACTGATTTCAATAGCATATCCTTTTTTAGTCCAAACGCTGTTTTAAATATACCATAATTGTGCGGGGTAAGGTTTTCATTGATGTAAAAACTCTTATCACTTTGGAAACCGGCATCGGACAATCGTAGCGGCGACTTAAATTTACGACGATGAGCTGCAACAGTTCTCAGAAAATAGTTTTTCTCATACGGCGTGTTAAATTTTATAACAATGGGTGGATCAATAACTCTTCCTTGGTTGTTGTAGTGTTTTACACGAAAAATAGATTTAATCACAGGCATAGTAGTGTTTAGAGTGTTGCATATATTTTCATAAATTTTATTTAAGTCTTCATTGTTATAAAAAGGTATGCCAGTTATGCGTACTTCAGACGCCACCATAGAATTTTCATGATTTAAACATTTAATTTTTAAATTTTCAACGTCAGATTTTAATTGATCAATTTCCGTATTGGCCGTCTCTAATTTATTTATTCTATCATTTAATTCTTTTAATTCGCCTTTCACTTCATTTATAATCTCACATTTTAAGTCTTTAAATTTTTGTTCAATTTCAATTATTAAAACTCTCTTACTTTCCGCGATCATATCTTTTATTATTTCAGCTTGCTCTTTCATATAACTGTCTTGTTTAGTAAATTTTGCATCCAGCCAATTCCACAAACGACTGCGTGAGCAAGAGTCATTTGCGCGTGAAAAAATAAGATCTGCCACTGCAGGAGCATTATCAGATAACGGACTAAGCTCAGCTTTATCTGCTGTTCTCTTAGCTCTGTCGGCAGACAACAAGCTTTGAGAGATTTCTGTTGTTGTTTTCTTTGTTCTACGTGTTGACATAATTATGTATATTAAGTACAAACAATGTTTTATATTTATTTTTATTATCTCTTGTTATTCTCTCGTATTATTATTATTGATTGTTTATGATTGTTGTTGTATTTATATTTTGATTTTAATAGCTTTGGGTTATTGTAAGAGAAAACAAAAAATAGATTTTTTTGGATTTTACTCTTAGATTTATTATATGTATGTATTGTTTTAATTTTGCAATTTTTTTGTTGTTAATGTTTTGTTTTGTTTCATTTAAATTATCTTATTGTTCTTTTTGTTCGATATTTTGTGCAATTTGTTTATTTTTAAATCTTGTTTTAACTTTCGTAATTTTTGTTATTAATTTTGTTATTAAATGCGAAAAAGGGCGATGTTAACAGAGCCCACGAGAAAAAATACGTCTTTACACGTCGACAGACAGTTTATAAGTTTATTTAAATTACATTTTTTTTATTTAAGCCAAAATGTAAACGTGTGCGCACCAACTCCACAAAGAAATGGAATTTGGAAGAAGAGAAGTCCATAATTGAATATATATTTATAGGTTGTTAATTAAATTGAAATACATAACTTAAATATTTTGGTTTTGTATAAAATGAAGCAAACTGGTTCGAGTATTACTTATTGGAGGTGTTTACGCCAAAACAACACTTAGCGATTCTCCTTATTTTCCCTACAATTCCAATTTTCCTGAATGTATATAAATGCAGAAAGTTATGTCTTGCAGTATACTTCCACTTGTCACAAAGTGCTAAATAAAATGGCAATGTTCTAAAAAGATCGTAAATACTTATTTTCGGCTAGATACAAACTAACCGTTCAATTATCCACTTCATTCTCCTGTACTGGTAAGAAATCCTTTGTTCAAATAATTTAATAAATAATAAGAAAAAATTCCTAATTTCCTTGTTTTCTTTCATTTATTTTCATATTGTTTGTTAAATTGTTCTGAGTATTTTAATTCTAAACGATTTGGTTTCGGCTCAGAGAGTTGATAATCTCTTCCAATTGTCCATCCACTTTCAAGAGCTTTTCAGCTAAACATTTGGTCCAATCGAACCGGATTTATTTTGGAAGATTCATCTGTTCTCTGAGATTTCACTCAGTTGTTGTGGATTTCCTACCAACAAATTCTTCAATCATCATACACAGGTTAGTTTGTTTTCATTTCATTTACATTGTTTTTTATTACAAAGTGCTTAAGAGTGTTTGTGAAAATATTTGTTCCAAATTAAACAAAACAAAAAGCCGACGGCAATTAATTTTCATAAAAGTGTTGGAAATTTATAAACAAGAAATAAAATTTACTGTGTGCATCGAATTATTTCTTCCCTACACGAATACGTGAATTTTTTCTTTTTTCGCATTATGGAAATAATATACCGACAAGTGTTCTTTTCTCTTTACCAATCGTAGGGTATTTTGTTCTTTTGGTCGTGTATATTTGCTCCACTCCACTTCGGTTCCAATATATTTAGTTGATAAATATTTCATTTAAATTTCACGCGTACTCTTACACCGTTTCTCTTTTTTTTCTTTTTCTAGTTCAATTGCATTACAATTGTATATTTATTTCTTCGCTTCAGAAAATATTCCACACACTTTAATTTTCTTAATACTTGTAATAGGTACTTACCTACCGATTTGTTTTGTTTATTTCCAAACAATATTAATTCTCCTTATTAATATTACATTTCAATTACTTGGGTTCGGCTAATTTCTCTTTTTCCCTAGTTCAATTGCATTACAATTCTTTGAATGCTCTTGGTCTATTTTTTAATAAAATAGTATTCCACACAATTTGCTCTTAACAATTTGTTTTGTTTCTTTCCAAACATTATTAATTATTCTTATTAATATTGCATACATTTATCAACCCTTGCGTTTGTCTCTTTGTATATCTCAGTGATAAACATTTCCAAAATTACACTTGTTTGTGCGTGTGTACATCAAGATATAGTGTACTTGTTTTCTCTTCTCCTTTGTTCTTACAATACTCAACTGATCGTCATTAACCCCAGTATGACCGGTGGGTGCATACAATTTTCTTTAATTCTTTTTAACATTTGTTTTAATTAAAACATTTAAATTTATTAATATAATTATTTATAAATAATTATTATATTTGGTCCAATAAATTGAGTTTATTTTGTAATTTGTATAAATACTAATTTTTTCCAAAACAAATTTTTTAACAACATATAAATTTCAATTTATTTATTTAAAATTGTTTAACTTCTTTTTCTATAGTCCTATATAAAAAAAAAAAAAAAAAATATTCCAGAACATAGCAAATAGAAATTTTGAAATTTAATTATTTTTCCCTGTTCTCCAAAGGGTTAATGGACTTGTAAATATAAACAAATTCCAGTAACATTCCAGTTACTTTTTCTGAAATCCAGTTGATTAAGACAATTAATTCTTTTAAAAATCTATTTTCCTAAAATATTGTTTATTTAACTTGCTATCAAAAAGTAAGTTTCTATTCTATTTCAATATTGATTTTTCTTAATTCTGGTTTTGAATTGTCGGTTGTATTTTTTTCTCCAAATTTTATCCTTATTGCCAATATGTCCCTCAATAATTTCAATCGTCTTGCTAATAGCATTGTGAAGTTTGAGGCTTATTATAATGAAAATCCGTCTCCGATTAATTCAATTTATGAGCTTGAGGTCCATAAATCCGAAGTAATGTCTACCTGGAGTAGTGTCAAATCTGCTTACGAAGAGTTGATGGTTGATAAAGACAATGAAGAGGAGACTGAGACTAAGAAATCTGACGATTTGGAGTATTTAAAGAAAAAATATAAAAACACTTACATTACTTATTGTAATATTTTATCTCAGTTGTTCGAATTGTCAGATAACTTAACTGTCCAGTCTCAGCGTAATAGTAATCCACTATTCACAAATTTCCAATCAGCTTTCAGCCGACAAACTTCTAATTCCGAAATTCTCTACACTATTTCTAATCCTATAAGCTCTCCCAAAGTTGCAAATGGTTTTCAAAATAATATTTCTGGTGCTATATGTAATTTGTGTAATAAAGAAGATCATCCAATACGCAAATGTCCGAAGTTTTTGCAAATGTGTTATTCCGAACGCTTCAATGAGATTAGACGACAAAGTTTATGCCTCAATTGTTTTTCTAACACACATTCTGTTCGAAATTGCTATAGCCAGAAAAATTGCTTCCATTGTAATAAAAGACATAATACCTTGCTCCATAAGGATTGTGATTCATCTGTACAACAATCTGCGCCTAGTTTAGGCTATAATACTATACAGTCCACTAGTAGTTCCAAAGCTGATGTGGTTAAATCTTCCTTTTCTGTAAATTCCAAAGAGGTTCTACTGGGAACAGCAATAATGGACATCCACCACTTGGATAAAAAATGGGAAGTCAGAGCTCTAATGGACTCGGGTTCAAAAGGGTCTTTTATTTCTGAGAGACTATTACGAATTCCTACTTCACGTACGAATGCACAAATTTCCGGCCTGAATCTTACTATATCCACTAGTGTCCACAATCAGTGTACTTTCGTAGCAAGTCCTTTTATCTATTCTGATACACAGTTGGCAACTACGGACCTAGCTGTTCCACGATTATTCGGTACCATTCCTTCCAAAACACTTGGTGGTTCATTAATTTTTCAATTTCCTCCTATCCAGTTGGCAGATCCACAATTCTACGAAAATTCTAAGATAGATCTTTTAATTGGTGGTGACTTCCTCCCGTCAATTATGCTTTCGGGTGTAAGACCTAATGTTTGTGGCTCATTACTGGCTCAGCAAACTATATTTGGGTGGATCTTAACTGGGTCGTTGTCTAATATCGCTACTCCCTCGTTAATTTCTAATTTTTGTGAACATTTTTCTGGTAACTGGGAAGTAGCGAATTTTCCAAATAATAAATTTTGTGACGGTCAATATGTAAAGATTGCTCCAAGTAATCTAAATAGCCAAATTTTACTTTATCATCCCATTTTGGATGTGCAACCCGATAAACCATTTCCGAATATTGTCTTGTCAATATTTTCACAAAATAAAATTTGTTTACTTCATATCCCTGACTTGAAATCCAATTACAATACCATAGTTGAAAAATATAACGATTTTATTTATATGTTCAAATATTTTCCGCCGTATATTCTGGAATTTGAAAATTCCTCATTCCACCATATTACTCACACGAAGTTTAAAATCTATAGTCCCCAACTATGCATTATATGTACTAAGTCCATTCTACCTTCTAATAGTTTAAGTTCCACTGAAGTCCTTCATCCTAGTCGAATTTTACAAAATTTCTTATACTTACAAAGCCTAAATTATCCACGTGTCAAGTATGCAGATGTCCAAAAAATGGATCGACAAATACTCGTCGATCTGAAGCAATTCCATATTTTACAATTATTCCAATTCCATAATAGTCCCAACGTAATTCTCCAAGATTACGAAATAAAATTAGTGACAATCGGCGGTAATCCTGCGCCTTACCAAGCTATTCGGATTTTATTCCAACTAGCTGATGACATCGTCGCATCGAAAAAAAAAATGCATTGGGAACGTCACCAAATTATTTCGGATATAGTACCAAGACGTTTGTTTCTTATAATTGATGACAACTGCATTGCAAAGCCGCTACGTATTGGTTGGAAAGAAGTTTTATCGAAGTTCGTGTTTCTACCAGAAATCCCGAAGCGGACGATTTGGGTCAAGATTCTTTCACCAAATCAGATATTGTTCCGAACTCTAAAATCCGAATAGCTATTGGTATTTAGATATCCAGTCACTTAATGGCATCCAAAACGAAAACCATTCCGTGGAAGTATTTTCCTATGCAACATGTAAAGTCCGTTTTGCATATTTTCAAAAACTCAGCATTGTATTTCAAGTTTTACCAAGTACTTCGAATTTATGATTTTCCATTCATTTTCTCCATTCATCCAAGATTGCAGTATAATTTTCTATTTAATGAAACATATTCCTTTCCCGAAAATCGCGACATAAACCACTCTGAATTCCTTTTTTTCATTTTAATGCACTTTTAGTATAAAGCAAACTGAAAACAAACTAACTTTTATTTATCCTTAAGTTATACAAAGCTTCTTTGATATTATTGAATTCCATACTACTAATGTATTTTCTTAATAGTTTCCAAACTTATATTGTAATTTTAGTCCTAGTTTCAATCAATATTCTGAATTAACAATAGTAATATTAAGTAAATCCTAAGTTAATTTATATTTCTCCTAGCAAAAAAGAAGTATTTGCGATCATATTTTCTTCCTATTTGTATACTGCAAGGCGGGCGGCAATGTTTACGCCAAAACAACACTTAGCGATTCTCCTTATTTTCCCTACAATTCCAATTTTCCTGAATGTATATAAATGCAGAAAGTTATGTCTTGCAGTATACTTCCACTTGTCACAAAGTGCTAAATAAAATGGCAATGTTCTAAAAAGATCGTAAATACTTATTTTCGGCTAGATACAAACTAACCGTTCAATTATCCACTTCATTCTCCTGTACTGGTAAGAAATCCTTTGTTCAAATAATTTAATAAATAATAAGAAAAAATTCCTAATTTCCTTGTTTTCTTTCATTTATTTTCATATTGTTTGTTAAATTGTTCTGAGTATCAAATTCTAAACGATTTGGTTTCGGCTCAGAGAGTTGATAATCTCTTCCAATTGTCCATCCACTTTCAAGAGCTTTTCAGCTAAACAGGAGGTAAATTTATTTGTGGTGTAAGTATTTCGGTTTTTTTTATTTTCGTCATTAAATTTTATCAAGATAATATGCAAAATGCAACAAACCATGATCCAGTTGTTACATTTTATTTTATTCTCATTTGAGTTCATTCGAAATTTGAGTTCTTTTAAACTATTAAATTTCTCCTTTAAAATGCCAAAACAATTCTCAATGCGAAGTCGATATTTAGAAAAGTGTTTGTTGTAGAGATCCCTTTCAGCTTTGGAATGTTCGATGTTGTTTCCTCTAAAAGGCGTCAACAAAAATGACTTTAGGGGATAAGCGCTATCGCCAGCAATCCATTGCGGTGGCGACAAAAATCGTTCAGGGTGTTTTGCTAGGGGAGAGTTTAAAAAAACTTTTGCGTCATGTACGCTACCTGGATAACCTATTGTTAGTTGTCTTATTCGTAATTTGTAGTCACAAACTGCTTGAACTTTAACGGCATATTGACGTTTTCGCGAAAAAAATAGTTCATGCTCGTTGACAGGTGCTTCAGATAATTTTCAGTTCAGTCTCGTCTCATCGAACTGTTCGGACGTGTTTTTTTTAGTGCGGCTGAATTTTCGGTGAAAAAATCGTAATAGGTGAAAAAGTGTAAAAAGTTGAAATTAAACAAAAAAGTGAAAAAATCGTAATAGGTAAAAAAAAAAAAAAAAAAAAAAAAAAAAAAAAAAAACATTAAACATTAAACATCACATAAAAACTGTATGAGTGTTCCTCTCAGATGTAATTCTGAGAAAGAGCTTAGCTCAACTAGAAAAACTAAATGGGTCTCTGAGGAAGAATCCACAAAAAAATCTTTGGAGAATCTTCTCACTGCAAGAGCCATGGAACGGCGTCGTTCCTGTTCGCCCAATATAGTAATTTCAATAGATGAAGGAACATCAACACCTTCTACATCAAATAGTGCAATCAAACCTAGAAAACAAGTAGGTATGGATAAATACGTCACAGTTCTTAAGCGACAGAGGAGCCCAACATCTGCTCAAGTATCATCAAATTCAAAAGCTCCTAAGACCGTGAGTAATGATCAAAATAGGTTTGCTCTCCTCCAGACGGATGAGTCAGAACTTCCTAAGAAGACGTTTAGCCCCCACCAATTTATCTGAGAGACCCACTTCCAGTAAATTGGTACAAAGAATTGTTTCGGTAATAGGTGAAAATATGTTTAGCGTAACATCAATTAAACATGGAAATATCAGCGAAACCAAAATTCAAGTGAAAAAGGAAGATGATTTTCGAAAATTGTCCTACCAGTTGGAGAGGGAGGCTAGGGATTTCTACACCTATCAGCTCAAAAGCGCAAAAGGTCTCCAAGTCGTTCTAAAGGGTATAGAGCCATGTGTTGACCCTGCGGAGATAAAGACCGGCTTAATGGACAAAGGGTTCAAAATTAAGAGTGTTGTGAATATTAGAAACCGTGAAAAGATTCCACAGCCTATGTTTAGGGTGGAATTGGAACCTGGAGATGTCGTATTAAAAAAAAACGAGTCCCATCCCATCTACAATCTGATTTACCTTCTGCATCGTAGAATCACCGTGGAAGAACCGCATAAGCGTCAGGGACCCGTCCAGTGTGTTAACTGTCAAGAATTTGGTCACACCAAGGCGTATTGTAAATTGCCGTCAGTTTGTGTTGCGTGTGGGGAGCTACATGCAACTGCTCAATGCGATAAGTCGAAAACTGACTCAAAAATCAAAAAATGCAGTAACTGCGGAGGTAATCATACCGCAAATTATAGAGGTTGTCCAATTTACACTCATTTGAAAGGCATAAGAACCAACAAGACGTCAGTATTACCTGATCGTCCTCAACAGCCTAATTTTGCTTCGAGTAAAATTTCCCTCAATTGTTACGGTCCACTAGTCATGTAAACGTGCCTAGTTCTAGACAAGTTTCTTACGCAAACGTGGTTAAATCTAATATGCCAGGTTTGGAGCAGGAACCTAAATCATAATATTTCGAGCCTAATATTAACCCTCTAGAGACTACATTGCAGACTCTTGTCCAAACTATGAACACTTTTACGACCACTATGACATCCATGATGCAGGAAATGCTGAAAATGCAATCCACTATCTTACAAGCCATTTTAAAAAAATTATTTGTTTAAAAATTTGTTTTTGGAACGCGAACGGCCTCCGCCAACATAAAAACGAACTGGAACACTTCCTGATGGATAAGC
This sequence comes from Bellardia pandia, assembly GCA_916048285.2. Lineage (NCBI taxonomy): Eukaryota > Metazoa > Arthropoda > Insecta > Diptera > Calliphoridae > Bellardia > Bellardia pandia. Next base: position 1,470,976 of record OU696534.1, read on the forward strand.
AGAATGATGTCATGATAATTTCTGAAACTCACTTGACGGCGACAGCGTACTTCAAAATTAATGGCTACGTGTTATATGATACTAAAGATCCACGCGGAAGAGCATGTGAAGGTTCGGCAATTCTTATAAAGAACAGAATAAAACATTATTTAATGAACAACATATGTGAGGATTACCTACAAGCAACAAACATTTGCATTAAATTCAGTCAATACAATTTTGTTTTATCATCAATTTATTCGCCACCTCGATTTTCAATAAAAGAACACCAATACTACAGCTTCTTCAATTCCCTTGGAGCTAGATTTTTAGTTGCTGGTGACTTTAACGCCAAACACACTTTTTGGGGTTCACGTCTGGTGACCCCGAAGGGTCGTGAACTCTTCAACACCATTGCAAAAATGGGATTAGATCTACTCTCAAGCGGTCATCCCACCTACTGGCCGACGGACCGACGGAAGATTCCCGATGTTATTGACTTCGGAGTAGTGAAAAATATCCCTGTAGAATTGATACAAGTGGAGCCTTCATTAGACTTGTCTTCAGATCACTCTCCTTCTATTATTTCAATGCGTTTCCTTCAAGGGAATGGCTCTCCATTTCGGGACATATCTAAAACCAGAGTAAGTTGGATAAAGTATAAAAAGTATTTAAGTTCCCACTGCACGGAAAATGTAGTGTTGAGAACTACCGAGGATATTGATGGGTCGATTGGCAAGTTTACTGAGGACATACGAAGAGCTGTACATCACGCCTCCTCATACGACGTTGAGTGCAGAAGTGGGACAAATACAACTTATTTCGCTGAACTCGATCACCTCCTGTCAGAAAAAAGAAGAGTTAGAAGAGAGTGGCAAATTCACAGGTCTCCTGAACTGAAAGCTAGGCTACGGGTATGCAGAGATATACTAAGAAATTTCTTAGAAACCCAAAGAATGGCTTCACTTAAATCTTACTTGGAGGGTCTTGATAGTACCCCACAATCTGACTATTCGTTATGGAAGGCGGCACGAGGTTTAAAAAGACCAGTTAGAGGAAAGCCTCCTCTGCGAAATCCGACAGGTGACTGGGCTAGAAATGATTCCGAGAAGGGGATTTTATTTGTTAACCATTTGAGAAATGTGTTTACTATAAACAACTCAAATAATGCATCTGATTTGCCTCCACTAGTTATTAGACCTCCTGTACCTCTAAGACTTAGCTTTAATGATGCTCAAAGCGCTATTGGTACTCTGAATCTTAAAAAAGCTCCAGGTATGGATAAAATCAGCAACAAAATGCTTGTGGAGTTACCTCGTGTAGCTAAAAGAATTATCCTATTTATTTTCAATGCTATTTTACGCCTAGAATACTATCCTGCAGATTGGAAGGTATCTATGATTACCATGATTCCTAAGCCAGGGAAGGACCCCACAATTTCAAAACTGTTTGAAAAATTGTTATTGGCTAAGTTGATTCCAATTCTGAACGACACTCAATGTATCCCAAATCACCAATTCGGGTTCAGAGCTAAACACAGTACCATCGAACAAACACACAGATTGGTAAATGTGAGAAGACAGTCGTTTGAAGAGAAAAAATACTGCTCCGCCCTTTTCATTGATGTGTCGCAAGCGTTCGACAAAGTCTGGCATGAAGGTTTAATGCATAAAATTAAATTAACTCTGCCTGCTAACACCCACAAACTTATGAAAAGTTATTTATATGGTCGCAAATTTACAATCAAAGAAGGCGATTTTTTAAGCCCCGCTCAGCCAATTGAAGCAGGAGTACCCCAGGGTAGCATACTGGGTCCAACTTTATATTTGATTTATGCATCCGATATGCCGTTAGACCCCATAATACATACGTCAACTTTTGCAGACGATACAGCCTTTATTAGCGTTCATAAGGACCATCAAATAGCATCACAGAACTTGCAGAAATATGTTTATAAACTAGAGAATTGGCTTGAGCTTTGGAAAATCAGGGTTAACGAACAGAAATGTATTCATATAACTTTCACATTGCGAAAAGATACATGCTCGTTCATCAGAATAAATAATCAAATTATCCCGCAACACAATGAAGTCAAATACCTCGGAATCCACCTCGATCGTCGTTTAACTTGGAAGTCTCATATCGACGCAAAACTTACCCAGATGAGATTAAATGCAGTGCAAATTAATTGGCTAATCGGCAGAAATTCTACATTAAAGTTGGATTGCAAACTTTTGTTGTACAATGCAATTCTAAAGCCAATCTGGTGTTATGGAATTCAATTATGGGGTTCTGCCTCAGCATCCAACATTGAAAAAATTCAAAGGGGTCAAAATAAGATTCTACGTACAATTACTGCAGCTCCATGGTACGTTAAAAATTCTATAATTCACAAAGATCTAGGCATTCCTTTGGTGAAAGTCGAACTTACAAAATACGCCTCAAAATATGTCAGCAAACTTAAACACCATCCAAACCCACTTGCACGAGACATCCTTAACTTTAGTGGCCATGTTCGGTTGAGAAAGAGGGATACCCTTGCTTTAACTCAAGCGCAAAACAGATGACTGGATCAGTGGATATACATTTTTTGTAGTATCATCATATTTTGTCTAGCACTGGCTGGACTTATTATTTTCTTTTAGTATTAAGATTCGAAAACTTATTGTCATTTCACTTCTGAAGATACAATAAATAAATTAAATGTATTAAAAAAAAAACAAAAAAAGATAATTTTATTTCAGAGCCGTCTATATACCCTACGCAACCAGGCATTTCGTCTTTAGTTGCGAACAAAATTTGTTGTCTTTCTTCTGCATTAGGCCAGTTTATGAATTTTTCTTTCGTATTTAAAACTGCTTTAAAAACGCGCTTTGTGACCTTTTGAATTGTGCCTCCGTCACCCACTCCAAAGAGGGTAGCTACCTTGCGTGTTGAAAGTCCATCGCCTGAGGATCCTAACAGAAAAAGTACAATTTTTAACTGCATATCAATTGGAAGCTGTGCTGTTTTTGGACTTGTATTAAATACATTATCGTCTTTAATCAAGTTTAGTATATGCACAAATTCCTCCGGTCGAACTCTAATCATTTGATTAAACCGGCTGTCGTCAAACTTTCTTAACACGTTTTGGTGCCACTTATTGGATTTTGGAACTCCAAGGTGGATGCTTCTGCGGTTTGTGAGCAAACTAGCGACGGTTGATAAGAACATTTCATTTATTTGTTCTTCATCGTCATCATCACCTTTAAAACGATTTATTTAGTAAAATGTAAACTTGTAATTATTGTTTTATTTACTTGAATCAGCCATTATTTATTTGTTTATTTATTTATTTATTTATTTATTCAATGTGTTTATCCTGTACAACAAGATTAAATCTTATAATTAAAGTACAGGAATTACAATGTCCAATATGTATTTTTCGCACAAACCGGCTATTATTTCAGATTTTTGACTTGTTTTTGGCATTTTTAATTAAAAATATTTGTAATTGTTTATAATTGTTTTTTTTCTTTTATCAGCTGACTCAAATTTGAAATAGCACACTAACTTATGAGGGTTGCTCACAGCAGTCATATTTTTTCGTGTTATTATTTTATGACATACGACTTTATGACTACCGTGTGAATACCCCATTAAAAATATTGAATCAGTAGCAATATAAAACAAGTAAGAAAGTATAGTCGGTCAAGGCCGACCATATAATACCCTACACCCAGTATACGTATAAAACAGTTTTTCAGAAATGGGAGATATAACCTATTGTGGGCCGATCATCCAAAAATTTAGTATTACGATGTCTGTGAATATAAGTACCTATTATATGTGTTAAACTTTATCTCGATATAAATAATTTTAAAAGATTGATGAATGTTAAAGTGAATTACGAAAAGGGTCTTATATGGAAGTTTTGACTATTTATGAACTGGCTATTATAAAATTAGGTGGCATCCTATTTGTACATAAGAAAATCATCTTTGTTAAATTTTATTCGGATAAACACATTTTTAAGATATTTATGATCCTTAAAGTGATTTCGGGAAGTGGGCCTTATATGGGAGCTACGACTAATTATAGACCGATCGTCATAAAATTCTACCATATTATATGTATATGTACGAAACATATTTGTGTTCAATATATATTTGGATACCAACATTTTTAAAAGAGTTATGCTCTTTTAAGTGATTTTCGGAAGTGGGCCTTATATGGGAGCTACGACTAATTATGGACTGATCTTCACGAAATTTGTAGATGTTATTAACCTTCATTTATTATTCATTTGTGGTGAAATTTGTTTGCATACTTGTGTAGTGTACCTCACATATACATATTTTTAAATGCCTTCGAAACTAATAATATCCTTTTTAATAATTACTTTAATCTTATACCTAATATGTAAACATTTAAAACGTATATATCTTAATAAACAAAAATTTGTAATAACAGAGGTATAAAAATAGAATATAATGCATAAATTATAGAGAAAAACTAAATAATAAAAACAAAACTAATTTTTACTTCTACATAAGCCTAAAGATATATGGAAGAGAAATTGAGCAATTTGAAAGAATTCTGGAAGAATTTAAAAAAGAGTCCAGGGAGAACCTATACCGAATCAACGGTATTGAATAAATTAAAATATATCGAAAATTTGAATTTCAACTAATAGAACTAGAAGAAAACGATAAAGGAAAGTTAGTATTAAAACTAGAATTTAATAATCTTTATAGACTAATAGAAGAATACTTAAATAATAGTATAAAGAAACCATTAAAAACAAAAGACTTAGACATGGCATCGTTTAATTTAGAAACAGTTGCAAAAACATTACCTTTGTTTACAGGTAATTATATTGAATTAGACAGTTTTATAATAACAGCAGAGTTATTAAATAAGACCCTATCAGAAACAGCAAAAATAGATTTTCTTCAGTATGATTATCATGCTAAATTATCCTCAAATGTCAGAACATCAATCTGAAGCTACACAAAACCTGAAAATTTCGAAGCACTTAAGGAACTATTAAAACAAAGATACAAAATCAATAAAACAATCCCAGAATTACAAACTAAACTCACTACATTATTCCAAGGGAAAATGTCTATTAATTCATATAAGGAGAAGATAATGAGCATAATTGACATCCTAAATAAACTAGGCATAGAAGAATTAGGAAATCAAGTAACAGAGGCTGAGAAAAACGTTATAGTCCGATTGAATAATAAGCTTGCATTAGATACATTCAAGAAAGGGCTAAATGACTATTTCAAACCAACCATATACACTGCCCGACCAACTACACTACAAGAAGCATCTGACCTTGCAATCGAAATTGAAAATTAAAAGAAGGCAACACATAACGAAATCCTGAATATCAGAAGAGGAGAACCACAGTATCAACAAAACAACAATCAAAACTATAACAGAAACATACAGAACAGAAATAACAGAACCTACAATAATCATAATAACGGAAACAACAATAACAACTTTAACTCTAACAGAACTAATAACTATAGAAATAATGTCAATAATTTTAATAACAATTCCAATAGAAGTAATAACTATAATAACAACAGAAACAACAACAGATTTAACAATGACTACAACATAAGAAACAATCCACCCAATACAAACAATAGAGAAAGATATCAAAACACATATAGGAACAATAGAAATATACATATGATACAATATGAGGGAAACGGAACAGGCCAGGGATACCAAGGATACCAAGATATCCCGGAGAGCCAAGACTAAAAATTCACAAAATATCCAATAATAATTCAAATTATATTAATGTAAGATACAAAAATAACAATTTAACTTTTCTAATAGACACTGGCGCCGACATATCACTCTGTCGTATGCGTAAAGAATTCTCAGGCGAACAATACAAACCAGAAGAAAACTGCAAATTAACGGGTATCACTACAGAAGAAATAGAATCAATAGGAACACTAGAATTAAAATTAAACGTATCAGGAGAAACATGCATTCACAAATTTCAATTAGTACAAGAAAGTTTTCGTATAGAAACAGACGGAATATTAGGAAGAGATTTCTTCAAGAAATATCTTTGCAGAATTGACTATGAAACATTTACAATTTCACTCTACATTAATAACAACACAATAATACTACCAATGCAAACAAAATCATTCGAAACTCTAAACATAACTATACCACCTGAACTACTGAAGATTGTGTAATACTTAATAATGAAATAAAAGAAGGCATTTTTTTGAGCAACTCAATAGCACCAAAAAATGGCATGACCCGCATTAAGTTATTAAACACAACAAACGAGTCAATAACACTAGAAGGCATTAAATTGCATACTGAACCACTTTCAAACTACGAAATATTAAATTACAATGACAATAAAAATAAAATAAACACTGACGAACGTTTTAAACAAGTACTTAATGAACTGAAACTAAACACCAATGATGAATATGCAAAAGCGACATTAATAAAAATATTTAAAAATTATCAAAACATTTTTCACTTAGAAGGCGAAAAATTAACAGTCAACAATTTTTACAATCAGAAAATCACGACCTCAGACAACAACCCTGTTTACATAAAAAATTATAGACTACCACATACTGATAGGGCCGAGCTCCAGGCTACTATCGGGGTCAGCGGGTGGCGGATAGCTAAACGGCCTACAGATATGTAGGCCAGCTGCTATAAATAAGCAGTCCCCGACCGGGAGCGGCAGACTCAGCGGGCGTACTACAAAAAGGTACACGTGCCCAAAGACGAATCTGCGACAATGGCAAATGGATGCCGCCATCTAAATAGGTGTCCACCCACAGGAGGTGAGAGGAGAAGTTAGGAGAGTGATGCCTCCGTGGGTTCCCAATCAAAAATCCAGAAGCGTCTGACCCACGTTGGGCGGCTATCTGGTCTGCGTCTGACCCCTGGAGGGGCGGCAGTATTCGCAACGATGCGTCTCTATGGCATTAAGATCGAGATCAGTAAGATCTTAATTATGGTATTCCTGGAAAACGATTTGTATTTGATGAACCCTGGGCTGACGGTTTATGGTATTCTATAACCTGTGCACGTGGAGGTGAAACTCTTCGGAAATGGCTTATAGGCTAATGCTATAACCGCCTCCTCCTCCTAAAACCTGGCAAGTCTCAAGGTGCGCTCAAAGTTCGTCGCCGTTTAGTTGGCGGTGTAGGCTCGGATGGTACTTCCCGACTAACGCGGATCCGGCACTGGCTTAGGACCCCATAAGGGCCTCAAGTCAACCCACTGCATGGCCTCCCTGCAAGCATAGATAACCATGGGATTCTAACGCGACTACACATCGAATGGAGATAGCGGCCTTGAGTTTGGACAAACAGCATGGAAGAAACCCCCCTTATTTATAACTACAAAGAGAAGATGGAAGGAAGTAACGGAAGTAAACTGAATGAATTTGATAGGGCTGAATCCCCATTCAGAAGGAGCTCAGTGATAAAGAGATCACCACCTGCAAACGTGGTAAACGCTGAAACACCCTGTAGACAAAATATTAGAAGCGATAATCTTGAGCGACTTGGCGCGAAAATAACACAGTTGGTGAAATTTTTGAGGACATGTAAGAATGTTCATAAGGAAATCCACATAACAGCACGCGAGATACAAGCTCTATTTCTACAAGTGCCGAATGGATCAAGTAGCTCTACTGTTAACTCCCAAAGAATATCATTTGAGAGTAAGGAAACTCAGACGGAAGCATGGTTAAAACCCCAAGCCCCGCAAACATCAGAAACAGCGGCTGTGAAAAGAGGCGCTAAAACACAGAGTCCAAAAGGAAACGAAGGAAAAAAGAAAAAGGATGTAAGCCCTAAGACTGTAAATAAAGAAATTAAACTCACCGAAGAACCTGCACAAAAAAAGGACGGAAAGTTTGATACAGAAGAAATGGGATCTGATTGGACAAAAGTAGTGCCAAAAGCAAAAAAGAGAATGAAACAAAATCGGCCAGATGCCCTGATTATTAAAACCTGTGGAGACAAGTCCTACGCGGATATACTCAGGCAAGTGAAGCGTGATCCAAAGCTCAATATTCTTGGTGAAAATATCAAGAACATTAGGAAGACGGAAAAAGGTGAACTACTCTTGGAGCTAAACAAATCTGCTCATGAGAACACGAACAAATTCAGGGAAGCAATTATAGAAGCTATCGGCTCTGTAGCAGATGTACGAGCTCTTACACATGAAGTAATATTGGAAATAAGAGACATTGATGAAGTAACCACGAAAGAGGAGGTTTTTGAGGCTCTAATTGGTGAATCAGAAGAATTCAATATGTTGCAACCTTCTGCAATAAAGTCAATGAGGAAAGTATATAGAGGTACCCAAATCGCCACTATTGCCTTGAGTTCTGCAGTAGCCAACATATTACTTCGAACTGGAAAAATACGTATTGGATGGGTGGTATGCCGAATTCGCGAAAAATTAACACCAAAAAGATGCTACAAGTGCCTTGACTTCGGACACACGACAGTAAAATGTAAAAGCCCCAATAACTACTCTGGTAATTGCTTCCGCTGTGGGGAAGGAGGTCACAAGATTAAATCTTGTACAAAGGATCCAGTTTGTCTTTTATGTAAGGACAATACATCTAATACTGGACACGTTACTGGTTCAGCTGTATGTCCCCAATACAGGAAAGCGGTACTACAACTAAAAACACAATGACCAGATTACTTCAGCTAAATCTTAACCACTGTGAAGCTGCTCAGGAGCTACTAAAACAAAGTGTACGAGAGTTGGATGTGGATGTAGCTATCCTCAGCGAACCCTATGGAAAAGTTAAATTAACAAGTTGGGCATATGATGCCTCAGGAACGTCTGCAATTTGGTCTGTGGACAGGAGAATGTTACAAAACACAATGACGAGTGAATGTGGCTTTGTTCGAGCTACGATTTCCGGAGTATCCATATATAGTTGTTACATCCCCCCGAGGTACGATATTAATGAATACAAGAGAATCATAGATATTTTAACAAGTGATGCTATAGGGAAAGATATGGTAATTATAGCCGGTGACTTTAATGCGTGGGCCACGGAATGGGGCTGCCCAAGAACCAACGAAAGGGGCAGGATTCTACTAGAATCGCTCGCTGTACTTGATGTAGTGTTGATGGACTCTGGTAACGAGCTAACGTTCAGCCGAAATGGAGGAGGCTCAATAATCGATATCGCCTTTGCTAGTTCTATTATCTGCAATCGAATTAAATGGCAAATTTGTGATATTTATACCCACAGCGACCATAGTGCTATAATTATGAACATTGCTGACCCTATACCAACAACTACGACAGCATCCAGACAAGAACTTCCTGGTTGGAAGAGCAACACGTTTGACAAGGAAGTATTCCATTTGTGTATGGAAAACATGGAATTGAACGGTTCTCCAGAAAATATGGCGGAACAGCTAATTTACTGCACAACACGGTCGTGTAATGCAGCTATGAAGAAGAGGAAAAGTGGAATTAATAAAACTCCCGTATATTGGTGGAATAACGAAATCGCTGAGCTACGCAAAGAATGTGTTCGAGCCAGGAGAGTCTATACAAGGACACGCGGCAGACCGGAGAATGATATACATCACCAGACCCTTAGAATAAAGAAAAAGGCACTTAAATCTGCAATTCGAAGAAGCAAAAGAACAAGTTTCTTAAACATCTGTGAAGACGTTGATAACAACCCATTTGGATTAGCATACAAGCTCGTAATGAAGAAACTGAAATGTCTAAGTACAGCATCACCTACAGAAGATAGAATCCTCAGTCATATAGTAGCCCACCTCTTTCCACAAAGAGAGGCACAACATGGGCATCCTGTAATCCGCGAGATAGCTTTAGCTTCCCAGTAGTTACCTTATCTGAAGTACAAATGGCTGTGTCAAGATTTCAGGACAGGAAAGCGCCTGGACTTGATGGTATTCCCAACCCGGTTTTAAAAGAGGTTGTAAAATGCAGTGCCGACAAGGTACTACAGCTAATCAACAGTTGCTTGCGGCAAGGATCTTTCCCACCAATCTGGAAGAGACAAAGATTAGTATTATTACCCAAGGATGGGAAACCATTAGAAGAACCGTCTTCATATAGACCGCTATGTATGATCGTATGTATGCGGAAAGTTGCTGGAAAGCATTATTTGTCATAGATTGGAGGAGCATATTGAATTAGTAGAAGGGCTATCAGATACTCAATTTGGTTTTAGAAAACGTAGATCGACGATAGATGCAATCAAGGTGGTAGTATACATTGCAAAAGAGGCAATCAAAGGCAAATGTTGGAGGAATGGCGCCAAGGAATACTGTATCGTTGTAACATTGGATGTTAAGAATGCCTTCAGTACAGCTAACTGGGAAAATATTGTGAATTCTCTAAGACGGCTAAATACCCCAGCATATCTAGTGGCCATTATTGAAGACTACTTCCGAAAGAGAGTTCTAGTCTATGGTACCGATGAGGGAACGAAGGAATACGACATAACAGGTGGAGTTCCCCAGGGATCCGTGCTTGGACTCCTCTTATGGAACGTTATGTACGATGGTGTTTTAAGACTTCATCTGCCGGAAAGGGTGAAAATCACAGGCTTTGCAGATGATATAGCGCTAACGATCGTCGGGAAGATTATTGATGAAGCTAGGACAGTTGCAGAAAGTAGTATTTATATGGTCAAATCATGGCTCAACTCAATGGGTCTTTTGTTGGCTGAACATAAAACGGAGGCTGTATTGATAACAAGTCGTAGGGTGGTAGAATATACTAACCTCAAAATTGGGAACTGCGAAATAAGGACCAAAGATAGCCTTAAGTATCTGGGTGTCATGATAGACAACCGTTTATCGTTTAAATACCATTTTAATTATGTAAAAGCTAAGGCTGGTAAAACATGTGCTGCATTACACCGTATAATGCCTAACACAAGAGGTCCTAAGTACCTAAGAAGGAAAGTCCTCGCGGGAGTCGTAAAAAGCACCATTCTTTATGGAGCTCCGATATGGGCCGAGTCCACCAGGCTCAAAACCTATGCTAGAAGGATTAACTCTGTTTATAGGCTAATGCCACTTCGGGTATGCTGTGCATATAGAACAGTATCTGATGAAGCAGCTTTTGTCATAGCAGCCATGATACCAATTGATATCCTGGCAAGGGAGGCAAAATGTGAGTACGAATTAAGAGGCATACCAGAGAATGACAGCCCTGTCAGAAATGTCCGAAGGGAGAGCATGGCGGAATGGCAGGCCAGGTGGGCGACAGCAACAAAGGGTAGGTGGACGTACACACTGATCCCCGATGTCGACGTGTGGTGCAGTAGGGAGCATGGATACATAAATTTCTACCTTACTCAATTTCTAAGTGGACACGGTTGTTTCAGATCGTACTTATATCGGTTTGGACTTGACACATCTCCGTTTTGTCCGAACTGTGTTGACAGAGTGGAGGATCCCGCACATGTGTTCTTTGATTGTCCCCGATTTAGTTCTGACAGGTCAATTCAGTCTCGTCTCATCGAACTGTTCGGACGTTTTACTTTTAGTGCGGCTGAATTTTCGGTGAAAAAATCGTAATAGGTGAAAAAGTGCAATAGGTTGAAATAAAACAAAAAAGTGAAAAAATAACTCGTAATAGGTTAAAAAAAAATCTACGGTAATATCGGTAATTAAAAAAAACACTAAAAATCGCATAAAAATTGTATGAGTGTTCCTCTCAGATGTAATTCTGAGAAAGAGCTTAGCTCGTCTAGAAAAACTAAATGGGTCTCTGAGGAAGAATCCATAAAAAAATCTGTGGAGAATCTTCTCACTACAAGAGCCGCAGAACGGCGTCGTTCCTGTTCGCCCAATATAGTGATTTCAACAGATGAAAAAACATCATCTTCATCAAACAGTGCAGTCAAACCAAAAAAAACAAGTAGGTATGGATAAGTACATCATCGTTCTCAAGCGACAGAGGAGCCCGACGTCTGCTCAAGTGTCATCAAATTCAAAAGCTCCTAAGACCGTGAGTAATAATCAAAATAGGTTTGCTCTCCTCCAGACGGATGAGCCAGAACTTCCTAAGAAGACGTTTAAGCCCCCACCAATTTATCTGAGAGAGCCGACTTCCAGTAAATTGGTACAAGGAATTGTTTCGGTAATAGGTGAAAACATGTTTAGCGTAACCTCAATTAAACATGGAAATATCTGCGAGACAAAGATCCAAGTGAATAGGGAAGATGATTTTCGAAAATTGTCCAACCAGTTGGAGAGGGAGACTAGGGACTTCTATACCTACCAGCTCAAAAGCGCAAAAGGACTCCAAGTCGTTCTAAAGGGTATAGACCCATGTGTTGATCCTGCGGAGATAAAGACCGGTTTAATGGACAAAGGGTTCAAAATCAAGAGCGTAGTGAATATCAGAAACCGTGAAAAGATCCCTCAGCCCATGTTCAGGGTAGAATTGGAACCTGGAGATGTTGTCTTAAAGAAAAACGAGTCCCATCCAATCTACAATCTCATTTATCTTCTGCATCGTAGAATTACCGTGGAGGAACCGCATAAGCGCATTGGACCCGTCCAGTGTGTTAATTGTCAAGAATTTGGCCACACCAAAGCGTACTGTAAATTGCCGTCTGTTTGTGTTGCGTGTGGGGAACTACATCCAACTGCTCAATGTAATAAGTCCAAAACTGACGTAAAAATAAAAAAATGCAGTAACTGCGGAGGTAATCATACCGCAAATTATAGAGGTTGTCCAATTTACACTCATTTGAAAGCCATAAGTACCAACAAGACGTCAGTTTTACCTGTGTCAGATATGGCAACCTCCAATTAAATTGTAACTGCCACTTTTTACAACCCTGTATACAAGATGCTCAATTGATGCCGAAGTGAACAGTTGTTGTGAGATACGCCACGAGGAAGTTCTTAAAAACGCGACGGATAATTTAAACTAACAAACTGTGTTTTATTTTTAATTTTGTTCTTTTGTTTTTCTGTTACTTTTTTTTGAAATAAACATCCAATTGAATTTCTGAAAATAAACTTTTGTTGTTGTTTTGGAAATACTGAAAACCACTCTGCCTTCTTGACAAATTCAGAAGTGGGATATTCTTACAAGCGTATATATGTAAGAAAAGAACACATTAAAACGTGTGTGTGTGTGACTGTGTAACATAAAAAAAAAACATTGCTTTGTTAAACTGCTGCGCAAAAGCAGAAAACGAAAAGTGAACGAGAATTTTTTTTGCATTACAACAAACACTCGTGGAATATTTTGTTTATTAAAATTTGTACAGAAAAAAACGGTGCAACGTCGAAAAAAAAAACTTGTTAGTGTGTGCGTGTCTATTCATTGTAACAATCATTTTTTAGGAAATCTGACCTGCGTTGAAAGGAAAGATTGAGAAGTTGTTAAACGAAAAGTTAAAAGATGAGCGTGTCGAAAATAGTAAAAATAAACTCGTTGAAAGTCGAACAGTTGAAAAACGTTTTGCGCGAGAAAAATCTACCAAGTACAGGCCAAAAGTGCGAGTTAGTGAATCGGTTAAGTGAAGCAATGCAAAGTGACGAAATATTCTTTGCTGACGAAATGCAAGAACTTAAAAACACTGAAACGGTATCTGGTCTAACGGTCGACGACGGTACAAAAGCGTTACAAACACAAATAAATTCGTTGACAAATATGATGCAAAATTTAATGTCGGTAGTGCAAACACATGTAGTAAAAACGGGTACAATAAATAGTACAGAAACAGAAAATATTAATGTTAGTTTTAATGACACTAGAAATAATTCGGTAAACTCTTACAACAACTCCGTAAATTCTTATGAGAATATACGTGATATTGCATCGTTACTACCTGATTTTAACCCTACAGTAGAAACATCACTAAATTCAGTTCAATTCATTAAACGGATAGAAATGTTAAAGGAGGCCTACAAATGGTCGGACAACACATTGTTATTTGTAGTGCAACAGAAATTAAACGGGTCGGCGAAGTTGTGGGTTGATTCCCAAGAAATTTTTGTTTCGTGGCAACAATTTAAAGAATTTTTTTTACGGGACTTTCCTTGTCAAGACAATGTTGCAAGTGTTCATATTAAAATGTCGAATTCTCACAGAAAATACAATGAAACACCACAGGAATATTTTTATCGAATGACGGCCATTGGAAAGAAGGTTTTGTTACGCGAAGAAGACATTGCATTCCATATAATAAACGGTATTAATGACAACGATCTAAGAAAAGTTATTTCAAAGAGTTATGTAACACTAAATGATTTGCTACGCGATATAAATGTCTATTGTGATTATAACGCAGTGAAGAATGAAAATCAAGTCGGTCGGAATAAAAATCTTGAGTATAATGTCGCAAAAACAGGACAATCTTATAACCGAAATAAAAACGTTACAAATAACAATACCGAGCCAAGTAATCTGAGAGTTGAAAACAAACGAATCGGTCGTGTAGTTGAGTGTTTTAATTGCCGCCAAAAGGGACATATTGCCATTAATTGCACGGAACCTCAACGTAAAACTCGGTGTGTTCATTGCCAAAAGACAAATCATAAAAGTGATGATTGTTCAAAAAGATTGCCAAATCAACCGGGGGCAAATGTGAATAAAATTTTTGACGATAAACAGTACAATTTTAACAAGATAATTTCTGTAAAAGGAACTGAAGTAAAAGCTTTCATAGATTCGGGAAGCCAAATTAGTTTGATCCGCGAAAGTCGAGCAGTAGATACGGGTGAAATATTGAAGTGTACGAAAATGTTATCAGGTTTTGCCGGCGGGAAATACACGTGTTCCGAGAAAATTAATACTTTAATTGAAATTGACGGTCATATTCTGAATGCTGAATTATTTGTGGTTAAAGATAATCTCCTCCCTGAAGATATTTTGCTTGGCCGGGATATTTTATGTCGCGAAGGGAACACATTTGTTATAAAGGGTGAAGAATGCTGGTTAGAAGCTGCAAGTAGTATAAATATGGACGACAACCTCGATCAACAACAGCAAACCGAATTAAGGAACATAATTTCCGGTAATCGTAAGTGTTTTGCCACAAATATTTTGGAATTGGGTAAATGTACAATCTCAAAAATGGAGATAAAACTGAAAACGCAGGAGCCAATTAACTTAAAGGCATACCGAATCCCGTTTGCTAAAAGAGTTATAGTTACTGACATAATTAATAATCTTTTAAAATGTCAAATTATTAGACCTTCAAACTCTCCTTATGCATCCCCTGTAGTACTGGTTGAAAAGAAAAATGGTGAAAATCGATTATGTGTTGACTATAGACTCTTAAATAGCGTAACCATCAAAACTCCATATCCTATGCCTGTGCTAGACGAGCAATTTGCCCAATTGTCTGGAAATAAAATATTTACCACTCTCGATCTCAAAATGGGTTATCACCAAATTGAACTTAAAGAAGATTCAAAGCAGTATACTGCGTTTGTAACAACCGATGGCCACTACGAATATAATCGCATGCCATTTGGTCTCGTAAATGCGCCCGCTAGTTTTCAAATGGTAATGAATCAGATTGCAGCCGAAATGGGACGTGGTGAGATACTTGTGTACTTGGATGACGTTATTATTCCAAGCAAAACGATTGAACAAGGACTCTGTTTGTTGAAAAAGTTTCTGAATATTCTATCTAAATATGAGCTGACACTAAGGCTTGACAAATGTCGTTTTTTACAAAACGAAATATCTTATCTGGGTCATATTGTTAATGGTAAAGGCATAAGGCCAGGCGAACAAAAGATAAGTGCGATAAGAGATTTTAAAGAGCCTTCTAACGTGACCGAAACGCGACGTTTTCTTGGACTTACCGGTTTCTTCAGGAAATTTGTGCCAGAATATTCGCTTACTACTAAACCGCTTACCAACCTTACCCATAAGTCTGAGAGGAATAATTTTGTATGGGGTGAAGATCAACGCAATGCTTTCGAAAAATTGAAGTCTATGCTAATAAATGCTCCAATACTAGCTTTGTATGATCCTACAGCAGACCATGAATTACATACCGACGCAAGTCTTATTGGATTGGCCGGAATTCTACTTCAGTCAAAAGATGGTAAAAGTTTCCAACCTGTATTCTACTTCAGCAGGCACTGCACCAGAGAAGAACAACGTTACCATAGCTACGAGTTAGAGGTGTTAGCAGTGGTGGAGTCATTAGAACGTTTCCGAATTTACTTGCTTGGCAAACCATTTAAAGTCGTTACTGACTGCTCTGCTGTTGCAAATGTTCGCGATAAAAAGGAACTTAAATCAAGAATCGCCCGGTGGTGGTTGAAAATGCTTGAATTCGATTTCGTGACTGTACATAGACAAGGGAGTAAGTTGGCACACGTTGACGCCTTAAGCCGTTCACCTGTCGAACCATCAAATACTGTGGAACCAGCAGGACTTGTTTTTACTGTTGAAGATGACATCGATGACTGGGCTTTTACAATGCACTTGCAGGATAAAAGGTTAAACTTTATAATGGCCGTCTTAACAGGAAAAGTAGAATCGACAGAGACAAATCAATTGAAACAAAATTATGAAATTTTAAATAATCGTTTGTATCGGAAAGTAAACGCTGAACGGAAATTTGTAATACCCACTGCCGTTAGATGGAGAATCGTAAAACACTTCCATGATGATATGGGACATTTCGCCACGGAAAAAACAATACAACGTATTCAAAAGTTGTTTTGGTTTCCGAAAATGAGAAAATATGTAAAGGAATACATTGCTTCTTGTGTAACATGCTGCTATAATCGAACGCAGAAGGGAAAACCTGAAGGACAATTGCACTTTGATGCACCTGAACCGATACCCTTCTATTTGATTCACATCGACCATTTAGGACCGTTTGTGCGCTCTAAGAAAGGCAACACTCGCATCCTAGCGATTTCGGATGCATTTTCGAAGTTTCTAGTAGTTAAACCCGTTAAAAATACAAAAACATCTCCCGTTTTGAATATTCTGAGCGAAATATCAGGCTATTTTGGATTGCCGAAGAAAATTGTTTCTGACAGAGGAACAGCATTTACCTCAAGGATATTCGAAAAATACTGTGAAGATCACAACATTCGCCATATAAAAACTGCAGTACGTACGCCACGTGCAAATGGCCAAGTAGAGAGGGCTAACTCAATTATTCTCAACTATTTACGAACGACAACCGATGAACCACGAAATTGGGATGTGAACCTGAACGAATTTCAATGGATCTTTAATTCACAAACTAACGCCACAACTGGACTTACACCGAATGAGCTGGTATTCAATTTCAAGATTAACGATGTTGTACAAAATCATCTTGTAATTGCTGTTCAGAATGATCTAGACGAATCTTTAACTGCGAAAACTTCTGAGGAAAAATATGAAGAGGCGTTAAACAACATCAGTAAGGAACGCGATAAATGGAAAGCTCGGTTCGACCAAAAACACGTTACTCCACGACAATATTCTGAGAACGATCTAGTTGTAGTTGTATTCGAACCTGGATCCACTGGTGATTCCAACAAACTGGTTTCTAAATACCGAGGACCGTATGTCGTAACCCGAGTATTCGGTAATGACCGATACCTAATAGAAGACATACCAGGCTTACAAGTAACTTCCCGAAAATATACCTCTGTGCATTCCTCAGACAAACTTAAACCATGGTGTAAAATATATCCTGAGTTGGACGGTAATGATAGTGCTGATGATAGCAGCTCCGAACCTGAAATCGAGGGCGATTTGGAGTCAGGAATGGCCGAGCTGTCAGATATGGCAACCTCCAATTAAATTGTAACTGCCACTTTTTACAACCCTGTATACAAGATGCTCAATTGATGCCGAAGTGAACAGTTGTTGTGAGATACGCCACGAGGAAGTTCTTAAAAACGTAACGGATAATTTAAACTAACAAACTGTGTTTTATTTTTAATTTTGTTCTTTTGTTTTTCTGTTACTTTTTTTGAAATAAACATCCAATTGAATTTCTGAAAATAAACTTTTGTTGTTGTTTTGGAAATACTGAAAACCACTCTGCCTTCTTGACACCTGATCATCGTCAACAGCCTATTTTGGCATCGAGTGATAATTTCCCGCAATTATTACGGTCCACTAGTCATGTAAACGCGCCTAGTTCTAGACAAGTTTCTTACGCTAACGTGGTTAAATCTAGTATGCTAGGTTTGGAGCAGGCACCTAAATCACAATATTACGAGCCTAATATTAACACTCTAGAGACTACATTGCAGACACCTGTCCAAACCATGAACACTTTTACGACCACTATGACATCCATGATGCAGGAAATGCTGAAAATGCAATCCACTATCTTACAAGCCATTTTAAAGAAATGATTTGTTTAAAAATTTGTTTTTGGAATGCGAACGGCCTCCGCCAACATAAAAACGAACTGGAGCACTTCCTGATGGATAAGCAGATTGATGTCATGATGATTGCTGAAACTCACTTGACAGCGACAGCGTACTTCAAAATTCATGGCTACGTGTTGTATGATACTAAAGATCCCCGCGGAAGAGCATGTGGAGGATCGGCAATTCTTATAAAGAACAGAATAAAACATTATTTAATGAACAACATATGTGAGGATTACCTACAAGCAACAAACATTTGTATTGAATTCTGTCAATACAATTTTGTTTTATCATCAATTTATTCGCCGCCTCGATTTTCAATAAAAGAACACCAATACTACAGCTTCTTCAATTCCCTTGGAGCTAGATTTTTAGTTGCTGGTGACTTTAACGCCAAACACACTTTTTGGGGTTCACGTCTGGTGACCCCGAAGGGTCGTGAACTCTTCAACACCATTGCCAAAATGGGATTAGATGTACTCTCAAGTGGACATCCCACCTATTGGCCGACGGACCGACGGAAGATTCCCGATGTTATTGGGTAGTGAAAAATATCCCTGTAGAATGGATGCAAGTGGATCCTTCACTGGACTTGTCCTCAGATCACTCTCCTACTATCATTTCAATGCATTTCCCTCAAGTGTGTGGTTCTCCATTTATGAACATGACTAAGACCCGAGTAAGTTGGATAAAATACAAAAAGTATTTAAGTTCTCATTGCACGGAAAATGTTGTGTTGAGAACTACCGACGATATTGATGAGTCGATTGGCAACTTTACCGAGGACCTTCGACGAGCTGTGCATCACGCTTCCACTTATCACGTTGAATGTAGAAATAGGACAAACAGAACTTATTTCTCTAAACTCGAACATCTCCTATCAGAAAAAAGCAGAATGAGAAGAGAGTGGCAAATTCACAGGTCTCCTGAACTGAAAGCTAGACTACGGGAATGCAGAGATATACTAAGACATTTCTTAGAAACCCAAAGAACGGCCTCACTTAGATCTTACTTGGAAGGTCTTGATAGTACCCCACAATCTGACTACTCGTTATGGAGGGCGGCAAGAGGTTTAAAAAGACCAGTGAGAGAAAAACCTCCTTTGCGAAATCCGACTGGTGACTGGGCTAGAAATGATTCCGAGAAAGGGACATTATTTGTTAACCATTTGAGAAATGTGTTTACTATAAACAACTCAAATAATAACGAATCTGATTTGCCACCACTTGTTATTAGGCCTCCTGTACTTCTAAGACTAAACTTTCGTGATGTCCAAAACGCTATTGGTACTCTGAACCTCAACACTTGACATGACGAGTTCTTTCCATCAAGTTGAATTGGACAAAGATTCTAGATCACTAACAGCATTTTCAACACCCAACGGACATTTTCAATTCAAACGACTACCGTTCGGTTTAAAAATTTCATCCAACAGCTTTCAAAGAATGCTTACAATAGCATTATCCGGACTAGAATCTGAAGCATTTCTCTACGTAGATTATATAATTGTATACGGTTGCAGTTTAAATCATCACAATCAAAACCTAATAAAAGTTCTCGACAGACTGCAAAAATACAACTTAAAACTGAATCCAAAGAAATGTTGTTTCTTAAGAGCTGAAATTGTTTACTTAGGACATTTAATAACAAAAGACTGTGTGAAAACAGACCCATCAAAATATGAAGTAATAAAGAACTATCCAATACCGAAAAACGCAGACGAAGTAAGACGGTTCTGCATTTACTACAGAAAATTCATACCTAATTTTGCTGACATCGCCAAAGAATTAAACGGACTATTAAAGAAATCAACAAAATTCATATGGACAGAAAATTGCCAAATTGCTTTTGATACACTTAAAGAAAAATTAATGACTCCACCGGTATTACAATACCCAAATTTCGAAAAACCATTCATTTTGACAACCGACGCCTCAAACTACGCACTGGGAGCTGTCTTATCCCAAGGTGAAATTGGCCAAGATCTACCAATTTCTTATGCAAGTAAATCTCTACAGAAACACGATTTGAACAAACCAATAATTGAAAAAGAATTGCTCGCAATCCACTGGGGAATAAATTTTTTCAGACCATATTTATACGGTCGAAAATTCATAGTAGTAACAGATCACAGACCATTAATTTCCCTATTCTCACATAAGAATCCATCGTCAAAAATGACAAGAATTAGACTGTATCTAAGCGACTATGATTTTACAATAATATACAAGAAAGGAAAAATCAACACTAATGCGGACGCATTATCAAGACTTGAAATAAACTCAGAAATACTTAAACAAATGATACCATTGGAAAATGATGAAACAAAAAACAAAATACTAATAACTACAAGGGCCATGCAAGAAAAAATTAACAGAAATAATATAAATAATGGGAACAATGAGGCAAGTAATACAAATAATAATAATAATGTAGCTACAAAAGAATTGGATAAAAGCATCTCTCAGGAGTCTGATCAACTTCTAATATGGGAATGCACCTCCATAAATGATATTAAGAATATAAAGAAATTGCAATTTAATAAGTTTGAAAATATAGAAAACGTGAAGATAATATTGTGCACATAGGATGTAACGATAATTCATCGAAACAAGATTCGATTATGAAGAAGTTACATGCCAAAAACCTAAAAAATTATAATATGCATGCAAGATTCAGCGATAACTCAGCGAAACTAGATTCGATTCTGAGGAAACTGATATCTAAAATGAATAAAGAAAAGATAAAAGAATTAGCGCTAGCAAAAAGTGATGAAATATTTAAAGTATATACAATGAAAGAATTAGAAGAAGCATATGCAAAGATAAAAATAAACAATAAAAGTCCTCAACTTAAAATTTTAATATATAATGACCCAAAAAGAATAACCGATGACATATTGAAATATATGCCCCTATTGCGGTTCCCAACTTTTTTAATAATTTGGTCGTCTTTCATGAATCGGTATTGCCATTCACAACTTAAATGTAGTTTACTTTTTGGTTAAAAATTCTCGAATCCACAAAGATCTAGGCGTGCCATTAGTAAAAGTCGAATTTACAAAATTTGCGTCAAAGTATGTCAGCAAACTTGAACACCATCCAAACCCACTTGCACGAGACATCCTTAACTTTAGTGGCCACAATCGGTTGAGAAGGAGGGATACCCTTGCTTTAACTCAAGCGCAAAATAGATGACTGGATCAGTTGATGTGAAATTTTTTTAGTATCATAAAAATTTTTGTCTAGCACTGGCTGGGCTTATTATTTTCTTTTTAGTATGAAGATTTGAATACTTATTGTCATTTCATTTTGAAGATTCAATAAATAATTAAATGCAAAAAAAAAAAAAAAAAAAAAAAAAAAAAAATTTTTGGTCATGTAAGATTTATTGAATTTATACCATCCTGTTCCTTACTTAGGATAAAATTTAATTACTGTTGATAAAAAAAATTTAAAAATATTTAATTATTTAGTTGTTTTTGTGCATTTTTAGAAATAAGTAAGTGCAAAATGTAAGCAAGTTTCATCGATAAAAACAGTGGCAACTTTGTTATTTTTATATTATTTTTTGTGGATAGAAAAGTGACATTCCATATGACAAATACACACAATGTGAACACACCTTTACTTTGTCCGATTTTGCGTTGAGCGCAAAAAATTGAGTTAATTTTGTTTTTCTATGTAAATTTACAGTTATCATCGAGAATATTGATATTTTTTTTTTATATTTGGAAAGATTAGAGTGTAGAGTGCAAATAAAAACAAAAAATAAATAAAAATTATTACGATTTGTTTTAGTTGTAGTGCCACCCCTGTCACATATACCATCACTGACGATTACTACTAAATGCAACTATGATATTAGGTATAAGAAATACAACTATGTGAATAAATATAAGAATAGGTATAAGTAAAGAATAAAATAAAGATGGTGTCACTCTTGATACAACATTCAAATGAGAAAGACATGTTTTATTTAAATAAAAGTGGATGTCGTGTAACATGGCGACCGTGACATTCTCGTTTTTTTCCTATCAAGAACTTTTTGAAGCCGTTTAGAAGACGGGGTGTTTTTTTATTAATAGTTCATCACATGAATTAATTAAACCTGTGGAGTATAAATTAATAAAATAGACTTTAATTTAAAGAAAAAGTGACATTGTTTTAAAATATATTGTTTTAAAAAGATACCGAGACAATAAGCATTCGCTCTTTTGCCTTGCGGTCCACGTGAAAATTCTGAGACTTAACAAAATATAAGAGTGTAATGTTTAATGAACAAAAAGTTTAATAATATATAAAGAATTTAGCAATAAATAAAGATTTATAAAGTCGTAATTCAAAAAAATTTTTTGTGACAAAGTTGTAAATATAAAAAAAAATGAAATTATAATAAAAGTTGTGACTGCCATACAAGATTAATTAAAAGTGTTAACTTTGTAAAACTGTGATTCCAGAAGTTTATTTAAAAAAAAAAAAAAATTTAAAAAAAAAAACCCACACAACTGTACGCAAAATATAACTGTCAAAGAAAAAAGAATATAAAAAATTTAGAACCGTTACTTAAAATGAAGAGTACAAAAATACAAAAGTAAACCGGTTTCAAAATACAAAAATTTTTTACCGTTCAAAAAAAATGTCCCAATGTGAAAAAAAACCGTAAGCATCGACAACAGTAAAAATTACGGAATGCAAAACACATAAGACAAGGAAAGAACAAAAGAAAATGTAAAATTATAAAAATTAAAGAAAAATCAGTTATTTAGGTATAAAATAAAGAAAATGTGAAAAAAACAGAAGTAAAGTGGGAAAAACAGTTACTTATGAAAAAAAACATATAAAATGAAAAAAAAAACAAAACAATATCGGGAAAATTTACACAAGTGAACACAAGAGAAAGACATATAAAGTAAAATATTCAAGACTAAACACTAAACCAATAATTTAAAAAGAAGAAGAAATTTTGAGAAATTAAATAAACAATGAAATTATTTGTAGTGTAACGAAAGTTTAATAGAAAAAAAGACCAAACACCAAAATAACAGAAAAGAACACTGTATAACATAAACTCAATAAAATAAAAATGTGAACAAACTGCTAGAAGTAAAAGAAAATGAAAAATTATTGGAAAAGAAAACGAATTAAAAATAAAACAAAAGTTAAAGAACAATGAAAGAAAATGAAAAATTATTGGAAAAGAAAATGAATTAAAAGTAAAACAAAAGTTAAAGAACACTGAAAGAAAATGAAAAATAATGGAAAAGAAAATGAATTAAAAGTAAAACAAAAGTTAAAGAACACCGAAAGAAAATCAAATAAATAATGGAAAAGAAAATTTAGAATAAAAATTAAATGAAAGAAAAACAATAAAAAGAGTACAATGAATGATAAATGATTAAAATGAACTAAAATACAAAAGTGAGAAAAAGTAAATAAAAAAAAAAAAACGAAATAAAAATTACAAGTCAAAACAAAACATCAAACAATGAACATTTTTTAATAAACATACAATGAAGAAAATGAAAAAAAAACAACCATAAAAAGTATAAAGAAAAAGCAAGAATATAAGAAGAAGACATGACATGCCAAGAAAAAAAAAAGAAGAAGAAGAATATAAAACAAATTTAGAAAATTATCAACATCATAACAACAACAAGTTACTCAAGTTAAGAAGTACATGAGAAGAAAAAAGAAGACATCAACATCACAACAACACCAACAACAAGTTACTCTCTACATACTGCAAGTGACTCCAACCGGCATCGCGACAGGGCAGCAGGTATATTTAAGTACATATATTAACAAAAAAAAAACATACATATACATACACCTACTATTATAAGAAACACATGTACATATTTACACATATTTAAATTTTAATTTAAAATTTTACTTTTACTTACATAGGTACATAATATAATATAATAATATAATATAATCATATAATAATTAAAATAACTATTATATAAGTATTATATTATAAAAATATTATTTATATTATAAAATATTGTTTGAAAAAATTTTTTTTGAATTAACTAAAAATTACCTACTTGAAATAAAATAAAATAAGAATATTATAATAATAATAACAAAAATGCAAAAATAATAGTTGTTCTTCTTCTTATTACAAAAAAATCTGAAATTTTAAATATTAACAGTGAATGATTTAACTACTCTATATACATTATAGTATTGCAGTCATTTAAATTTAAAATATTTAAAGTAATTAAAACATTCATTAAATAATATAGAAAATTCAAGAACAAAAGAATAACAACAAAAGAGAAAAAAACAACAATTTGAACAAAACATAAAAGTGATAGTCGGAAAACAAATTCTTATAGTCGGAAAACAAATTCTTATGCGTTGATCTAAATTTTTAAAAATTGGTTTACTGTTTTTATTTTTAATACAATTAACAAAATTAATGGGAATTAAATTCATTTTTTCTAATTTTTGTTCATGATAGCAAATGTCGACATTTGATGAAGATACTTTTAAAGAATTAATTGAAGAATTTTATAAGATAAGGAAAAGAATCTTACAAAATCGACCTTTGTCATCAGATCCAATTAAAATTAACGAATATATAAATCTTTTAATTGAACAATATAATTTAATTCTCGATTACATAAGAAATTTAGAAAATTTCTCACTGTATGAAAAGACAACAATTTTTCCAAAAATTAATAATATTAGAGGTATATTATTAAAATGTTTTGATAAATTGAATTGTAAAATATACATTCCAGAAGACGTGAACTTATTAGAGCGTGTTGATAAAAGTGTTTTGATAGATAGCAAACCAGAAACTGATACCAAGCATACTTTGAAAACTTGTGGCACTTTAAATTTGAATTTCGAAACAAATCGCATTCGTAATCTTGAAAGTTTAGGAAACATGGCAACAATTGAGGCAAAGAAATCTTTTATATCTATGTGTTCGTCAATCATAAGAGAGAATTATGATGGTAATCCTCTCACTTTAGAGTCATTTTTAGATAAAATTGATTTAATTCAGGATATATCCGAAGATAATTTAAATTCCACATTTATAAATTTTATAAAATCAAAATTAGAAGCAAAGGCTCGAGAAGCTTTGCCAGAACAAATAACTTCAATTGATGACATAAAAACGGCTCTGAAAAATAACATTCGGCCGGAAAATTCCAAAGTTGTAACAGGTAGAATCGCAGCACTAAATGTGTCTGGTAATAATTATACTGATTTCGCTAAACAGGCAGAAGAATTGGCTAATGCCTTGAAGCGCTCGTTAATTTTTGAGGGCATTACAAAAACCAAAGCCCATGAAATGGCCATTGAGCAGACGGTTAGCGTTTGTCGAGCTAATGCGAGATCAAATTTAGTCAAATCCATTTTAGCCTCAGCCACTTTTAAAGACCCAAAAGAAGTTATAGCAAAACTGGTAGTAGAACAAACTAACGAAATGAAGGAACATCAGGTCTTGTCAGTTAGGACTCATAATAGGAACATGAATAATTCCCAACGGGGTAACAACTCAAATCATTTTCGTAATAATTCATATCAGGGCAACTATTCTAATCAGTTTCGCAATAATTCATATCGTTGGAATAATCGACAAGCAAACAACAATAATTATACTGGAGCAAACGGTAACTTTAATAATAACATGCAATTTTCAAATAACAATCGTAGAGGAAGCAATAACCGGTTTCAAAATAATTTTCGTGGCAACAATAGAAATAATTTTTCGCAAAATATTAGGGCTTTAAACGCAGAAGCCCCCCACCAGGTGTCGTTGGGGGATCTCGAACAAATACCGGAAAATCAGAATTAGATTTCCAAAATTCAACTCATTCAATTTTTTCATTAAATCTAAATTATACTGATTTTATCAAATTAAATTGCATCGATACAAATCAAACGTGTACTTTTCTGGTAGATACTCAGGCAGATATCTCAGTCATTAAGCTTTCATGCTTAAATCAAAACTCTATTTTGAATACGAATCAAATAGTCAGCATAACCGGTATAACTCCAAATACAATTTTTACATTAGGTACGATATGTACTAGTTTAATAATTTCAAACCAGTTAATTTCGCAAATTTTTCACGTCGTCAGTAATGATTTTAATATACCAGCAAATGGCATATTGGGTAAGGATTTTCTTAAGGACAATAAATGCAACATCGATTATGAAACAATGTCAATTTCTGTAACTTTTAAAAACAGGAAGTCATATATTCCAATACAACATGGAGAAAATAATTTTACTTGCATAATTCCACCACGCTGTGAAGTGTACAGAATTTTTAATTTACCAAATTTAAAAGAACCCAAGTTTGTAGATACTCAGGAAGTTTGCAAAGGTGTATTTGTTGCAAAATGTATTATCGATTCTAGCAACCCAGTTCTTAGACTAGTTAACACTACAAATGATTTTAAATGTATTTCAAATGATAAAATAGTAACCAAAAGTTTACATAATTTTTACATATATTCAGTAGAACAAAAGAAATTGGACAATGAACGAATCACAAAGTTGAAAAGTATTTTGAAGAAACAGATGCCAGTTGATGTCGAAAGTAGTTTAATGCCAATTTGTGAACAGTATGCAGACATATTTTGTTTAAAAGAAGATAAGCTAACATTAAACAATTTTTATGAACAGAAATTAAGATTAATTGACTCGACTCCCGTGTACGTAAATAATTATAGATTGCCACATAGCCAAAGAAAAGAAATCAATAGCCAAGTTACAAACTTATTAAACAATGATTTAATAGAACCAAGTAGTTCAAATTTTAACAGTCCACTTATCTTAGTACCAAAAAAGAGCATAGACGATCAGAAATCATACCGAATGTGCGTCGATTATCGAGCAGTAAATAAAAAGCTCATTGCGGACAAATTCCCACTCCCTCGAATCGACGACATTTTGGATAATTTAGGTCGGGCTAAACATTTCTCAATTGTAGATTTATTTTCAGGATTTCACCAAATTCCACTTAATATAGATTCCCGTGACGTTACCGCATTCAGCACAGATAAAGGTTCGTTTCGTTGGAAGGTATTGCCTTTCGGACTTAATGTAGCACCAAATTCGTTCTCTAGAATGATGTCCATTGCATTTTCGGGGCTAAGTCCCAACAAAGCCTTTTTGTATGTCGATGACATAATTATTGTCGGATGTAGTAAGAAGCATCACTTAAGAAATTTACAAGACGTTTTTGATATCCTTAGGAAACACAACCTCAAAATAAATCCTTATAAATGTAATTTTTTTCGACCAGAAGTTGTATTCCTTGGCCATAAATGTACGGCAAATGGACTTTTGCCAGACGACACAAAAATCAATGTTATAAAGGACTATCCAGTACCATCTGATAAAGATGCAGTCAGACGTTTCGTAGCATTTGCTAACTACTATAGGCGGTTTATCCCTAATTTTGCCATAATAGCAGCTCCCTTAAACCACATGACTAGAAAAAACACCATTTTTAATTGGAACCATGAATGCCAACAATCTTTTATTAAGCTTAAATCTGCTTTAATATCTCCCAATATTTTACAATATCCAGACTTTTCTAAGCAATTCATAATTACAGTGGACGCTTCAAAACTCGGTTGTGGAGCAATTATCAGTCAAGATTTCAATGGTAACGACTTACCAATACATTTCGCATCCAAATCCTTTAATCAAGCTGAACAAAAAAAGCCAATAATTGAACTCGAACTTTTAGCAATACATTTTGCCATTACACAATTCCGTCCATATGTATACGGTACATCCTTTACAGTACGCTCAGATCACAGACCTTTAAGTTATCTCTTCAATATGAAAGACCCATCATCAAAACTTACGCGGATACGATTGGAGTTATCTGAATACAATTTTACCGTAGAATATATTAAAGGGAAGTCCAATGTTGGTGCGGATGCACTCTCACGAATAGCAATTACTGAATTGGAAAAAAATAGTAACCAGATTTTGTCAATAACGACGCGTGCAATGTCAAGAAAATGCAACGATAATACAATTGAGTTAAAAGAATCGGCGAGGACCAATAATAACATAGAATTAAAGATTTATGATAAATTTTCCCATGACTTTAACAAAAATATTGCAAGAATAAACACAGAAATAATAAATCTTGATGACAATAAGATATTACGCGTAAAACTTCATAAAAAATTTAAGAAACTGTTATCTTTAGATTTTGAGTTCGTTAACGAAACAATTAATTTAGATTATATGCTTTCGAAGTTACAAGACGAAACTGACAAACTCAGAATTTTTAGTGCAGAATGGCCAAAGAATGATATAATTTTTAAAATAATTACAATACAAAATTTAAAGGATCAGGGTAACAAAATGTTAAAGTCTTTAGAAATATTATTAACCGAACCGATTGTAACTATAACAGATGAACAAGAAAAACTTAAATTAATGCAAATATATCACGAAGATCCACTCATAGGCGGACATTGCGGTCAAAAGAAACTGTATGCAAAAGTAAGAACAAAGTACTACTGGAAAAGGATGACACGCGATATTGCGAAATTTGTGAAAAACTGTTCAAAATGCAATTTAAACAAAGTAAGGCCTTCAAATACTGAAAACCTCGTAATTACACCTACACCTACTAGAGGATTTGATGTAGTAGTGATAGACACAATAGGTCCATTACCCGAATCAAACTACGGGAATAAATATGCTTTAACTCTAATGTGCGATTTAACGAAATATTTGGTAACAATAGCAATACCCGAAAAATCCGCTAAGACAGTTGCTCGTGCAATTTTTGAAAATTTTATATTGATTTACGGAAAAATAAACACTATTAAATCCGATTTAGGGACAGAATTCAAAAATGAAGTCTTCTCCGAACTCTGTAAATTTTTGAATATTGACACAAAGTTCTCAACTAGTTACCACCACCAGACTATTGGCACAGTTGAACGAAGCCATCGTGTTTTTAACGAGTACATTCGAGCATACATCAGCGAAAATATATCAGACTGGGATACATATCTAAAATATTTTGCATTTTATCATAACACAACATCTAACACCGTTTTTGATAATAAGTTCACGCCCTTCGAGTTAGTTTTTGGTAGACAAGTAACAATGCCAAATCAAACAATTAAGAATTTGGATCCCATTTATAATATCGATAATTATGTTAAAGAAATCAAATACAGATTGCAAAAAACAAATATAATTGCAAAACAACTAATAGAAAAACATAAATTAAGATGTAAAAATTATTATGATAAATTGTCTAATCCAATATCATTACAACTAAATGATGTTGTATTATTAAAAAAAGAACCTTATGATAAACATAAAAGTATTTATCAAGGGCCTTATGTAGTAACAAATATAAATGATACTAACGTAACAATTTATGATAAGGCAACAAAAAAAGAAAAAACCGTTCATAAAAACCGAATACGGAAACAGTAAAACATCATATAAGAAATATTATACATAGAGACATAAAAATAAATAAAGCGTAACATTTCTCTTTTAAATTTCTTGCTACAAGAGAAAATACTAAAAATCACACACAAAATATAAAAATTTTTTTTATATATAAATTTTATATAAATTTACATATTATTTATTATATAAATTTAAAAAATAAAACAGCATACAAAAAGCAAACAAACAAAAATATATTTACACAAGAATATATATTTTGAAATTATCATTAAAAACTAATAAATAAAACAAATATTGAAGACTGAAATTTAAATTAAAATAATTGTAACATATATATTAATTTGAAATTAATTAAATTTTCAAATATTGTAATTATCATTAGACTGAATTTAAAAAAAAAAAAATACATTTAACTTATATATTAATTTAAGATTATCGTTAAAATTGCAAATATCGTAATTGTCAGTGAAGATTGAAAATTTAAAAAAAAATACAAATACTTATAAATTAATTTTAAAAAATCTAACATAGAATTGTTGAACCAAAAAGACTGATCACCTTATTTGATTCAACATTTCTAAATAAAAAAAGGGAGGTATGTAGGAGTCAGGCCAACACCTACAACACTGAACTTTATTTTTAGAAATAAATAAATAAATAATAAGTAATATATAAATAAGTTAAATAATTGCAATTTTGTTTTTTTAAGAAGGGAGGTGTAGTGCCACCCCTGTCACATATACCATCACTGACGATTACTACTAAATGCAACTATGATATTAGGTATAAGAAATACAACTATGTGAATAAATATAAGAATAGGTATAAGTAAAGAATAAAATAAAGATGGTGTCACTCTTGATACAACATTCAAATGAGAAAGACATGTTTTATTTAAATAAAAGTGGATGTCGTGTAACATAGTTCAGAGAACGTAAATATCATACAAACACTTGTCCGATTATGCGATGGAGCCACTGTATGTGTACACCCTGTTATACAATTGCCAGCATATATACTATGCATGCATGACGAATGTATAAATGACTCGCTGCACTGCACTGATATATGCTGACTAAACAAACATTGAGTGACACACTTGTAATTGGTTGAAACTAAAATGTATTGAAACAAAAGTATAAGATAGTGTAATTTAGAGAAAGTAAGGAATATATTGTAATTAGTATATAAGGCAGACTTATAGCATAGTTCTGTATAACGAGTGACTCAAAATTTTCGCCCAAATGAATACAAATATTAATTTTGGGGTTCTATAACACCAGTGTCAATTCTCTTGAGTAAAAACGTAAGACTATCTTTTTTATGGGTTCTATATTGAAATTTCAATCGTCCTAATATCAAAAACAAACGAGTAGAAATAAGTGCTTATGTGCATCACAAAACAATATTTTATATATTATTTCGTATATTTCTACAGCATAAACTGCTGTCCACTAACTTAACTTTCAATTTCAATGTTAATTGCGATAAATTGAAACATTTTTCATTCAATTTATTACAAAATTAAAAAATTCATAGCAATTTCAATTCACATAAATTATTTTTGTATTGTAAATAAAACACAGCTGTTTTTATTTTGGTTTCTAGGGTTGCCCCTAAAATATAAAAATATTGACTAATAACATGGAAAAAAGTAAACAAAATATCTAATTAAATAATTTGGCAATAATGCAATATAACAACTCAATATTCCCAAGGTAACTAACGTAAGTCAGACGAGTATATTATAGAAACTCATTTGTTTACGTAATCACCCGTGTACCAATCGTTCGGCTGAGAATACACTCGTTATACAGAACTATGCTATTAAAGTATAATAAAATCAGACTTAGTTGAATCTCACATAAATCGGCATTTGCCTAAGTTTCACTTTCTTTTGGCAGTTCTTTTGAACTCCTAACTATTAAGCTGGTACCCTACAGGTGTATAAATATACATTGGGCCATAGGGATTTTTTGGACTTTTACCTAATAACTACACAAGACGATCTAGTCAACCTTAATCATACATTACACTTGCATAATTCAAAGATTTATGATCGGGGGCCAGGTGAAATAATGGACCGATTTCCACCAATTTCAATCCCATCCATCCTTGGGCCGAAAAAATATCACATATCACGGACATCGTTAAATCGACTCAGAAAGTGATTCTAAAACGATAGGTATACTTTAAGGTGGGTGTTGGACCAATATTTATGGGCGTTACAAACATCAGCACTCCAATGTACCCTCCCCACTATTGTGGTGTAGAGTATAATTATTTATTAATCAAAAATTCTGTTCAAAAACATAACAAAAACAAACGAAAATTTAGTCAACTAAAACTAAACAGTCATATCAGGGAGAAAAATATTTTAAAACTATAAAAATAACAGCTTTTCAAAAGCATCCTAGGATAATATGCGAAAAAATAATATAAAAATTAAAAGCTATGTATAATACATAAAATAATAGTTTTTCGACAAACTATTATAACAGTGTAATAGTGCTGGCAAAGTATTGAGTAATGGGTACCGAGTATCGAGTATTTGCCCTTTTTTTGGATACTCAATAGTAGTTACTCGATACTTTCTGAGTTGTATTTTTAAGCAAGTCGAGTGGGTAAAATAGTGCATAAAAATACATCACTGTATAAAAAGACAACAATCTGTAAGCTACAAAATTAAACCAACCCACTATGGGTCAAACGACCGTTTTTTGAGGCAATAAATCACAGGAAGCACCTAGACCTTTCAAATTTGGAACAGATGACTACTGTGGGTACCTAAGCCGTTTGTAAAAATTTCAAGCCGATCCGCCCTAACCACGCCCACTTCTAATATTTCTATTGTTTGATATGTTAAAGGTCACCGGAAATTAATACGATTTTTAAATTTCTTTTGTTGCGTGTTATAGTTTTTGGAAAAAATTTAGTTAATTCACCTACTTATACACCCACTAAGTCACCCATTTACACACCCACTTTCAGTGACAGGAAGAGTATGATTAGTGGCGGGTGCGTTAATAGTAAATAAGACCTTTAGATAATGACAGCTTTCATGCTAGAAATTATAAACATACATAAATAAAGTTAATTTAGTTAATAACATAAAATTAGTTTTTTTGCTACTTTACAGCTCAACTTACAAACTAATGTGATCTGCCAATGCCATCATGATTTAATCCCACTAAAAAGAGAACATTTAATTATATAAAAATTAGTATTTTATAATAAAGCCTTACATCAAAATTATCCAATGTTTCATCAACTTCTAACTCTATATTAAAATTGGGTAGAACATCTGTCTCCTCTTCGAAATCAGATAAATCTTCATTTGCGATAGCACGTGACGTAGTCGGCAATTGATACTCGGGAATATCAGGAATCTTTAAAAGAGAAATAACTTCTCTTGGAAGCTGCAAGCTTTTCATTGCTGAATGGAGGTTTTTTATACAAATACTGGATAAAAATGGGTCAGAAGAATCCATGGCTCTGTTAAAAACATCAGATATATTGTGTTCTCTAGAATCCTTTCGTGCATGCTCTATGCGATCCTTTTTATAAAATTTGTTTCTCGCCTCAGCAGCATTTTCTCCAGCGCATCCAAGAGGCACTATTGAGGCTTGTATTATTTGTGAAGAATGTGCTAAAATTTTATGCAAGGTCGCTGACATTGGGTACCATTTGTAATTTGAAAATATATTTTGGCAGTTTCATAGCAAAAACTTTTAAAGTTTTCGACACTTAACTCAAAATTGCTAGAAATTGCAATTAGTATGATTTGCAAGTGTTTTAAAAACTCAATGTTAACATTTGTTATAGATGCAAATAATTCCGGATTTGAAAATGCTCTTCGTGCAGTATTGCCGTCGTTGGTTGAGCCACTCCCATTACTTTTTGGCTTATGGACATAAGACCCATTTTCTGCCAGAATTTTTGTTGAATTTCACTTTTTCTCTGTTGCAGTAGTAATTTGTCCTCAGCACTTCGAATTTGCCATTTTTTAATATGAATTCTATATGAAAGATTAAGAACAAATTCTAAGCATCGAATCCATGCGTGTAATGGGCTTATGCCATACTTTAATGAATTTGGTTTTGGCTGAAACACCAATGAACTTAAATCATTTATTGATAAAAACTGCTTCGGATTCCCACCACAAATTGGGCACGACTGAGAAGACTTTGTTTCCGTAAGTACGTTTAGGACTTTCCCATCAATTAAAGTCATAATAAGTTCATACTTTACTGATATCTTTCTACCATTTACCAAAAAATATTCTAAGGGCTCAAGATTTTTTATTTGCACATCCAAATTGTTTTTTTCTTTCAATATATGCTCCTTGGTTTCCTTTATAAATTCAATTTTAAGTGGTCGGCAAAAACGAACCGATTGAGGTGTACGATTAATCCAAACTGTTGCATAATGAGACGTGATTATTTTCAGTGGTATAACTGATGTTACAAATAGCGAGTTATCTAAGCTTTCTGGGGCGCTGGTGCTAAATATTTCTTTAAATGAACTTTGCCCAGTGGAACCGTCGAAACCATAACTTAAAACCAAAGTAACTTCATTCAGCTCAGGTATTTGCATTAAAACTTCTTCTTGGTAGGACAAAATTCTTTTTGCAGTATGGTTAACTAAGCTCTGCAGGGGAATTTGTGCTGATGATTCCGTTACCGTTAATCCTTCAGGTCGGCATTGCAGTTTGCACTCTCGAATTTTTTGGTAATGTGGATAAATATCACAGTTACGTGATTTGCTCATTTCCCTAATGTTTATGTACTGTTGCTTTGTTAAATTATTCTCTATCAAAAATAATAATTCTTCTTCTGGGGAGAGTGGTAATGGTTTTTTTCATGGCATGTTATAACTTGTCTTCTTTTAGTAGCCCTAGATGGTGATGAAGCTACTTCCTTGAAAACAAAATTTAAGTCATTTGCTTTTGATGCATGAGCTGATATTGAAGCAGCATGAACCAGTAATTTGGTATCGTGTCCCTGTACGGACGATATCTCGGAAGCAAGTTTTCGTTTTTGCCGCTCACTTCCCTCGCTGTATCCAACATGAGGACGACCTCTTTTGTTTCCGACATCACTTTCAGAGAATTTAAATTCAGTCTCTTTCGATAACCATAAACTTTCGTATTTTTCAAATCTCTTCAAACATCTATGATTCTTGTTCCACTTTTGGTTAGCATATGCACAAAAATTGTTAATTTTCTTTTTTATTGTTGCAATACGTTCTTCATCCACACTTCTATTAAATTTCGTGAAAATCCAGTTGACAACAGTTGTAGCATTTCGATTATTTCGTAACCAAAAATTGAATATATCAGTATTTTTTATTGTTACGCAATCTTAAAAGTGAAATATAAATAAGTTAACGCAATTTTGGACAATTGGTTATTTAAACACATGAAAGTACATATCATTACCTTTCTCCACATGTATAGTGTTCCAACAATACGTCCTAATAAACAAAGTACTACTCCAAGAAACACACGGTCGACAACCAAAACTACACAGAAAAGACGACACACTTTGTCACAACAAAATATTAACTACAACATTATTTTTATGAAACTTATTAATAACATTTTTTTTAACGTACCTGTATTAATACTTTCCATTTTAGAAAAATTTGTTTCAGATTATATATTTTGTTAAACAATAGTTTTAATATCAGGCACAATAAAGCGGAATATGAGAGAATAAAGCAAACCAAAAAAACTTCAACTTTGACAGCTTGTCTTTCAGTCATGGGTTGCCGCCTGATTCTGATTTTTTATTTTTGGGCATTTGAAAATGTGTAGTACAAAATGCCATTATCAATTTTTTGAAATAGTTCACTGTAAAATTGGATTTTTTGCCTCAAAAACCAGTCATTTGACCCGCTGTGCAACCGCCGAAATAAAGCTGTCTATTATTTCTTAAGTTGTTGTTAACGTTGAATTAAAAGTTAGCTTTACATTTATTTTTGATTTAATAATAAAAGACATACAAAACCAATAATAGTTGAAGATCTATTTTTATTTTTTGAAGAAACTACTTCAATTTGCAGATAAAAACTATGCCAACATTTTCAAAAAATCCGTTAAAAGTATCGAGTAGTATTGAGTACCCAAATGAAAAGTATTGAGTATTATTGAGTAATGGAAAGTAGTAGAATATGCCAGCACTACAGTGTAAGGCTACATCTTTTTTTTTAATATATAATTAACAAACACAAACTGCGAAGCTTTTTGGCTTATCTGCAGAAAACACCCAGAGTCCGGCAAACTATCGCCTAGTCTATCGGTGCACATTCTTCTATATATTCTTCTACTTCTGAGCCAGACAAAAAAAATTATTATTTGTATAAATATCCTTATCAAATTTTTTTATGAGATCCTTAGTTACTTCAAAATATAGACGTGAATTCATGGTGTTTAGAGAAAATCTGTTTCTAATTTTAGTTTTAATTAAATTCATACCACTGAATACGCGATCAACTTCTGTGTTACTGAAAGGCAAAACTAGAAATTTCATCACAAAAGTTGACAGTTATCTAAAAGAGTTTTTGTTAATTGCGTTTTCGTACTCAGAAACATTAATCTAAAATTCTGTAGTTGACTTTTGCCATTGTAATTCCAAAAGAGTAATATCATCTATGCTAAAACTTGACATTTCTTCTTTAAAATTTCCATACAATTTACATTTTGTATTGCTCAGACTATTTTGTAATGAAAAGAATTGGGTGCTTTGCAAAGTTAAATAATTATTTGGCAAACGTTTGAAATATAAATTAATTAAAACAAGTAAGAGTGCTATATTCGGCTGTGCCGAATCTTAAATACCCTCCACCTTAACGTAATAAGAAATACAAAAACTACACTAGTTATAGGACTGAATATTCTTATTATGTGTTCTCTATTCAGTCTTAGTGCAAATTTTATTAGTATATGATATATTGTTTGAAAGACAATTTTACGACCAACATAATTTATCTTAAATATTTTGAAATTTTGTCTAATTTTCACCATTTTTATTTGATTTAATTACCAATTCTTGCCATAATTTACAGAGTTTGTCTGATGTTCATAATAATCTTGAGTGTAATTTAGCAGAGTATAAAAAAGGGGAACAATTCGGTTTTAGTGACTTTGCTCAAAAAAACCTTCATCAAATAAGGCTATCAGAGGAGATGACAGCAAAAAAAAATGTGTTGGCGATCACGCCTATTTTCGAGGGGTGTACCCGTAAAGTTTAAAATATTTAGGCCTATATCTCGGGAACTACTGGGTGCTTGATAATTTGTAATACATTAAATAAAAGGTATTAAAAATACCTTTCCAATGATATACATATATCATGATTATAAATCCGAAAAGAATATTTTTTGACCCGAATTTATTTGTTTTTTGGAAATGGTTCTTATATGGCAGCTATGACAAATTATGGGCCGATCTTCTTAAATTTAGGAACAGTTATTTTCATGCATATGAGGATATGTCACGTCGATTTTTAACATATTAACGGTGTCACCCTGTGTGGAAATACAACTGTGTATTGATATTACTTTATTTATCATTATTATTAGTAGAAGAAAAAGACGCGCTCGATACGAATATTCTAGAAGCGTCATATTCATTAATTTTTGTTTTGTTCCTATTAGTATTCAATCGACTTAAATGAATTAAATAAAGTCTTTTACTTTTGTTAAAATTACATAAAAAGTACGATTGTTCTTATTTTCAACATTTGATGTCCACGTTAGTGACATTATTTCAGAAGTGGGATACTAACTCCAGAAAGTCTAAGTACTTACGGTAGTAGAGAAAGTCCAATTAGACTTGTACGAAACGGAGGAACATGGAAAACCTACATGGTATGACGGTCAACAGTCTACAGGCGAAATGTAGAGAAATCGGTGTGTCGTGTACGGGAAATAATTAATCGAACGGCTAAACGATATTGGAGAAATGCATGAAATGTCCACTATGGCGGAACGAATTGTAAACTTGGAGAAGACATTAGCGGAAATGCGGACAGCGTCGATACGGTTCCAACCGTCGCAAGCGTCATCGCCGATGCAGACATTTGCCTCTATGGAAGTTTCTCCGGTACGAAGTACAAACGTGGCTATTTCATACGGAAATAGCTCGCCTGTTGTTACGTCATGTAAATCATTTGGTGGTGGAAATGCAATAGCCACAGCAGCGAATGAATGTAATGTAGACAATTGGAAATAACGCAACACGTTATTTCTTCAAGCCCCGCATGTCATCAGACGGAAATATTGCCTCCATTATCACAGCACGTAATTTCTAGTTCAGCGAGCCAGCCAACGTCGTCACACGTTTTAGGAGGTGGTAATAGAAACTATCCTCCAATTACACAACAAGCTCCGTGCTACGTAAGAAGTGCTCATCTGCCACAATTATCGTCTAACTGCGCCCCAATGCACTATGGCAGTCAACTACAGTACCCAACATCAGCATGCAACGTCCTTGAACAGCAATATTTACCAATAAACGAATGTTTTGCAAGCCCGTATAACGACGTAAGATAGATGATAGCAATTTTACCGGAATTCATTCCTTCGCTAGAAGAATCTGTGAGTCCGTCTCAATTCGTTAAGCGTGTTAACGTATTAAAGGCAGCTTATGGGTGGAATGACCACAACCTAATATTCGCGGTACAGCAGAAGATGCAGGGCCCCTCAAAGTATTGGGTTGATTCGTTGAAAATCGTTTTCAGGTCATGGCAGCAGTTTGTGGAAAAATTTCTGAGAGATTTTCCGCATGTGGACAATTCAGCGGATATTCATATAAGAAAGTGCTACACGAAGCGACGTTTTGACGAACCACCGAATGAATATTATTTCAAGATGTATGCCTTAGGTACTAGAGGTGGTTTACCAGAATCAGCCATAGCTAGACACATTATAAATGATATTAACGAACCTGACTAAAGAGGAAGATATCAAATGAATTCGAATAATGCAATCAGCTGCTTAAGGACATTATTAGTTATTGCAACTACAATGACATCATAAACTCAACGATACGTAGCCAAGTCAAACCAACGCCATCTAATGTGAACACTGAAAACAGTACGAAAAGTATTAAGAGGAATGATAATACTACTTCTTCCTCGAGTAAGCTAAAATGTTACAATTGTTCACAGCTGGGACACTTTTCCGTAAATTGTCCTGAGCCGTCAAAGAAACCTAGATGTACAAACTGTAAACGTACTACACACACGGTGGAAAGATGCCCGGAGAAATCAGCCCCGAAAACATCCGTAAACAAAATTGACGCAACACCAGTACCATCAACTGTTGAAAATGTTATCGTGAAAATGATTAATGCCAACGGACACAGATCAAATTCGTTTGTAGATCCTGGTAGTAACCGATCGCTGATCCGTAAATCGTATGCCCATACAGTCGGTAATGTTGACGATACGAATGTTTCATTGGAAGGTTTTGGTGGCGGGCAATACAAATGTACAGGTAAAGTACATGCTGTCTTGGTGATCGACGAAAATTCATGCGAGGTTGATTTACTTGTCGCCGAGAATGCATTTTAGAGGGAGAATGTTCTATTGGGTAGAGACATTTTATGTGGAGAAGGTAAACGATTAATTATCGAAGTAGATGATTGTCGTCTGGAGAAACTCGATGGTATTCAAGCCTCAGAAGAACTAACGCCATCCCAGAGGGACAACTTTAAAGAAGTACTTCTGCGACATCGTAGGTGTTTTGCTGAAAATACTTCTGATCTCGGAAAATGTAATGTCGCTAGAATGGAAATTCATCTTACCTCTGATAAACCCATTCAAGCAAAGGCGTATCGTGTTCCATTTGCAAAGCGCTCGATTTTTACAGATATCACTAATGATTTGCTCGAACACGAAATCATCCGACCGTCCGATTCAACTTACGCATCGCCTGTAGTTCTGGTCAACAAGAGCAATGGTGAACACCGTATGTCCGTTGACTACCGTCAGCTAAGCGCTATTACAGAGAAGACACCTTATCCGATGCCGATTATGGAAGAACAATTTGCTTAACTCGCTGGAAACCGATATTTTACAACTTTGGATCTTCGCATGAGATATCACCAGATAGAAATTGGCGAAGAGTCCAGGAAATACACCGCTCTTGTTACTCACGATGGACACTTTGAGTATAACCGGATGCCATTTGGTCTGGTGAATGCTCCGGCCGTTTTCCAATCCGTTATGAATAAGCTGGTATCCGCAATGAGACCTGGTGAAATTTTGGCATATTTGGATGATGTTGTGATTCCGAGTAAATCAATTGAAGAAGGTTTATCACGCCTGGACTTACCCTACGATTTGATAAATGCGATTTTCTTTCAAAAAGGATTTCCCATTTGGGACATATAATTGATGAAGATGGTATCCGTCCGGG
This sequence comes from Bellardia pandia, assembly GCA_916048285.2. Lineage (NCBI taxonomy): Eukaryota > Metazoa > Arthropoda > Insecta > Diptera > Calliphoridae > Bellardia > Bellardia pandia. The sequence goes on from OU696534.1 coordinate 1,511,207, forward strand.
TAATGGGAAGATAAGTGCAATTAAAAATTTCAGTCCTCCAACGAACATAACCGAGGTGAGAAGATGCCTAGGCTTAACAGAATTTTTCAGAAAATTTGTACAAGATTACTCTATGATATCACGGCCCATTACGATGATGTTACGAAAGAGTGATGTTTTTGTTTGGAATAAAGACCAACAGAAAGCGTTTGAGAAACTTATTGAAGTTCTTACGGATCAACCACTGCTCGCACTTTACGACAGTAGTGCTCATCATGAAGTCCACACGGATGCGAGTAGTATGGGTCTTGCTGGTTCTTTGTTGCAATCTGGTGATGATAATCAGTGGAAGCCAGTTTTTTATTATAGTCGCCACTGTACTGACTCCGAAAGTCGATATCACAGCTACGAGCTTGAAGCCCTTGCCGTGGTGGAAGCGAGTTAAGTTAACTATAATCCCAATCCCATTTCAGATAAGAAATATCTAAAATAGAAATATTGTAAACAAACAATAACAAAATAATTACTTTGAGATAACAAAATAGAAGATAATTACTTTAAGATAACAAAATACAGGATAACTAGAATATTGTAAACGATTTTCTGATAAAAAAAAAGTTGACTAGAATATGTAAACAAACAATAACAAAACAATTACTTTAAGATAACAAAATACAAGATAATTACTTTAAGATAACAAAATACTGGATAACTAGAATATTATAAACGATTTTCTGATAAAAAAAGTCGACTAGAATATGTAAACAAACAATAACAAAATAATTACTTTAAGATAACAAAATACAAGATAATTACTTTAAGATAAAAAATATGTTTAAGGCAGAAATTTAGTATTTAAGCGAAGGAAAATTAATATAGAAGGGCATTAACGATTAACTAGAAAAGACGCATAGACGTCAGTTGTCTTTAATCAAAAAAGTGTTCTTTTTTAATTAGCGCTTGATCGTTTCAGGATTTATCTGTTGGGCAAACCTTTCCGCGTAGTAACTGATTGTTCAGCCATTGCTCATGTTAAAGCTCACAAGGAACTGAAACCGAAAATTGCTAGATGGTGGATGCGGCTCCTGGAATATGATTTCACTCTTGTTCATCGTGAGGGTAGGCGTATGGCACACGTGGATGCCTTAAGCCGTGCTCCAGATGCGACGCCAACTGAAATTGAGTCAGCCGGCTTTATTATGAAGGTAATCGCGGAGTTGGGCGATTGGGTTGTCACTATTCAACTGAAGGACGAAAAACTTACAAATATAATGGCTGTATTGAAAGGTGAATTGAGGTCAGACCAAGAAAAACAAATAAAATCAGAGTACTCTTTACGTGATCATCGTCTTTATCACAACGGCAAGGAAGTTAGTTATTCCAAACGACATCCGACGGAGAATCGTAAAATACTCTCATGACGACATGGGTCTTTTGGTTTGGACAAGACAATTCAGCGAATTCAACAAAAATTTTGGTTTCCGAAAATGCGAAAATATACGAGGGACTACATCGCCAGCTGTATCACCTGTTGCTATAACAAAAGTTGTAGTGGTAAATCTGAACGAAATGACAACATATTTTGGTCTTTTTAAATGTATTATCAGCGATCGGGGAACTGCTTTTACTTCAAAATCTTTTGAAGACTTTTGTAATCACAATTCAATAAGACATATAAAAACTGCAGTTCGCACCCCAAGAGCCAACGGACAAGTTGAACGCGCTAATCAAACCATCCTGTCATACATTCGCACTACAGTGGAAGATCCAAAGGACTGGGACCTTACATTACGTGAACTTCAGTGATATAACGAATAACCATTTAGTCGCAGCCATCCATGATGATCTTTTTGAGAACGAACTACCAATGTCCGATATACGTAATCTTGCCGTGGACAAGGTTAAAAAGGAACGAGAGAAATGGGAGAAACGTTTTAACTCCAAACACGCAACGCCCAGGAAATATGAAGAGAACGATCTGGTGGTAATCGAAAATGAAGCTCCCGCTGCAGGTAACTCGATAAAACTTGAGCCAAAATTCCGAGGTCCTTATATGATTTCTAAAGCTCTGGGGAATGACCGATATCTCATTGAAGATATTCCTGGAATTCAGATTAATAACCGAAAGTTTTCTTCAGTTTACACCGCCGACAAGATCAAGCCTTGGTGCAGTAGTTGTCCTACACTGGATGAGTCATCTTCCGGAATCGAGGACGATTCAGGGTCAGAATAGGCCGAGCTGTCACCTGTAAGGTGCGCCAAAATGATCACAACTTTATTTAATTATTGTTATATTTTGATTTGAAAATTTTGCATGTAATTGTCACTTGTAATACAAAAGGGTGTTTTTTTAAACTGTTTCAATCCGTAATTTTCAGAACCGTTATAGTCTTCCAAGTGTTTTAATAATTTACTTATTTACGAAATAAAAATTTAAATTAACAGCTTGAAATTTTAAAAATTTTTCAAAAAAATATGTGTTCAGTAGTCTTTTTACATTTATCATGTGGCAACTTGAAAAACATCTGAACTTTTAGTCAACGCACTCTGACGGAGAATGATTGAAATCCAGTTACTGTTTCTAAACGCATTTCTTCCGAGAAGTAATGAAAAATTTCCCTTATGAGGAGAGGAAATAGCTCTTGAACCACGATGTTGGCTTCTAGAATTTCTTTTTGACTTTGAACGTCAGCCAGAGCACAAGTGGTAGAATTTTAACAAACAAAAAGTGCAATAGTGATTTTGTTCGTAGATTGAACAAAGAAAAAAAATCTTAATTTTATAGAACTACTATTAATCTATAAATATTAAGATATATATTTACTTGTAATTACAAAGGCCAAACCACACATTTAAAGAAATCGCTAGTACGTGCGCCGAAGGGAACGAATTTCTATCATAAGTAGCGTTTGGTGTCTGCTACCAGAATATAACAATATTCCTAATTAAGGTTATACTCTCTTTAAGAAAAGAAGAAAAAAAATCTAAGATTTTCTTACCAACGTCGGTGTCTCGCAGTTTGAGTACCCATAGTAATAATTTTTCACTGGCACGTAAAATTAAACAGTATGCAAAATTGGAAACATAAGAACTTTAAAACCGGCCACTGAAAAAAAGAGAATCTAGCGGACAAAGAAGAAGACAAATCACACATTAATTTTATCAACTTCAAAAAGCCACACACAACAGACGTTTAAAACGAAAGCAACCATAAAAGAAAGAAAACCACAAACCAGAACACAATTTTCAACTATAAGCTACTAATCTAAACATCATCAAGACCCCGGAATTGGAACAATCAGCTCACTATATTTGATAAAAACTTAGCGTAACACCATAAGAATCTAGTGCTGTTCGGGTAACTTCAACCATTTTTTCTAAATACAATTTGTGCAAATTTTCTTGTAACTAAATTACATTATTTTCGTGAATTAATTGTAAAAATTCGTTAAAGCTCCAAACTATTAAATTTCGCAAAATAGTTAAATTAAAGAAAACAACCTACGAAAAATTGTAAATTTTATTTAAATCCATAAACTAAAACCTAAATCTATTTACTACTATCTAATATCACAAACAAGTTTATATTGTTTTGTTTTTCGAAATATTGCACTGTTATAAGAATGTATTCTTAAAAGATGGTTTGTGACATATATCTTACTTACTATAATTTTTTTAATTTAAATTCTTTTAAACTTTATTTAGCTATAAGTAATTGATATTATAAATTGTAAACACCATAGTTCACCGTTTTCCATCAACAACAACCAACAGTTTGAAAAGGCCTCTTCAACCAGTTGTGCAGAATTTTTGTTGGTGAGTCATAAAGATATTATTTCTAATTATATTTCTGATTTTTTTTATATTTCTAAAATTTTTATTAACATTTTTTGTAAGAATTTATAACAATTACGAATTTTGCTTTAATAACCCAAAATTTACCATTCCCTGACTAAAGAGGGATTTCTGTTTAGTATTTATTTTTTTTATAGTATCTCCACGTTTTTTTTTTTCTTTTACTATTACTACGCTCATTAATAAATTTCTGCATCCAGTGAGAGTAAATTCATTGATAATTTTTTTCCATTCCTATTTCCAGTAAAAATTTAACATTTAATACAGTAATGTTTTTTGTAATCTTTGTTGGTAATTGCTTCTTTCGTTTGGTATGTTATAAATTCTTACACCCCGCGAAGAAAATAAACTATAAACAACTTTTTGATATTTCGAATTAACAATTAACATAAACAGTATGTTTATAATATTTACATTTTTGTTATATTTTCGAACGAATATCGCGTATAATTGAAATAGATTTAAATAGAAATTTAATACATTTTTGAATTTGTCAAGGTATACTTAAGCGTTTTATTATTGAAGATTATTTTGTAATAAATTGGAATTTAATATGAAGCTTTAACATCTTCTAAATTTTTCTTACATATGTGATCGGTGAGGAATAAGTTAAGTCAGGGATCTTAATAAATATTTAAAATGCCAAAAGATCATAGGTAGGGAGGGTATAGAGGCATCAGTCCCTTTGCTATCTAGGGGACTATTTAATATAGGTTTGCATTTCTTTAGTAATTGACTCTAGTGTTTCCGTTTTGTAAAGTTGATTAAATATGGGGTACTTTTTTATACCCTTCACCATCGTGAGAAGGGTATATATAAGTTTGTCATTCCGTGTGTAATTTCCACAAAAAAATTTTCCGACCCTATAAAGTATATATATTCTGGATCCTTATAGATAGCGAAGTCGATTAAGCCATGTCCGTCTGTCTGTCTGTCTGTCTGTTGAAATCAGTTTTTTGAAGTCCCCAAACCTTCAATAATTCTGTCAGAAGTGCTTTCGAGAAGTTTGCTATTTAAAATCAGCAAAATCGGTTTAGGTTAACCAGAGTTATGAACCTATATGTGAGACCACCTCCATAAAAATTTGATATTTTTCATCCATTTTATTGCAATATTTTGAAAACTATTGCAGATAATACCATGAAATTTTGTATACGTTGTTTGTACTATAAAAGAAAGTGTGCAGAAAATAGTAAGAATCGGTCCATGATTTCTTATAGCCCCCATACAAATATATATATTCCCGAAATATGGCTTAATGATAAATAAATGCCTATAAAATTGGAATATCAAGACAAAATTCAGCAAAAATAAATTTTATACAAAAAGAAATCGCAAAACGAAATTTTTTTTAATTCGGTCCATGTTTGACCATAGACCCCATATAAAGTCCACTTCCAAAATTCACTTAAATACGTATAAAAGAGATATAAATAATGTTAAACGGCTAAAATTTGACATAAATATTCTTTATAGGCAAATAAATTGCTGTACTAAATTTTATGGTGGTCGGCCCAGAACTGGTCATAGCTCCCATACAAGGACCACATCTGAAAAAGAGATTTTTCCCTATATATATTGTATAAATATCGGTACCGACTCAAAACTTTGCACAGATCATTTTAATATATACAAAAATCATCCCACAAAATTTTGTGAATTTCGGTCTATTTTTAACCGTATGCCCCATATAAAGCCCTCTTCCGAAAATCACTTTAATACTCATAAATCGCTTATAAATAAGGGTACCAATCCAAAATTTTACACGGATCATTTATATACATGCCTAAATCTAACTGCTGGATTTTGAGAATATCGGTCCATATTTGACTATATCCCCCACATAAGGTCCACTCTCGAAATCCACGTTAATACTAATATATATCGTATATATACCGTTATTATGTTGAAATTCGACGTGAAATATCCTCATATGCATGAAAATAACTGTTTCAAAATTTAAGAAGATCGGCCCATAATTTGTCATACCTGCCATATAGAACCTTTTCCAAAAAACAAATAAATTCGGGTCAAAAAATATTCTTTTCGGATTTAACCCATATTCGGTCCATATTTTATAATCATGATATATATCGTTGGAAAGGTATTTTTAATACCTTTTATTTAATGTATTACAAATTATCAGACACCCAGTAGTTCCCGAGATATAGGCCTATGTATTTTCAACTTTAAGGGCCCGCCCCCTCGAAAATAGGCGTGACCGGCAACAAATTTTTTTTGCTGGTATCTCCTCTAAAAGCCCTATTTGATTTTGTTTTTTTTTTTTTTTTTTTTTTGAGCAAAATCACTAAAACCGAATTGTACCCCTTTTTTATACTCTGTTTGTTAAATTACACTCAAGATTATTATGAACATCAGACAGACTCTGTAAATTATGGTAAGAATTGGTAATTAAATCAATTAAAAATGGTAAAAATTAGACAACATTTCAAAATATTTAGCATAAATTATGTTGGTCGTAAAATTGTCTTTCAAACAATATATCAAATACTAATAAAATTTGCACTAATGGTGTTTTCTTTTCTGAAATAAAATGTTACACCTTTATTATGTACATTTTTATAATGTTTACCCTACATTTTAAAGATGTCGCATTTTTAATGGTCAGAATAGAACATAAAATTACAACAGTGTAACACTTTTTTTTCATGTACAGCTGTTTTTGTTTTTCTTTTTGTTAAAAAAGAAGAAGCAGATAGCTCCCTGATAAGATCTCTTGAAATAATACAATAAATATCTCTCAAAAAGACCAATGACACCTTCCCGACTAATACGCAAATTCTTCGTATACTATAAAAATTATATACATATATTGTCCTATGAAATTTTACATATGTACATCAACTTCAGAGTATTCATTAATTACGTTCTCTAAAATCCTTTCACTCGCGGTTGTGGATTTCTTTCCATAATCATATAAAATATTTCATCATTATCAGATGATGAAGATGAATCCAACAAGTCATCCAAAATTTTTTCAGCACATAAAAAAGTAGTAATATTTTCCATTTTGTATATTTTTTTTTTTTGTTTCTTAACACAAATACACAATAATAAACAAAACAAATGTCAGCTGTTTTATCGTGCAATTCTCCCCCTTTAAAAATACAGAGTGTGAAAGGTGCACCATTTTTTAAATTTATAGTGTAACATTTATAGAAAAGAACACACTATAATTTAGCAGTGTTGATATTTTTTTTAGAAAAGAACACAAAAAATTAAAAAAGGTGCGAAATGGGAAAAACGTGTAACATTTTTGCCAGAAAAGAAAACGCCATAAGACTGAATAGAAAACACAGAATTAGGATATTCTAGTCTAGTGTAGTTTCTGTATTTCTTATTACGCTTAGGTGAAGGGTATTTAAGATTCGGCACAGCCGAATATAGCACTCTTACTTGTTTTAACATAATTTTCTTAAATCAACTACTGGTCCATTATAATTATAACAGGGAGTCTATAATACTATTTATGTTCTGACTTTAGAATCGGTAAGAGGAATTTGTAGAACAAGAACCACCCCACCAACTGTTAGCTAGCAGATTCAATGGCTCCCATACGTTTTACTTATTCCTACGAGCAAAATAATTTCACCGATACAACATATACATAACTTTGTTATGTTAATAGACTATCTCTAACTTCAGTCTTATATGGAATATTACATAAATTGGCGCCCAACGTGGGGCAACGAAAATCTGTGTTATATTAAACCTTTAGATTTTCACTGCTCGAAAAAAAAAACTACATTTAATTTTTTTAAATTCACTTGAATCATAAATTATAAACCTATATATATTTTAAAGATTATGTTCCTAAATAATTTGTAAACTTTATTCTGGATTTTCGATTAATTGAGAAAAGATTCGACTAATCGACCGAATAGAAGTTTAGAGTTCTTTTGTGAAATATTCTGAGGCTTATATAAAGATTTTTAATTTATGGCAGTTTTTGAAATTTGTTGTTGTTTATATTTGATTTGTAAAAAGTATCGATATCCTGGTTTTTGCTCTGGATTTACAAAATATTTGCGCTTTGCGGGTTTTTGTCCGGTTAAAATCATTTTTTTTTTAGAGAATGCGTATCGTCTTTGCCAACTTTTCTATGAATATAACATAATTTCAATTATTCCATAGCCCATTTAAATATTGTTTTTGTCAATCACTTGTGCAAACTTGTTACTTATTCTAACCGTATCACATAAGTATGTGAGAAGAAAACATAAACCATTTTTTAATTGATAAAACTAGTATTATTTTCTAATGAATAAGAAGAAAACGGAAATTTAAACAAACTTTTCAGTCTTTTTTTTAGTATTTTATAATTTAAAATTTTAATAACGTCTTTTTCTGACAGTAAGTTTGGCGCTTTAAACACATTATTAGGAAATATAATGGAACGTTCTCCTCCGAGTTCACAGGCTTCGGCCATACCGCCTTCGGACTCACTGCCATCCGTTCCATTATCTTCAACACTTGATCCATCTAAGATGGATAAATTTTGTAAAATTTGTAATGAAAAACTGTGTGAAGGACAAGATTGTATGATAATATCAGATTGCAATCATTTATTTCACAGTCGTTGTATTGAGCAATATTTATCTCACTCTTCGGAATGCCCTACTTGTAAAAGAGCATGCGCATTATCCGAGCTAAGGAAAATTAATTTTAAATACCAATTTTTAGAAAAACCTAGAGCGCTTCGTGGAAGACCACGAGGAGTAACGACACAATATAATACTAGAAGTTCATCCCGTAATTTATTTACAGAGGCAAATTGTAATAGTTTAATAGATGTTAGTACACATACAGAAACAGAGCTTGATAAACCATCAACTCCAAGTCATACCATTAATACTGCAAATTTAGATCAAAATATTCCCCAAAATTCCCCTGTCAGGAATTTTTCAAATCCACCAACTATTTAATTTCCACCACCTATTAACTATTCTCAAATCAATTATATGATTGAAAATACAGTTTCGCGTTTGTTAAGTAATTTTCATTTGACACCAATAGCTACATCAAACTTTTCTACTCAAAATGTACAACCAGGTCCGTTACCACCTCAAACACAAAGTAATCAACATTATGTTCCTACACAATTAAATCTACCTACCCAAGTTAAGATTCCGTCATCGCAAATACGAACTAACCCTTATAATATCAGTGGAAATGCTAATAGTTCATTTAATGAGCATTTTACAATAAAATCTGACAAGATTACAAACATTATTCAAAATTGGCACATAAAGTTTGATGGTTCTGCTCAAGGCATAAGTGTAGATGAGTTTCTATACAGAATTAAAGTACTAACTTGTGAGCACCTTAATAATGACCTTTCTGTAATCTGTAAGAATTTACACCTTCTTTTAAGTGGTCGTGCACGTGAATGGTACTGGAGATACCATAAACAGGTTAGAGTCATTAATTGGAATGAATTTTGCGAAGCACTCAAGTATCAATACAAGGATTTCAAATCCAGTTTTGATATTCATGAGGAGCTTAGGAATAGAAAGATGAAAAATAATGAGACTTTTGAGGAATTTTATGAATCAGTTTCTTCTATCATAGACCGCATGGATAAGCCCATTCCGGAGACGGAACTAGTTGAAATTTTAACTAGGAATCTACGTCCTGAAATCCGACATGAGTTATTATATGTCCCCATTTATTCATTTACGCAAACTTGTGCAAATGAGAGAAAATCTCTTATGTAATGATTATTATCGTAGAAACTTGTCTTCAAAAACGGTGTCATATACAGGATTACGCCGACAAATTGCAGAAGTAGCCTATTCTGAGGAACCCCATGTTCATGAACCAAATAAAGAGCCTGAAATCTCCATAGACGCTATACAGACACCCCCTAAATGCTGGAACTGTGACCAGTTAGGACATTTTTGGGAAGACTGTTTAGAGAAGAGAAATATATTCTGTTATGGCTGCGGGGAGAAAAACACCTACAAACCCCAATGCATCAAATATTCATCTAGAAAAATTGTATCAAAAAACTTCCAAGCACAAAACCTCTCTCGGAATCGACCTCAGAACAATTAGTTATAAACCCTGATTTGTCAAATTCAACCCCAGATTGTAACTCATTTTCCCACCCAGACTTGTCCAAACTAAACTCTAATTCTAACCTAGTTTTACCCAATAAATTACAGATCTTAAAAAGTGATGTAAATTTTTTTGAATGCAACGAGTGTCGTCAACCCACATTACATCCTATAATACCATTTCATAAAAAATGGGAAAAATATATAGAAGCACGAAATACTATTTTTAACGTCAATTCAATTGTTGTAGTCTCTAAAAAACAAAAGCGCTCCACCATACGTATGAGGAAATATTATAAAAGCCGTAAATTTACAGGTCAATTTATCATATCGTCTATACAAACTAATCCTTCAGATAAAAGATATTACGCCTCTGTTAAATTTGTAAATTTTCCAGAGCTAGGTTTATTGGATACTGGTGCCAATGTTTCTTGCATTGGATCAGATCTTGCCAGTGTAGATTTTTCTAAATTTTCTGATTTTTTCGCTCTTAATTCTTATGTAAAAACGGCAGATGGAAAACCTCAAAAGGTTGTCGGCTATCTTAATGTTGATGTTTTTTTTAAAGGTCAAAGCAAACGCTTAAAAATTTTAATTGTGCCTTCAATTAGCCAAAGATTAATTTTAGGCTTAGATTTTTGGCGAGCCTTTAACTTAGCGCCTGATGTTTTTGGAGACATTGTAGTTACTTCCAAAAATGAGAATTTGGACCAAAGTTTTAAAGAATTTTCTGCCTTTAACATCACCTCTGAGATTTTAACGAGTATTCACCAAACTTCTAAAAATTCTTTTGACCAATATCCTTTAAATATAAATCAATCTCAGCAATTAGCAGCTGTCATCCAGCTATTTCCTAATTTTGAGAAAGAGGGATTGGGTAGAACCTCCCTTATTGAACATACCATCGACGTAGGCTCTAATTCTCCAGTAAAGCAGCGTTTCTATCCAGTGTCTCCCGCGGTAGAAAAGCTAATGTTTAAGGAGATAGGTAGAATGCTGGCTTTGGGAGTCATAGAACCGTCAGATTCGCCATGGAGTTCGCCCATGCGCCTGGTCGTCAAACCAAATAAAATACGACTGTGCTTGGATGCCCGAAGGGTAAATCAAGTTACCTTAAAAGACGCTTATCCTCTTCCCAAAATTGAGGGAATATTCTCAAGATTACCAAAAGCAAATATAATAACTAAACTCGACTTGAAGGATGCGTACTGGCAAATTGCTTTGTCAGAAACATCTAAGCCATTAACAGCTTTCACGGTCCCGGGTCGTCCCTTGTATCAATTTGTTGTCATGCCGTTTGGCCTCTGCAACGCCCCGTCGACTATGTGCCGCCTGATGGACCAACTTATACCTGCAGATCTACGACATTGCGTATTCGGTTATTTGGACGATATAATAATCGTCTCAGAAGATTTCCCTACCCATTTGGCCATATTAGTGCGTATAGCCGATGCTTTTAGAAAGGCCAATCTTACTCTTAATATTGCCAAGTCAAAATTTTGTGTCATAGAAGTAAATTATTTAGGATATATTATTGGCAATGGAGGAATTAAAACAGACCCAGAAAAAGTAACTGCCATCCAAAACTGGCCTGTGCCAAAGAATATAAAGCAAGTCCGCGGTTTCCTCGGCTTAGCCGGTTGGTATCGCCGCTTTATTGCAAATTTTCTACGATTGTGAATCCCATAACGGAGGTTTTATCGACCAAAAGAAAATTTACTTGGACACCCGAGGCACAAATATCATTTGAAACAATAAAAAATCTTTTAACATCTGCCCCTATTTTAACGAATCCTAATTTTGAAAAAAAAATTTTTGTGCATTGCGATGCCAGCGACGTCGGTATCGGTGCTGTTTTAGTCCAAATTGACGACGACGGTAACGAGTGTCTCGAAAACTAAACAGTGCGCAACGCAATTATAGCGTTACTGAGCGTGAGTGCTTGGCGGCCGTCGAAGCAATCAAAAAATTTAGGTGTTATCTTGAATTGCAAGACTTTGAAGTCATTACAGATCACTCGTCTCTCGTATGGTTAATGAAACAGGCAGATTTATCTGGTCGCCTGGCTAGATGGGTCTTTAAATTACAGGGCTATAATTTTTCAATATCACACCGCAAGGGAAAAGATAATATAGTGCCCGACGCCCTCTCAAGAATACCCTATGAAGAAGTTAGTAGTTTAGAAATGTATGCCCCAGAAATAGATCTCAATTCAACTCACTTTTATGACGAAGATTATGTTCAGTTAAAAGCCAAGATAAATCAAAATATGAATAAATACCACGACATAAAAATTTTGGATAATTTCGTATATATTCGCACTGATCACTATAATGGAAATATGGAGCAGGAAAACAATTGTTGGAAACTTTGGGTACCATACAATTTAAGAAAAACTGTGATTACGAGGGCCCATGATAGCCCAATAGCCGCCCATGGAGGTATGTTAAAAACTATAGATCTGATTCGAAGACACTTCTTTTGGCCCGGTTTAGTATGTGATGTACGCAATTACATTCGATCTTGTGACATATGTAAAACTACTAAGGCCCCAAATTTTGTAACTAAGCCAGAGATGAGTAAAGCCATGAAAAGTACAAGGCCTTTTCAACTTATGTGTGTAGACATTTTAGGTCCATACCCGCGAAGTAAACAGGGTAACATAGGATTACTAATTGTTTTGGATCATCGGACAAAGTTTCATTGGTTGTTCCCCTTAAAAAAATTTACCTCCAGTGTTATACAAGAACTTCTATTAAAACAAATATTTCACATTTTTGGTGTGCCAGAAACTTTGTTAAGCGACAACGGATCTCAGTTTAAGGCGAATGACTTTAACGCTTTTCTGAAGTCACTAGGTATCACGCACATATACACTGCTGTCTACTGTCCGCAGTCAAATGCTTCGGAGCGAGTCAATCGCTCTATATTGGCTGGAATTCGATCGTATTTAAAAAGTGATCAAACCTTGTGGGACCAAAACCTCAGTGCCATAAGCTGTGCATTAAGAAATTCAGTTCACCAATCTCTCCAATGGTCTCCTTACCATGCAGTTTTTGGGTTTGACATGATAACTCATGGCAGTTCATACCCAATATTAAAAAATCTCCAATTGGTTGATGAACCACATATTAGACTTAAAAGAAAAGATGAGATGTATTTAATGAGAAGAAATTTGGAAAAGCATATTGCCAAGGCCTATGAGAGAAACAAGAGCCAGTACAACTTACGTACAAGACCATCGGTATACAATATTGGCCAAGAAGTATATAGACGAAATTTTGCACAAAGCAATTTCGAAAAGAAATTTAATGCTAAGTGGCACCCCTATTTCTTAAATGCATCGTTAAGGAAAAGGTAGGAAATAATCGCTACATTCTTCAGGACACAGATGGGAAGATATTAGGGACATACCATGCCAATGATATGCGACAGTAATTACTCCCCCTAATACTATTGTTCAATAAACTAGTATTATGTGGTTTGTAAGGAGCGCCAAAATGATCACAACTTTATTTAATTATTGTTATATTTTGATTTGAAAATTTTGCATGTAATTGTCACTTGTAATACAAAAGGGTGTTTTTTTAAACTGTTTCAATCCGTAATTTTCAGAACCGTTATAGTCTTCCAAGTGCTTTATAATACTTGTTTTAATAATTTACTTATTTACGAAATAAAAATTTAAATTAACAGCTTGAAATTTTAAAAATTTTTCAAAAAAATATGTGTTCAGTAGTCTTTTTACATTTATCATGTGGCAACTTGAAAAACATCTGAACTTTTAGTCAACGCACTCTGACGGAGAATGATTGAAATCCAGTTACTGTTTCTAAACGCATTTCTTCCGAGAAGTGATGAAAAATTTCCCTTATGAGGAGAGGAAATAGCTCTTGAACCACGATGTTGGCTTCTAGAATTTCTTTTTGACTTTGAACGGCAGCCAGAGCACAAGTGGTAGAATTTTAACAAACAAAAAGTGCAAACCACACATTTAAAGAAATCGCTAGTACGTGCGCCGAAGGGAACGAATTTCTATCATAAGTAGCGTTTGGTGTCTGCTGCCAGAATATAACAATATTCCTAATTAAGGTTATACTCTCTTTAAGAAAAGAAGAAAACAAAATCTAAGATTTTCTTACCAACGTCGCACACTGTGGCCGTGTAGTGCATTTAATGGCCTTAAATCAAGGAGGTTTCGGAGCTTCATGAAATTTTGCACACATTTATGTTAAATTTTTTAAGAATTTAAATTTTTTTTTTTTATATACGCCCACTTTTACGCCCACCTCCCATACAACTTAAATAGAAAATGTGAACATTAATATTATAATTGTATAATGAGCCCCTGAAAATATAAACTTAATCCGCCCACTTTTACGCCCACCTCACATACAAATGATATTTCAAAAATGCCATATCTTCTGTAAATTTGTAACTAGAATGTTTATTTTTCGCAAAAATGCATATAACATCTATTAAATGCTGTTTTGAAAATATGAAGAAAATCCTCTTCATCCACTGTATCATCCACTACTTCATCAGTCAACGTATAAGAATGTGTTAGCCATTCTTCATTGTCATTAAAAAATCTTGATGAAGTACGCTTACACTTCTCCCACTTCTTTAAAAATTGAGGCATAAATGTTTGTTTCAAAAACCGTCTGAACTTTTTTGATTTTTCTCAGACACTATTTTATAATTCACGAAAACTACACCAATTATAACATCAATATCTTTTTTACATTGAAAAACAATTTCCGAAAGCGTGCTGAAAGATATTTTTGACTTTTCCATTGTTTATTAAATAAATTTGCTTTAATTGCTTAATAAACACTCACTTATCACTATACCGCTCTCAAATATAGTATGTATAATGTAAAGAAAGTTTATAACGGATAACGAAGTTAATTTTTAAGAGAAAAAATGCGATCAATGTTAAGTTATTGATAATATATGTAAAGCTCTTCATTTAATGTGGAGCAAGTTCACATTTAGATTTTTTGTTGTTTAGTCTACGTAAACAATGTACCGATATTGCTTTGATAAACACTTTTGTGTACATTTGTTTTTGTAATCGGGACTCAAATTTAGGTTTTTTCTATATAGTACACATGCAATGAAATTTTCGTATTTCTCGATCCCAAATTGGCACCGGCTACGTGTACGAGTAGCAGAGAAAGAAAGAATGCGTATTTGTTTTTGCACGCGTAAAATAACGCATATTTTTTACTGTAATTTTTTGGTTTTTCATTGTTTTTTCGGCGGCGGGCAAATTGGGGCAGGTTTTTTTTTTTAGTCTGTTAGCTGAGACTCTCAGCTTTAATTTGGTATATGACTCCATGTGTCGCACTGCTTCGCACAGAACTAAAAGTCTAAAAGAAAATCATAAATGTTTATTTTTTTGGCTCTAAATATATTGTCAAAGGAAATTTTTTTTTTAAAATTATTAAAATTTTTTTTTTAATTTACATAATGCTTAATGTCTATTTTAAGTGAAAAAAGACTTATAAGGTACATTCGGTGTATAGTTTATAAGTAACAAGCTTTTGAATATAACATAGAAAACTATCACATTTGAGACTTATTCACATACTTCAACTTTGCGCTGCTCGGGACAGAAAACGAATGGAGGTATTTGCATGAAATTTTCCACACATGACCTTCAGATAGTTTTTAACCATCTGTGCAAAAATCATCAAAATCGGACAGAAGGTCCAAATTGATTTATTGCCGCAGTGGACACAGTGTGCGTCGGTGTCTCGCAGTTTGAGTACCCATAGTAATAATTTTTCACTGGCACGTAAAATTAAACAGTATACAAAATTGGAAACATAAGATCTTTAAAACCGGCCACTGGAAAAAAGAGAATCTAGCGGACAAAGAAGAAGACAAATCACACATTAATTTTATCAACTTCAAAAAGCCACACACAACAGACGTTTAAAACGAAAGCAACCATAAAAGAAAGAAGTCCACAAACCAGAACACAATTTTCAACTATAAGCTACTAATCTAAATATCATCAAGACCCCGGAATTGGAACAATCACCTCACTATATTTGATAAAAACTTAGCGTAACACCATAGGAATCTAGTGCTGTTCGGGTAACTTCAACCATTTTTTCTAAATACAATTTGTGCAAATTTTCTTGTAACTAAATTACATTATTTTCGTGAATTAATTGTAAAAATTCGTTAAAGCTCCATGAACAACTGAACAATATTGTGTTTGTTGCCGAGACTATATCACCTTGATAAATATCACCCCTATCATGAATAAAAATTTGACATGAAATTTGTTCCCTTTTCACATTTTTCCTATTAAAATTCAATGTTTAAAAATAAAAGGGAACACATTTCATGTGGAATTTTTTTTCATGATAAGGGTGAAAATTTTTAAAATTTTAACAACCGGTTCGAGGGAACCGGCTGAATATCAGCACTGATTACTATTGCAATTTATAAGTTCCTTGCACAATTCACTATATGAAACACAAAATGAATTCATTTTAAAAATTAGTTACGTTTAATAATTTTCTTAGACTTGTTTTTGCAAATATTATTATTTTAAATAACGGTTTAATTAATCATATGGTTTTGTTTTTCTTTTTTTTTTGTTATGCACTTTTTCGATATTGCTGTCAATCAATTATTAAAAAGTAAAAGTAAAAGCCTAAAAGTATACAAAACCTTTCATTGTAAATATGCATTGCAATTTATTGTAAATATTCATAAAAAATACGTGAGTTTTATCACAAAATTTAAGTTTGTTCAGCGATCGCAAAAGGTCGCAGAATTTTTTTACATAAAATGAAAGAAAATATTCCAAACTTTCATTTAGAAGTAGTACTAACCAGCGTTGCCACGACCAAAAAAATTTTGTAACCAAAATGTAAAAAAAAGTAACCAAAAGCAAAAAAAAGTAACCAAAATTTTTATATATTTAAAATTTTATTTTATTTATACTTCAGCTAAAAAACAACATCCTTCTTTGTTTCCTAGCCACGGAAACTCATCCAACCACAATACACGGAATTTTCTTTCTGGGCTGTTTTTAGTATCACTAAACAACAAAATATTATTTAAAAAAAGTTATTGAAATTCAATGAAAATATACCTATTCTCATCATCACTTCCAGAAGATAACTCGACATTATTAGTTTTACTTTGAGCACCCTTTTTAAATAAAAATCTAACAAAAATAAAAATTGTGATTAAAACCGATATTATTATTTTTTAATTCGAAGTACATACTTATCCATTTTTTACGAAAGAAACCCAATCTTAACTATTCTAAAAACACTTTATTATTAAAAAATTAAATAGCACGCTAATTTGTAAAAAGCTTTTTTTGGTTTTCTGGTAAAAAAACATAATTTATGAATTTTTTGGAGTCATTTTGATTTTTCAGTTTTCATTAGCAAAGAAATAAGTTAGCTCGGTCTACCTCCGTGTTAGTACCAGCGTTGCCGTTTTGGTTGCTTTTAAACAAAATTGGTTACTTTTTTTTAAATGTGTACTTGTGTACTTTTTTTCCGTTTTGGTTACTTTTTTTTAACACAAAAGTAACCATTTTTTGCATTGTTTTTACTTTGACTTAATTATCACCAAAATTAGTGGTGTAAATTTTGGTGATAAACTAAACTACCACAATTTAAAAGTTTTTTAAAAATAAAACTAAACACAGGATTACAAAAAATAGATGCCTGTCTCCAAACATAACAAACACAATCATTGTATTGTTGAACGAGTAAAAGTTTCTTCACAAAAACCTTCTAAAAACATGCTACTAAACTCATTTTCTTATTGATGTTTGACATCGGAACAAGTTAATTTTTCTTTTGTTTTAGACATGAACGGACCTTAGTAAACATTCATAAATTATGTTTTTTTACCAGAAAACCAAAAAAAGCTTTTTACAAATTAGCGTGCTATTTAATTTTTTAATAATAAAGTGTTTTTAGAATAGTTAAGATTGGGTTTCTTTCGTAAAAAATGGATAAGTATGTACTTCGAATTAAAAAATAATAATATCGGTTTTAATCACAATTTTTATTTTTGTTAGATTTTTATTTAAAAAGGGTGCTCAAAGTAAAACTAATAATGTCGAGTTATCTTCTGGAAGTGATGATGAGAATAGGTATATTTTCATTGAATTTCAATAACTTTTTTTAAATAATATTTTGTTGTTTAGTGATACTAAAAACAGCCCAGAAAGAAAATTCCGTGTATTGTGGTTGGATGAGTTTCCGTGGCTAGGAAACAAAGAAGGATGTTGTTTTTTAGCTGAAGTATAAATAAAATAAAATTTTAAATATATAAAAATTTTGGTTACTTTTTTTTGCTTTTGGTTACTTTTTTTTACATTTTGGTTACAAAATTTTTTTGGTCGTGGCAACGCTGGTTAGTACTACTTCTAAATGAAAGTTTGGAATATTTTCTTTCATTTTATGTAAAAAAATTCTGCGACCTTTTGCGATCGCTGAACAAACTTAAATTTTGTGATAAAACTCACGTATTTTTTATGAATATTTACAATAAATTGCAATGCATATTTACAATGAAAGGTTTTGTATACTTTTAGGCTTTTACTTTTACTTTTTAATAATTGATTGACAGCAATATCGAAAAAGTGCATAACAAAAAAAAAAAGAAAAACAAAACCATATGATTAATTAAACCGTTATTTAAAATAATAATATTTGCAAAAACAAGTCTAAGAAAATTATTAAACGTAACTAATTTTTAAAATGAATTCATTTTGTGTTTCATATAGTGAATTGTGCAAGGAACTTATAAATTGCAATAGTAATCAGTGCTGATATTCAGCCGGTTCCCTCGAACCGGTTGTTAAAATTTTAAAAATTTTCACCCTTATCATGAAAAAAAATTCCACATGAAATGTGTTCCCTTTTATTTTTAAACATTGAATTTTAATAGGAAAAATGTGAAAAGGGAACAAATTTCATGTCAAATTTTTATTCATGATAGGGGTGATATTTATCAAGGTGATATAGTCTCGGCAACAAACACAATATTGTTCAGTTGTTCATGGAGCTTTAACGAATTTTTACAATTAATTCACGAAAATAATGTAATTTAGTTACAAGAAAATTTGCACAAATTGTATTTAGAAAAAATGGTTGAAGTTACCCGAACAGCACTAGATTCCTATGGTGTTACGCTAAGTTTTTATCAAATATAGTGAGGTGATTGTTCCAATTCCGGGGTCTTGATGATATTTAGATTAGTAGCTTATAGTTGAAAATTGTGTTCTGGTTTGTGGACTTCTTTCTTTTATGGTTGCTTTCGTTTTAAACGTCTGTTGTGTGTGGCTTTTTGAAGTTGATAAAATTAATGTGTGATTTGTCTTCTTCTTTGTCCGCTAGATTCTCTTTTTTCCAGTGGCCGGTTTTAAAGATCTTATGTTTCCAATTTTGTATACTGTTTAATTTTACGTGCCAGTGAAAAATTATTACTATGGGTACTCAAACTGCGAGACACCGACGCACACTGTGTCCACTGCGGCAATAAATCAATTTGGACCTTCTGTCCGATTTTGATGATTTTTGCACAGATGGTTAAAAACTATCTGAAGGTCATGTGTGGAAAATTTCATGCAAATACCTCCATTCGTTTTCTGTCCCGAGCAGCGCAAAGTTGAAGTATGTGAATAAGTCTCAAATGTGATAGTTTTCTATGTTATATTCAAAAGCTTGTTACTTATAAACTATACACCGAATGTACCTTATAAGTCTTTTTTCACTTAAAATAGACATTAAGCATTATGTAAATTAAAAAAAAAATTTTAATAATTTAAAAAAAAAAATTTCCTTTGACAATATATTTAGAGCCAAAAAAATAAACATTTATGATTTTCTTTTAGACTTTTAGTTCTGTGCGAAGCAGTGCGACACATGGAGTCATATACCAAATTAAAGCTGAGAGTCTCAGCTAACAGACTAAAAAAAAAAACCTGCCCCAATTTGCCCGCCGCCGAAAAAACAATGAAAAACCAAAAAATTACAGTAAAAAATATGCGTTATTTTACGCGTGCAAAAACAAATACGCATTCTTTCTTTCTCTCATTTTGATTTGCTCAGATCTCTTAAACTATATATGTAATTTAAATATTTTTTCTTTCCTATTAAATTTAAAATACTATATTTTAATAAAAATGCTCTAAAACTATTGGTTGTTGAACCATATTTATGGTATAAACAACTGAAATGTAGTAAAATTTTCTTCAGTTGTCGTTGTATAATATTTAGCTAAATTCACCACACTTTTTTTATACAAAATATAATTTTTTTTCGAAAACAAATCATGGTTATCTACTAATGAAACATTTCTCTACAGAATTGCATCATTAGATTTCTAAAAAAATAACTGAAAAAAAAATAGACTTTGTGCCAAAAAAAAAAATACCACTGTGCACCAGGAAGATTTCAAAAGTGTGGCAATCACGCCAAAAGCGTGACGTCTGGACACCCTATATACAAATGGTATCTTCATAGCAAGTATTACATAGCAGAAATGTCGACATCTACTACAAGACGATCAAAAACAATTACTAGCACGTTTCCTATTCAATACGGAAGGAGAAGCGTCATAAATTGTGTCCATTCTTTTTATTTATATAAATATCACAAAGTATACAGAGGTGACAGAAGAGCAAAGATAGTGTAGTTTTTTTTTTCTTGTCTTTTTCTTTGAGAACTGCCTTTTTGTTTTCTTTATGTTACTATTTTTCGTTATTTTTCTGGCGAAATAAAATACAATTTGTGGTCACAAAGTATAATTTAACATTGATATTTTGAATCACACATCAACAGCTCTAACTCATGTTCGTCAAAAATTTTAATTAGATTTAAAGTAATCACTGAAATTAAAATAATTTAACACAACACAAATTGTTTGGTTTATTTTGCCACAGATTTTGCTTTGACACAAAATTGTTTTGTTTATTTTGCTTTGTCCATAAATTTCGTGATTTATATAGTGCTTTGCTTTTTCACATTACAAACTTATTATCAGAAAATATTTTTTTTTTCTCTTTTTAAGAGAACTGCCTTATCAGATGATTCTAGCAATTTTTAAACGTCAAAGTTGACCCCTCTGTATAGTCTGTGATAAATATTACTGAAATAAAAATAAACATAATTATAGAGATGTATAAATAATTACATTAAAGTGAGTAGTCGACTACCTCTTGTTGACGGCGGCACAGAGTACTCTTTAAACTCTGTGCCAGCGGTGAATAATTGTATTCAAAAGCAAATTTTTTAATATTGAACTTACTTTAAAACAAATGTGTTTTAACATTTCGATTAAATTATGTGCAATAATTCATATTATTTTCAGTATTCTATTAGGGTACTTAAATAATCAATTGTAATTATATTCATCACTAAGTATAAAATGACAGTCAAAATAACATGTTATTGCCAACATAAAACTATTAAAACCAACAAATTGTTAATTTACTCTTATACTATGTTTCCACGACGACTTGAATCACCTGCTTCATGTGCATGACATTTTTTATATAGAACGAGTTCTATTTTCAAGTGACAAACCATCTGACATCAGTTGTTTTTTATAACAAAAATTTTGTGGCGGCAAAAATTAATTGAAATTTTATAATATAATTTATAAATAGTAAAACAAAAATACAAAAAAAAAAACTATAAAATTTATTATTGTTGTAGTTTTTTCTTTGGCCAGAGTGATGAATTTAAGATTGTTTTTTTTTAAGCTAGAATGGCCTAAATTTGTTTAATGTAAATAAAAATCCAATTTTTTAATTACAATATTTTTCCCGACGTTTCGTCGATTGTTTGTCGACTTTTTCAAGGGATTGTCTATTAAAAATTATAAAACAATAAAATAAATACAATGATGTAACACATAAACAATATAGACTTACAATATGAAATCTTTTTTTAACACATTAAGAAGTCCTAGATGTATCCAGGAGTGTATGTAACCTAATTTAAATACTTAATATTTATACTATGTTTCCATGACGACTTGAATCACCTGCTTCGCTGTCTGAATCATGTTTATGAATTATGCTGGTTACATGGCCAAAAAACTTGTTTCGATTTGACAGTTGTTTTTAATAAACAAACAGAATAAAGAAAAACAGAATTTACAATTTGTGAAAAATATTTTTTTTTAATGGACAAAAGAAGTGAGTGGAAATTAGTTAGCTTATTTGAAAAAAACATACATTCGTGCGTGTTTACTTCCAGCAAAAAGAAAATAATTTGCTTTGTTTACAATAATATTAAATTTGTACAGCTAGTGCAGATAAACTTGCGATAAAAATTAGAGAAGAGAGTAATTTTTCGTGCTTCGCAAGTAGATTCAATATGAATCTACTTGATTCGCTCTTGATATTTTGTATGGTGAAGCAAGTTTTTTCGCTCATGATTGGGGTGTGAAGCATGAATAGAGAGCGAAGCATGTACCGTGGAAACATAGTATTAGAGTTCTAATATGTATCAGCTCAAGTGATGGCAACAATATAACTCGCATTAATGTTGTTCGTGTCTTCCTTCAAATTCATTGTTCTCTTAATTTTTTGTTGTATTCTAAGGCTTTCAATTGTTTATCTCTTTCGATCTTTGTTTTCTATATCCAGAATTTTAACGTCTTCGAACTTAATTGTGTGACCAGTATGTAGGATGTGTTGTGCCAGTGCTGTTGTCTCTTTTTTCCGCATTATGTCCGTTTTGTGTTCTCCCATTCTTGTCTCCAGTGTACGTTTTGTTGTTCCTATGTAAATTTTCTCACATTGCTGTGTGCCATTTCCTTCACATTGTAATTCGTATACAATGTTACTTTGTTGTTGTTTATTAATTGGCGCCATAACTCTAGAAAAAATGGAGCTTAATGTCAAATTGGGTTTGTATGCAAAACAGATGTTTTTTGTTTTTATTGACGACCGTATGTTATTATTATCGGTTAACCCAGGTATGTATTTTACACTGTAAAATTTTTCCTCTTCTTTTCGTATGTTTGTAGATTTGTTGTGGTTATCTTTGTCCTTATCCAATTGTTTGATCGTATTGTCTATCAATGTAGATATGAGTTTGGCGGGGAAGCTGTTGTTTTTTAAAATGTTTGTTATAATGTGTTTGTTTTCATTATGAAATTCTGTATCACTTATGTTGGATACCCTAGAAATAAAATTTGTTGCTGTGTTTATGATCTGATTTTTAGGTTGTGTTGCGTGGTAATTCATTAACCTTCCTGAAGATGTTTCTTTAGAATACCAATCAAAAAGAATCACGTTATTCCTGCGTATAATTTTCGAGTATAAGAACGCAATTTTACCGTTTTTCTCAATTTCAGTAGTAAATTGTATCTTAGGGTGTTGTTTGTTAAAAATTGACAGAATTGTGTCTTTGTCTTCTATGCGAATTATCGCCAAAATGTCGTCTACATATTTGGCGATATATTTAATGTAAATATTCTTATTATTTAGTTCTGTAATTGCATCGTCAAGTAGGTTGTCAAGTATGATATCTGCTATAGTGGGTGATAGTGGGTTCCCCATTGGCATACCAATAATTCGGGTATAGATATTTTCTCCAAACATAAAATAATTATTTGAGTATTTTTAAATTTTTTAAAAAAAGATTTCATATTGTAAGTCTATATTGTTTATGTGTTACATCATTGTATTTATTTTATTGTTTTATAATTTTTAATAGACAATCCCTTGAAAAAGTCGACAAACAATCGACGAAACATCGGGAAAAATATTGTAATTAAAAAATTGTATTTTTATTTACATTAAACAAAGTTAGGCCATTCTAGCTTAAAAAAGAACAAAATTTATTATTGAAAATGGAGGGAAAAATTGAAGAGGAGTTAACAAAAGTAAGTACATGCATATGTATTTTTTTATTGCAATTTTTATAGTTATTTTTATGTTGTTCCAGTTTGACTGGTGCAAAGAAGCGGAATAAGCTGTTTTAAGATTTTTTGTTTTTTGATAGGTTATGTCACATGTAATTGACATACCAACATTTGAACATGTAAATTATAAATCGTATGTGAAACTCAATTTTTGACATACACATGAAAACACATGTGGATAGAAAAGTGACATTCCACATGACAAATACACACAATGTGAACACAGCTTTACATGTTCAAATGTTGGTATGGCAATTACATTTGACATAACCTATCAAAAAACAAAAAATCTTAAAACAGCTTATTCCGCGGGTTATACAAGCATTCCTTCTCTTGCTACATTTCGATCAACTGTAGAACCGCTTCTTTGCACCAGTCAAACTGGAACAACATAAAAATAACTATAAAAATTGCAATAAAAAATACATATGTACTTATTTTGTTAACTCCTTTTCAATTTTTCATTCCATTTTCACTAATAATTTTGTATAAAATTTTTTTTGTATTTTTGTTTTACTATTTATAAATTATATTATAAAATTTCAATTAATTTTTGCCGCCACAAAATTTTTGTTATAAAAAACAGCTGATGTCAAATGGTTATTCACTTGAAAATAGAACTCGTTCTAAATAAAAAATGTCGTGTGTATTGCACACATAGAAATAACACATGATATGATGACTATATGTATAAATTTGACATGCGAAAAAGTGACAGTCCTCATGACAAATACACACAATGTGAACACAGTTTTATTGTGTAGTTATGAATACAAATTTGTATCAGTAGCTTATAAAACAAAAAGAAACTTATAACTATTATCAGCTTATAAGTTAAAATTTGAAATTTTTATGAATTAGACGGATTGTTATATATAACAGATTAACGTTTTTCCACATTTGTTTTTGATCTTTGGTTTTGCTTATTTCTCTCTTAATATATGTATTTTTTTCATTATCGAGTTTTAATTGTTTTATATATTTCTTGCACTTTTATAGTTATTCCATGCTGCATATGTATTTTCGGCTTTAGCTATATTATATTTTAATATTTTTCCTTTTTTTTAACGTTGTTGTTGTTTCGTGTCTGTCATCTATTATTTTAAAGGCCCAACTATAATGTGCATATGCTAGCTTAAGCAACCCTGCGAATACATATAAATTGTATGTGGCAAACTATAATGTACTTAACGAAACTTTTCGTTAAGTTTTTCAACTGTCATTTGCTTAAGCAAAAAGCGAAACTGATCGCACATTCTGTACGGAATCAGCTGTTTGTTGTTGTTTGTGTTTTGAACAAAATGGAAGAAAATATATTTATTTTAAATTTAATAGAAAATGCGGAAACAAATAAGTGCCTTTACAAAAAAAGAGGCCCTTTCTATTTTAACAAAAATGCCTTTCTGTCGCGGTTTATTTCTCTGACAGAACAAGAGCGTCTTCTTCTTTTACAGTGTAGTTCACATATTTCTTTTAAGTGCGCAGGCCTTCAAGCGCTAACTTTAATATTTTTATAATTTTTAAGTTTTTTCTCCATTTTTGCAACCACAATACGAAAATTAACAAAACATATGTAAACGTTTATTATTATTTACAATTTAGTGCTGCCACAGCTGTACATTTTAGTACTTTTGCCGATAAATTAAAAAAAAGGAAAAATTATGCGTTTCTGGTACGAAGTTTTCTTTTAATTATAAAATAATATAACAATATTTATAAAATATAGTCATTTAATGGCTTTTTGTTAAAATAAAAACATTTTTTTTAAACATAAATGAGCAACTGTGGACAAAAAGTTTCAAAGTCATTGTAGCCACCTGAAAGTTAACTCTGAACTGGTTATGCATTTGACAGCCTTTTCGTTAACTTTTGCAATTTGCTTAAGCTTGCTTATGCATATTATAGTTGGGCCTTAAGTCTCATTTCATAACGTTTTTCTATCGCCTGTAATAATTGTTTTATTTCATTTTCGTTTTGTCTCAGTGAAGTTTCAAATTCGCGTTTGTATTTTTTTAAATTTTGTTTGTTAATTCGTACACCATCTTGAATTTCATCCAAAACAAGATCAACAGTCCTCACACATGAATCTTATAAAATTGCTTGATTCCAACACTCCGATCGAGCATTGGTCAACGCCAGAACACTTCTTAGTGCAATGGTATATCTTATCGCATACACCATTACATCTTAATTCGGTTTCTCCCCTAATTACTGATTTGCATGTACTGCAATCAGTCATTTTTTATAGCAAATGTTTAAAGTTTTGTTTATTTTCTAGCACCTATTTGATTTACAAGTATTTTAATTTCCACTTCTGTATTTCTGTTTTAATATTTCTTTTTTAGTATTTTTTTATTTTTCACCACTTTATAAATACTTTTTTTATTATTTTAATCAGAGCCTTCGTTTTTGCTTCTTCATTTTTTCAATTCAAATTTGCAATTTAAAATTTTTTTTATAAAGTATCGTCAATATATGTATGTAAATTGTATGCCAATATGGCATTTATACTATTGTTTCTTAGTTTTTTCAATTCCAATTTGCAATTTTAAAATTATTTTTATAAAGTATCATCAATGTATGTAAATTGTATGCCAATATGCATTTATACTATTGTCTGTACTTAATTTTTATGCAGACATAAGAAAATGATTTATGTCTAAACATATAATTTTATGTTTATGGCAACAAAAACATACGTCTGGCAACTCGAGCAATTTAGTTTTCACAAAAATTTTTCATTGTCAGAAGCTTATATATTTTGTGCGGATTAACAGCCTTTAAGAAATAACAACCGACTTGTGTTATTAAAAATAATATATTTTTGCTTTATATTTTTTATTATTTAACGTGTGAGCGCATATTCATTACAATTTTGATATATATTTTATCTGGTTACGTGTGTGTGAATTTAAAAAATAGTTTTCCTTTGTGCTAATAGAAAAAACAATACTTATTTGTTGGCAGAAATTATATTGGGTAAATATCTGTACAAATAATATAATATGAATATGTATGGAATTTTTAACATTTTGTTTTTTATAATTGGTGTCGAACAACTTTTCTTTACTCATATTTTATTTTTGGGAAAAATACTACATACATATTAATATACAGATGTACATTTTATACATAAATGCTAAAATCCATAAATTTGTTTATAATTTCACTCAAGAAGAAGAATCAAAACATTAAAATAAAATATAGAGCGGTGTGAACTTGATATTTTGGTTTAAATAAGAACATGATTTAGGCATTTACTTTTGTTAATATCTCGAAAGGAATTTTAAGTGGAATATTACGAAAAGTTAAAATTTTTTGTTAATCTTTAACTTATAAATCAGGCATGAAAAAGTAGTTGTCTTGTGCGTAACATAATTTTCGGTACAAGTTGGTTGTATGTTAAAACATAACTTTTATACATAACTGCTAAAATCTATAAATTTGTTTATAATTTCACTCAAGAAGAAGAATCAAAACATTAAATTAAAATATAGAGCGGTGTGAACTTGATATTTTGGTTTAAATAAGAACATGATTTAAGGATTTACTCTTGTTAATATCTTGAAAGGGGTTTTAAGTCTAGGGGGTGACTCTCTATTGCGATGCGAAAGCAAATTCGATGCGATAACCGTACAAATTGATACTCTTACGCATCGAATTTGCTTTCGCATCGCAATAGAGAGTAACCCCCTGGAATATTAAAATTTAATTGTTAAAATTTTTTGTTAATCTTTAACTTATAAATCAGGCATGAAAAAGTAGTTGTCTTGTGCGTAACACAATTTTCGGAACAAGTCGGTTTTAGTTGAAAACATATAAGCCTATATATCGGGTACTACTGTATGTACGATAATTTCTAATAATTTATAATAGCAAATTAAAGACATTAAAAATACCTTTCCCACGATATATGTATGTATATCATGATTATACAATATATGTATGAACCGGCTATGGGTTAGGTTAGGTCAGCAGGCAGCCGTATTTAGTACAGCTCACTTAGGTCCATACGTTGGTTGCTTGAAAAGAAATGATTAGAAGAAAACAGAAGGGGGAGAGATGTTGTAGAGGAAGATAGAGAGTAGATGTGAATAGGTAGGAGAATTAAATGTTAAGAGTTGGTGAAGATGTCGGGTCCGGAAGACACCTAAATAGCCAGAATTTCCATTTCAAGTGAAGGGATTGGCACTCAAATCAGATAGCCAATTGCTATTTCTAACGAAGGCATTAATACACTCTAATTTTAAGTCTGATACTTCAGATAGACTATTGAAGGACGGTTGTCCCAAGAAGATGTTACGCATGGTGCCCATTGCTGTACAGTGCCAAAGAAGATGAGATATTGTTTCCTCCTCTTCTTCATCTTTACAACTCCAACAGAAATCATTGTATGGAAGGTCTAATCTTTTGGCATGATTGCCGAATGTGCAGTGTCCAGTAATTACAGACACTAAGTCGCTTAATTGTGATCGTTGTAATTTTATCACTGTAATAAACTCAAATAAAATTTGGAGTTTATTTTAATATTAATTTATTATTATAGATTACAAATAGACTTTGCTGGTTGAGCGTTACTTAACGAGTAAAAAATATGTATAATTGCTGAGTTCTTTAGTACATGAATATTTCCATATATATAACAACTTATTGGTTTAAATATTATAAGAACAACAAATAGATACCGTTACTAAATAGTGGTTTGACCAGTTTTAACTATTTATAACAATAACTTGTTTTAACACAAAATTTAATACAATAAATACATATACATATGTATGTACATACTACAATCACATATAACGTCCGTTCTTTATTTAGCCTAGGTCAGATAAGTCGTGTTATTTGCCCACCTGGTCTGAGCAAGTTCATAGTAAAATTTGCTAATTCGTTGCTTGCATGCTATTAGTGGAATACCGCATAGATGATCAATATCATCATCAGGTAGAATGGAACCATTCTTTGCTAAGTTATCAGCAACAAGGTTTCCAGTTATGTCTCCATGTCCAGGCACCCATTGAATGTCTCGACATCCTATTTAATGTGTGTGAAGATAAATTCGAATTTAACTAGTACAGACAAAAGCCATATTTCTTAACATTGATAATGTTACAGTCAACAGACCACTGTTAAGCACTTACCAGTCAAATTTACTTGAATTTTAAAAAATGTAGCTTTTAGGATGAAATTTTTAGAAGAATATGGACAAATATCGAGTTGCATACGTATCCCACTATATAGAAAGGGTAGTCCAAAGGGTCCTAAATGAGACTGCACTTGTCGAATTTCGCAAATAATTTTGGAATTTAGATAAAACGAATTTGAAAAAAATGTATTTTGAAAAAATTAACTTTTAGGATGAAATTCTGTAGAAGAATTTGAACAAATATCGAGTTGCACACGTATCCCACTATGTAGAAAGGGTAGTCCAAAGGGTCCTAAATGAAACTACATTAGTCGAATTTCTGAAATTTGAATAAAACGAATTTGAAAAAAATGTATTTTTGAAAAAATTAACTTTTAGGAGGAAATTCTAATGACTTTTTGAAAATTTTTCATGCCAAGACCCAAACTAATGTATATATTTATATTAGAATTGATTCGCATATCGTGAATTGATTCTTATAATTGTGGTATTTTTATTTGTAAAAGTACTTTTGGAAAAAACAACATTTGTAAATATGGAGAATCCTGACGAATACCGAAAAAAAATGAAAAAAATATTTTACGAATATGCTGATAACATATTAGAATCACGTTTACATTATATTATATTATATTATATTATATTATATTATATTATATTATATTATATTATATTATATTATATTATATTATATTATATTATATTATATTATATTATATTATATTATATTATATTATATTATATTATATTATATTATATTATATTATATTATATTATATTATATTATATTATATTATATTATATTATATTATATTATATTATATTATATTATATTATATTATATTATATTATATTATATTATATTATATTATATTATATTATATTATATTATATTATATTATATTATATTATATTATATTATATTATATTATATTATATTATATTATATTATATTATATTATATTATATTATATTATATTATATTATATTATATTATATTATATTATATTATATTATATTATATTATATTATATTATATTATATTATATTATATTATATTATATTATATTATATTATATTATATTATATTATATTATATTATATTATATTATATTATATTATATTATATTATATTATATTATATTATATTATATTAT